>CM061555.1:217091792-217679292 GCA_030864225.1 Capsicum baccatum var. pendulum | reverse complement strand
TGGGTAATAGAGGGTGGTCCCCAGTCCTAGTTGGAATTGAGATGCCCATTACGAAAAGGCCTAAGGTTGGGTCATATCAAGTTGATATTAGAGCCTAGGTTCATTGTAACAACCCAATTTTCTGGAATCAAAATGTCACACGGTGCTCATGATCCTGAAGGACCACAAGCTAACCCTCTACTGATATCTATACCTGAGCACTGCAAAATATCTGTAATAAATGTGGAAAACTGGTAAAAACTATCCATAAGGTTCAAAACGTCTAGAATGCTCAAAACTAAAAACTGAATACTGAAACATATACCCGAAAAGCCTCTAAACTGTCATAACTGTGGAGTTGATGGGACATGTCCCCAAATAACTTCTTCTACTAAAAATAAACTAAATCTTATGCGATAATAATATAAGGATCATCCTCGAATAAAGAGGACTCACGACTACGTCTACTGCTGTTGACTGGGACTGAGCTGCTAGGCGTACTCTAGATCTCGTGCCTCTGAACCTATGGTGTCAACTAAAACACCATAGCACAAATGCGTCAGTATGGGAATGTACTGAGTAGGAAGATGAGGTAAGGATAAATGCGAGGGCTTATGCATGAATAATTACTTAACTGAATAATCATGAGAATACTAAATTAGGACATATGCATGAATGCACAAACCATAACTAAAAACATCGCAACTCAAAATACTGCAACTCGGATACTGCTTTAATAACACCTGAACTCACTACTAATACTGAGATACTAAATAACTGAATCTTCTAATATAGAAAATTGAGTACTAAAATCGAGATCAGTCCCATGTAGTGAGTGATCTCGAAAACTAATGATACTAAAGCTGGTTAAATCTGAGATCAAACCTCTGTAACGGATGATCCCTGAATCTACTATCAATGATAAGAAAAAGATTATATTTGAGATCAAGCCTATCTGGCGGGTGATGTTTGTATATGATAATGAGATTACTCAACTGAATCTGAGACTGAGATTAAGCCTATCTAATGGGTGATCTCTGGATCTGATAATGAAATTACTCAACTGAATCTGAGATTAAGATCAAGCCTATCTATCGGGTGATCTCTAGATTTGATAATGCTGATACTGAATAACTTCATGTGCGACCATGCCTATCTAGTGGGTGGTCAATGAATCAATGGAACTATCTGAGTTCCTTAATGATATAGGTGATTGTATCTGACAGTCTTGATTTTTGAGTTCTACTCTGAAGATTAATACTGAATCTATAACTGTGGGAGTTCTCACTTAACCAATATGCCCCGAATCTGAACTGGTGGAGTCCAACCTGTAAATCCAGTTGGAAGGGTTTCAATACCATGCCACGGGTAAAGATCTCTACTCTGGTCAAGCCTCTCTAACAGGTGACCCTCACAGGAAGTCAAGACTAAGGGAATATAATAGTCAAGCCTTATTCTAAAGGGTGACTCCTACTCCTACGCTAGCTATGCAGTTCTGGTGTTCAAGGATTTATCCTAATGACTCTACCTCTATAACGAGGAGCCACCATCTCTGCACTCGCTTGGTGCTAGCTCCAACTCCCAACTGAAAAACCTAGCTGATTTACACTAAATTTACTAATTTAAACTGAGCTGAATCTGTTACTGATCATATTTGTTGAATGACCTAGCTGATTTACACTAAATTTACTTGGTTTTGTATCTGATGGAATACTACCAAATCACGTTATCTGTCTATATAATACCGAGTTCTAAACTGAACACTTGAATACTACTAGATCTAAGCTGATTACTAAACTGAGGCTAGAATACTATCGATACTGAGATTATTGTAATTTCTTATGTTCTGTATCTATCTGAGAGTACAAAGTTCTATAACTAACTAAGTTATGAGAGTCGTGGCTTAACTGAGATTATCGAGGAAACTGACATGGGCTCTAGACTGCAGCTAATTTGTTGCGTATAAATATCCCCAGGACTCGATAACATAAAATTAAAACATAACCATTCTTGAATAATCAAGACCATGGACATTCATTCACCATCACAATCACTAAAGCATCTCTTCAAGTATTTAGAAATCATAAACATATGATAGTATAGGGAGACATCCTATTGGCTCATACTCCATTCGACAGGGTCTTACATCAAACACTCAGCATGTATTAAAGTCTTAGCATGTATCGAAGAGCACACAATTGGGTAATTCATGCTATAATATCATAATTCATTCACTAAGGCTTTTTAACAAACACTTGGCATGCATGGGTTTGCACACAATTGGGGATTTCTAGTCCACATGCTATAATGGCTCTAATTCTTTCACATAAGCATTTTATCAAACATATGGGGAGCATGCTTTGCTTATTCAACAATTTCTATACTTAATTGATGTGAACATATCACTTAACAAGTAACTTGAAAAGAGTTTATCATGAACATCACATGAATATCCCATTCTAGGGTCAAAGCCTGAAACCTCATAAACAAAATATGAATTAAAACTCAATAATAACATGAACTTCAATTTCAATTCAAATGAATCATAAAAACACATAAATATAGGATCTTTGAATTTAGAAAAGTATTCTTGAACTTGTTGGGTGGAAGGAGACCAAAAATCAACATCTGCATACCTTGTAATATGATTCTCGAAAGATTTACGGAGGAATCTTGATGATTTGGGTCTTGGATTAGAAACCCTAGGTCTTGTTCTTAAAGGAAATTGAGAGAAACCAGTAATATTTGGGTGTAAATATATTGAATCTCGCGTTAAAGAGTATATAGAGGGGTTGGAAAAAGACCTTTTTTTCCCTTGGAATTAAAAACCCAGAACTGGAAAAATCCTAATTTTACGTGATGGCATGATGCGCCACAATCACGCCAGCTTACTGGAAATTGGACAATTGGGAAATTAAGCCTTGGCACGATGCGGTGGAAATCACGTTGCCACTTTCGTTGTAAACTAGAAAGACACCGCAACATGGTGGAATCATGGAGGCTTACTGGAATTTGACAATTGCCATTTTAGATGGCTTCACAATGTGCTAAAGTGCCAGGTGGCACATTATCTCATTAAAATGGCTCTAACTCTACGCCTGAGTATCGAATTTGGTATCGATGGAAAGCTTATTCAATTTTGTACATGAGAAAACCTCAATATTATTCTACATGGTTTAAAATATTTCCCAATTTGGAAGTCACTTTTTGATCTTTTAAGGCCGAAATTACATTTCACTTGACATGCTCGAAGGCTCAGACTATGAGAGAATTTTGTGGGGTCTTGAATTCATGGTCAACAGGGAGGTCCACAAAGTCGTATCGAGTAGAGCCTCTTTTAGGGTTGGGATATGTGCCACACTCATAATAGGATGGCTGCAATATATTTAGGAATGGTTCACTTTCTTGGTATTCTATCTTCAAGCTTGCTCAATCCTGGAATCTCCTCTAATACTTGTTTGTTCGTCTTTTAGATCTTGATTCCTAGATCTTGAACACAACTAAATTCTTTCATCCATTCAGGGGATAATGCTGAAGGGTACATCCTACATCTAGTGTACATCTTTGATCCCATGATCCTATTCCTAACGGTTCTAGAGTTTCTCCTATTTTGGCTAGTTCTCCTCAGGTGCCTCAGGACAATGTGACAAATGCTGAATTTTATTATTCTATTCGTTTCATTGCCCAATTAGTTACTGCTTATGCTGAGCGGGTGCGACTGGTTCTTTGTCTGCTGAGGCCACAACCCCCCCCCCCCTTTGCTATACCTACCCTTTTAATGCCTAATTAAAACTATTTTCCAACCAATCAAACCATTATCCATTTACTAACTAAGGCCATTAGTAGTGGTACCATCATACCAACCATAACTTGTAAGTATTTTTCGTAGCCAACCATTTATAGATTAAGGCGACTTTCAAGTGCCCTTTATTTACTATATCAAACCACTTGGGAATCACTATGTACCCTACAAGCATTACCATTTAGATTTTTACTTTTATAAAGCATTTAAGACATTTGAGTCCCTTTACCATATTTTAAACAAGCAAGAGTTCCATTAAAGATACATTAATGCAATGAAAACATTCATATAAACATTTTGCCAAACACATTGGGGGCATAATGTAACCAAAACCAATTCCAATTACCATTTAAACATTCCCATGAAATCAAAGCATTAAAAACCACCCTTAATGCATATAAAGCATAATTAAAACGATGACCAACCATTTATAATCAAAACCCCTAAATCATATTTAAAAACCAAAAGCATACAATAATGAAATCATGAAAACCAATAGTAAACCATGACTTTAGTTGTAAATAATAATGAGGGAAGAGAGAATGCCTTAATTGAAAAATTATAAGAAGAGAAATCACCAAAAAAGATCCCCAAATTGGTCCTCAAGATGAAACCCTAGCTTCCCTTGCCCTAAAGCTCTTGAGGAGATTATAAAGTGTTTAAGAATAGTTTCTAAGTGTTAATAAATCAAATAATAGGGTAAATACTCTCCCAAGTAGGTTAGAAGTCATGGGATTTTATTAGGTTAAGAGGTGAAATGTCCAAAATACCCCCACTAAAGTTGTACAAAATCTAGTAATAGGGATACGACTGACCCACATGAGTCGTACCCTTCCATATGAGTGTTACTATCACTAATTTCTTAAGCCTCAGTCCTTGGACCCAAAATTGTACAACATACGAATCATCCAACCCAAGTCGTATCCATAGCATACAATCCATACCTTCAACCCGTACTCCCGACAACATAGAAATATTAAGAAGATTGAGTACTGTCCACTATACGAGTGTAATGTATGACTTACATACTATCTTATGGATCATGGTGAGCCACTCCACTCAGACCCAACTTAGGTTAACAAGTCTATGTTTAAGTGAAGGAAAAACCCAACCCAAATAATCCGTACCCAACCATACGACTCGTACCACCTAAGTCGTACCCATTTAAGTGACCAAATCCATCCTCCCAATCAACACTGGTCAACATACGACAGGTCCATTCCATTTGTACCCCAACATATGACTCGTACCCTAGAGTCGTACTAGGTTCAAAGAATAAAATTCTAAGAAATTTTCTAAGGTCAAAAACTAGGGTGTTTCATCTCTATTTAAGGCTCTCTATGAAAGGAGATGTATATCTTCTATTAGTTGGTTTGAGGTAAGTAAGGCTGCTTTGATAGGTCCAGATTTAGTATTTGAGACAATGGAGAAATTTTAGTAGATTCAAGAGAGGCTGAAGATAGCCCAAAGTCGTTAGAAATCTTATGCAAATGTGAGGAGAAGGGATCTCTAGTTACAGGTTGGTAATTTAGTCTATTTGAAGATTTCACCTATGAATGGAGTGAAGAGGTTTAGAAAGAAGGGGAAGCTTAGTCCCTACTATGTTGGACCATATAAAATCTTGAACCATTTTAGGAAGGTAGCTTATGATCTTGGGTTGCCTATAGATTTGTATTAGTACATCCAGTGTTCCATGTTTCTTTGCTAAAGAAGTGTATTGGTTATTCAGTTTCTATTGTTTCTTTGGAAAGTATGGGTGTTAAGGATAGCCTTTCCTAAGAAGAATTCCCAGATGAGATCCTTAACTGTTAGATTCATAGGATATGGAATAAAAAAGTTCCCTTGTTAAAGTTCTATGGTGCAATCAGTCTATTGAGGGATCTACTTCGGAAGTAGAAGTAGATATATGAACCAAGTACCCTCATCTTTTTGCCACAAACTCAGATTTATCCTGAGGTAATGATTTTTCTTAGGTTGACTCATTTCCATTCTCAGTTTCATCTACATAACCATTCTCATAACCTTGTATGCATTCATAAAATTAGTTCAGTTCATGTATCATGCTTTAGAATCAGTGATGTAATCATGTTCCAAGTTATGCAAATTCAGTATATGATCTCAGTTGCCTTAGTATTATTATTATAACTAGTCTCATTCTAGGATGAATATTACCAAGGGGAGATATTGTAATACCTTATAAGATCCTATGCTCGGTTCAGTTGTAGCTGTATGCTTAAGGGGTCCAAATCATGAAATTTTCACCAAGTGTTAAGGACATAGTCATTTTAAAGACCCAAAAACTTCATGGATCTTTGTTTTGGTCTTCCTAACTTTGAGACATTGGTTTTTGAGTTGATTCATATTTATGGAGGTTAATAGTATGTCTCGAAAGAGTTTTGATATTTTTGGATGAGGTTTGGGACGTGTTTGGATGGCTGAAATAGAGAGCCAATGCAATAAAACCATGGCGCATTAGTCTCTCCCATGGTACAACGGTCTATGATTCTTTGTTTTCTGCCTCAGAGTAAGTAACACGGTGCATTGCTTTCTTCCCCAAAGGGAGAAACACATCGCGTTGGTTAGTCTAGCACAACTTTATGATTTAAGAGCCCAAGGGGCATTTGATTTATTTCCCTCAACCCAATTCATCCTTAACTTAATTTGGGACTTCTAAAAGGGAATTATTTGTCCCTTTCATTCAAAATTACTCTCAAGAAATCCTCCACTATTCCAAAGAACAAACCCAAGATCTTTGTCAAGAAATTAAGAGTTCAAGCTTCCAAGTTGAAGAAGCCTTTAAGAAATATTCAAGAATCTCGCTATTAAGGTATATGGGGTATTCATCAATGGGTCTCTTTCACCCATTGAGAACAAAAATCTTCCTTTTGATTAAAGTATGGATTTTTCTCTTGTTATGTAGTTTTATATGTTCAAGAAAGGTTAAATTCATGTCTTTCCTTAGTAATTAAACTCAGTTTCATGTCCACATATTATCCCAAGAAAGGTTAGGTTAATTCATATTTTAAACTACCATTTCCCATGGCATATTCAAGTGAATTTCATGCTTCAATATCAAATTATGAATTTAGTCATGTATTCATATTGTTTTCCTTACGTTTAACATATTCCCATATTCAAGTTCATGATTCCCACTCATTTGGTGAAATAGCTATGTTTTAGGTCTTTGAACCATAATTCCATACTACAGTTTTAAGTTTTGATGTCAGATATTTATGATCAATCAGTGCTGGCGGGTTATGAACACCCTATACCTATGGGTTTTACATTATTTCAGATTTTCACGTAATAAGTTAGATAATCCATGAATCTTATCATTATACTTAGACATTTATGATCATGATGAGCACTATCAAAAATAATATTCAATTAGAGTTAGTTCAGTTCAGTACTAGTGTCTGTTCAGTTGGGAGTAGGATTTAGCACCTTGCGAGCCCAGGGATAGGAGCTTACCTACCAGTAGAGGTTGTAACCATTATTAGCATTCCCTGAGTTCCATAACTACATAGCTATTGTAGGTTTGAGGTGTATTCCTACCAAATAAGGGTTGATATATATTTATAAGAGCACCTGCCAGTAGAGGGAGACTCTCTAGTTCTTCGGGATACTAGTTTAGTCAATCACACAGCAAGTGTTAGTACCCACGGTATGATACTGACACCCTTATAATTTGGGTTACTGGTTAGAACCCAATTTGCTCATATTATGGCATGTTAGTTACATGATACCTATCATAGTCTCAGTCAATATTAAATATATCTCAGCTCAGGTTTGTTTGACCATAGCTTATGGATTTTCAATTATTCAGTTATACAGAATTCAGTCTTACAAATTACAAATTATTTCAAAAACATGTTTATACTTGGTCTTATATTATCATATATTGCATGTTCATGCATTTATGCTCAGTTATCTCATGCATTTCAGTCAGTCCTTATCTCACGTACGAATACATTCAAAGTACTGATCGCATACTTTTCTTTATGCTATGTTCTCTTATAACATAAGTTTAGATGTTCAGTTTCCCAATCTTTATTAGATACCTCAGTATTATCCATCAGCAGTAGTGGTGAGTCCTCATCCATCGAGCATATGATATATTTTCTCAGTTATTTTAGTATTTTTTCATGTTCAGTCAGTCTGAGTTTGTTAGGGGTTTGTCCCATCAACTCTTTACGATGTTTAGAGGATTTTGGACAGCCAGTTAGATAGTTAGTTAGTTCTTTCAGTTTTTATATGTCGTTCAAACAAACATTTTAGTTTTTATTTTTTCATTCAGATATTCCAGACTTGTCATTACTACTTATTTTAGTATTCAAATTTATTGTATCTTATCAGTTTATCGTCCGTCCATGTCATGTATTACTATTTTACTTAGTGCTTAAAGTAGGTACCATCTCATGGGTTAGCTTGTGGTCACTTATAACCACAACCACTATTGTCGCGACTAGAGGGTAGCCTCATGTCATGACAAAACTTGGTAGAAGAGCCTAAGGTTTTAAAGTGTCCTATGGTGTTTGAAATCTGCATTAAGTAGAGTCTTGTGCATTTGTATGAAGCACGCCACACTTGTTTAAAGTTTCCCTTCTTGCTGTGTTTATGTCATGCAAAAAAGAATGAGCTCTATTTGATCCCTCTTTCTAACTCATCCGTTGTTATATTTATAGAAAATGCCTCCCATAAGAAATAATAGAAGAAGGAACATGGATCATCCCATAGCACCACTTGTTCAAGAAGATCCCCTGAATGAGTATGTCTCTCACGCCTAATTCTAGGCCGCTTTCACTATACTAGACCATTCCGTAGATACTCAAAATAACTATCAAGTAGTTTCCTCAGCTAATCCAGTGGAAAATAAAGTTATAGTTAGGATTTGAGATTTCACTTGGGTGAATCCCCCTGTATTTTCCAGATCTAAGTCTTAGAAGGATCCATAGAAGTTTTTGGACATAGTGCATAAAGTGATAAATATCATGGGCATCACTTTGAGTGAGAGTGAAGAGTTGGCTCCATATCAGTTGTAGGATGTAGCTCATACTTAGTTTTAGTAGTAGAAGGAGAACCGAGGTATCGATACAAGGCTAGTAGAGTGGAAAGAGTTTGCCATAAATTTCATAGATAGGTTCTTTCACGTAGAGTTGAGGGAAGCTAAGATTTAGGATTTCATTAATTTGAAGTAGGTTAATATGAGGGAGAAGGAGCACTCACTTAAGTTCACTCAGTTGGTGAGGTATGATCCTACTATGGTGGAGGATAATAGGTCTAGAATGACTAAGTTTGTATCTAGTGTAGCTGATAGTATAGTTAAGGAGTGAAGAACTACCATGTTGATTAAGGAGATGGACCTATATAGACTCATAGTTCATGCCTAGCAGATTAAGGAGAAGAATTGTAAAGAGAAGGAGAGAGGGAATAAGGGGCCAGAAGAAGTAGTTTCAACTTTTTTTAGCTAAGGTCAGAAGGAGGTAGCAGTTCTCAATTCCATCATAAATTTCTAGCCCAAGCTCTATCCTAAGCTAGTGTGCCAGTGCCTAAGTTCATGCAAGACAGTAGGGATAGGGCACCAGGCTTTAAACCCTAGGGCAGTGTAAATATTGGTTGTACTAATCTGCATTGCTAGAAATATTGTAAGAATCTTCAAGATGAGTGTAAGGCTGGTAGTAATGTGTGTTTTTGAATGGAAAGATAGGTCATAGGGTCAGGAATTGCCTAGGGACTGGTCAAAAGAGTCAGTCCAATCATTCTATAGCTCCAGTAGATCTCCCACCTCAGCAGGGTGCCACTTTTAGTGTAACTAGTGGGAAGTCCTAGAATAGGTTATATGCTCTCCAGAATCATCATGATCAGGAATATTCTCCTAATGTTGTTAGGGGTACATTACAGGTCTTTCATATGCATGTTAATCTTTTATAAGACCCTGGAGCTTCACTTTCATTTGTGACTCGTTATATAGCTATCAATTTTGGTGTCAGTCCCAAAGCATTAGCAGAGCCTTTCTCTGTGTCTACCCCAGTGGGTGAATCTATTCTAGCCAGACGTGTTTACAAAAATCACTCGATCATAGTTTCTCAGAAAGTCACCTCAGTTGACCAGGTGGAGTTAGAGATAACTAATTTTAATGTCATTCATAGCATGGATTGGATTCGCTCATGCTATTCCTTATTGTATAAATAGAATTCTTTATTTTCAGTTTTCCAATAAACCGGTCATTTAATGAAGGGGTAGTACTTCAATGCTTAGGGGTCAGATTGTTTCATATCTTCAAGTAAGAAAGAAGATATCTAATGGGTGTGTTTACTATTTTGTTTGAGTTAAAGACTCAAATTCATAGACTCTGATTCTTGAGTTAACTTCATTAGTAACGGAATTTCTAGATGCATTCCCTGAAGATTTTCCAGGAATTCCTCCCAAAAGAAAAATTGACTTTGGAATAGATCTCCTTCTAGATACCAGCATATCATTATTCCACCTTATAGAATGGATCCAACTGAGCTTAGGGAGTTGAAGGAACAGTTAAAATATCTCTTAGATAAGGGTTTCATCATGCTTAGTGTTTCTCCCTAGGGAGCTCCAGTTCTATTTATGTGTAAGAAAGATGGTCCTCTCAGAATGTGCATCGACTATCGTCAGTTGACTAAAGTCAAAATCAATAATAAGTATCCACTCCCTAAAATTGATGACTTGTCCGACCAATATTAGGGTGATAGTTATTTCTCTAAGATAGACCTCAGATCCGACTATCATCATTTTAGAGTCAGAGAATATGAAATTTCAAAGATAACTTTCAGAACTAGATATGGTCACTTTGAATTCTAGTTATGTCCTTCGGACTGACAAATGTCCCTGAAGATTTTATGTACTTGATGAAAAGGGTGTTCAAGAAGTACTTAGAAATGTTTTTCATTGTCTTCAGAGATGATATCCTTGTCTATTCCCGTATCAAGAATGATAAAGCAAACCATCTGAGAATTATATTGTAGACTCTTAGAGCTTATCAATAATTTTGTAAATCCATCAAGTACAAATTTTGGCTAAGATCAGTAGCTTTCATTGTCCATATAGTTTTTGGTGACGGCATCCAAGTTGACCCTCCAAAAACTGAAGTAGGGAAAAAATAGCCTAGACCCATCTCTCCATCAGATATCAAGAGTTTCTTGGATTTGTTTGGCTATTAAAGATGGTTTTTTGAAGGATTTTCCTCTATTACTTCCCCCATTTCTCAATTGACTCATAAGAAAGTCAAATTTTAGTGTTCAAATTCATGCGAGAAGAGTTTTCATGAGTTAAAGACTGTCACACCAGTCTTGACTTTGCCAGATGGTTAGATGGGTTTGTTGTTTACAATGATGCTTTCAGAGTTGGTCTTGATTGTTTTTTGATGTAGAGAGACAAGGAAATAGCCTACACCTCTAGACAACTTAAACATAATAAAAAGAACTATCCTGCCTATAATCTTGAGTTGGCGGATGTTGTATTTGCCTTGATAATTTGGAGGTACTATCTTTATGGGGTTCATATTGATATGTTCACGGATCATAAGAGCTTAAAGTATGTGTTCACGCAGAAAGATCTGAATCTTTATTAGAAGAGGTGCCTAGAGTTGTTAAAAGATTATGATCTGAGTGTGTTGTATTATCGAGGCAAGGCCAACGTAGTGACAGATTCCCTTAGTAGGATGTCCACGGGTAGTGTTGCCCATGTTAAGGATGATAAGAAGGAGTTAGTTCGTAAGGTTCATAAGCTTGCTAAATTAGGTGTTCGATTGGTTGATTCACCTAAAGGTAGTATATAGGTTCAGAATGGTTTAGAATCTTCATTGTGTACGAAAGTGAATGAAAAGCAAGATAGGGATCCCAATTTGATTAAGTTGAAGGAGGTAGTTAGAGGTCATAAAGTGGAGGTTTTGTACCAAGGGGGAGATGGTGTGATTCATTGTCAAGACAGGTTGTGTGTTCTGTTTGTTGATGGTTTAAGATAGTGAATTTTAGCAGAAGTACATGGTGCTCGGTACTGTTTTCATATAGGGACCAATAAGATGTATCATGATTTATGGGAAATCTATTAGTGGAGTGGTGTGAAGAAGGATATTGCAGAGTTTGTGGATAAGTATTTGAATTGTTAGTAGGTTAAAGTTGAGAACCAAAGGCCTAGTGGTACATTATAGGATTTCATCATCCCCACTTAGAAGTGAGAGGTGGTGAACATGGATTTTGTGATAGGGTTGTCTCATATGCATTGTCAGCATAATTCGATTTGGGTCATTATAGATAGAATGAAAAAGTCAATGCACTTCTTTCCAGTTCATACATTATCTTCAACTGAGTATTACGCTAGACTCTAACTTAGAAAGTTTGTTAAATTGCATGGGGTTTTATTGTCCATCATTTCAGATAGAGGTACTCAACTTACCTCTTACTTTTGGAAGGTTTTTTAGAAGGGTCTTGGTCCCCAAGTTTATCTTGATATAGCTTTTAATCCTCAGAAGAATGGTCAAGCAGAGCGTACCATTAAGGTCTTAGGTTATATGTTGAGGGCTTGTGTTATTGACTTTAAAGGTAGTTGGGATGACCACTTACCTTTGATTGGGTTTTCCTACAATAATAGTTATCACTCTAGTATTAAGATGCCTCCGTTTGAGGCTCTCTATGGAAGGAGTTGTAGATATCCTATTAGTTAGTTTGAGGTAGGTGAGGTTGCTTTGATAGAAATAAATTCAGGGTTTGAGGTAATGGAGAAAGTTCAGCTGATTCGAGAGAGGCTGAAGATATCCCAAAGTCATCAGAAATCTTATGCAGACATGAGAAGAAGGAATCTTCAGTTTATGTTTGGTGATTTGTTCTATTTGAAGATTTTGCCTATGAAGGGAGTGAAGGGTTTGGCAAGAAGGGGAAGATTAGTCCACACTATGATAGCCCATATAGAATCTTGAACCATTTGGGGAAAGTAGCGTATGAACTTGAGTTTCCTATAGATTTTACATCAGTACATCCAGTGTTCCTTAATCATCAGATTCATAGGGTAAGGAATAAGGAAGTTCCCTTGGTTAAAGTTCTATGAAGCAATCAATCTGTTAAGGTAGCTACTTGGGAAGTAGGAGAAGATATGCGAACCAAGTACCCTTATCTTTTCTCCATAAACTCAGATTCAGTTTGAGATAATGATTTCTCTTAGATTGACTCATTTTTGTTCTCAGTTTCATCTATGTAACCATTCTCATGACATTGCACGCATTCACAAAATCAGTTCAGTTCATAAGTTGTGCTTCAGACTCAGTTAAGTAATCATGTTCCAAGTCATGAATGTTAAGTATATGATCTCAATTGCCTTAGTATTCTCAGTATAAAGAGACTTATTTAAGGATAAATATTACAAAGGGGGAGATATTGCAATACCCTATAAGATCCTAAGCCCGATTCAATTGTAGTTGCATGCTTAATGGGTCCAAGGCTTTAAATTTTCACTAAGTTTTAAGGACTTGGTCATTTCAAGACCCCTAAACTTTATGGATCTTTATTGTGGTCTTCCCGACTCCGAGATATTGGTTTTTCAGTTGATTTATATTTAGGAAGGTTAATAGTATGTCCCGAGAGAGATTTTGGATTTTAGAACGAGGTTCGGGAAGTCTTTGGATGGCTAAAATAGAAAGCCAATGCGATAAGCCCGTGATGCATTTGTCTCTCCCATGGTAGAAGGTTCCATGATGCGTTGTTGTCTCCCCCGCAATAAGTGATGTGGTCCATTGCTATATCTCCCATAAAAAGTGATGCGGCGCCTTGGTTAGTCCCACACAACTTCATGATTTAAGAGCCCAAGGGGTATTTGAGTCATTTCCCTCAACCTAATTCGTCCTTAACATGATTTAGGACTTCCAAAAGGGGCCCTTTTCACTCAAAATTACTCTCAAGAAACCCTCCCCCTTTCCCAAGAACAAACATTAGCTTCTTCTCAAGAAATCAAGAGTTCAAGCTTCCAAGTTCAAGAAACCCTCAAGAAATCTTCAAAAATCTCATGATTGAGGTATGTGGGATATTCATCAATGGGTTTCTTTCGATTAAAGTATGGATTTTTCTCTTATTATGGAGTTTTATTTGATCAAGATGGGTTAAATTCATGTCTTTCCTTAGTAATTAAACTCAGTTTCATGTCCATGTATGATCCCATGAAAGGTTAGGTTAATTCATGTTTTAAACTACACTTTCCCATGGCATTTTCAAGTGAATTTCATGTTTCAATATCAAATTATGAATTTAGTCATGTAGTCATGTTGTTTTCCTCATGTTTAACGCATACCCACGTTCAAGTTCATGATTCCCACTTGTTTGGTGAAATGGTTATGTTTTAGGTCTTTGAACCATGATTCCATACTATAGTTTTAAGTTTTGATGTCAAATATTTATGATCAATCAGTGTTGGCTGGTTATGAACACCAGATACCTATGTTCTTTACATAATTTCAAATTTTCTTGTAATAAGTTAGTTAAGCCATGAATCTTATCATTATACTCAGAAATTTATAATCAAGATGAGCACTATCAAAAATAATATTAGGTTGAAGTTAGTTCAGTTTAATACAAGTGTCTATTAAGTTGGGGGTAGAATTTAGCACCGGGCGAACTCAGGGATGGGGGCTCACCTGCCAGTAGAGGGTGTAACCTTTAGTAGCAGTCCCTGAGTTCCAGAACTATGTTGCTTACATAGTTTTGTGATGTCTTCGTGCCAGTTGAAGGTTAGAACATATCTCATGAGAGCACCTGCTTGTATAGGGTGACTCCCTAGTCCTTTAGGACACCACTTTAGTGGATCCTCACAGACAGTGTTAGTACCCATGGCATGGTACTAACACCCTTCCAATTTGGGTTATAGGTTGGATCCCAATTAGCTCAGATTAGGGCATATCGGTTATATGATACTTCCTATAATCGCAGTCAATATTCAGTATGTATCAGCACAGATTTGTTTGCACACAACATATGGATTTTCAATTATTCAATTATATAGAATTCAATTGTATAGATTATAAATTATTTCAGAAACATGTTTATGCTTGGTCTTGCATTCTCAAATACATGTTTATGAATTCATGCTCAGTTATCTGGTGTATTTCAGTCATTCCTTGTATCACATATAAATATGTTCAAAGTACTGATCACATGTTTTTCTTTGTGTTATGTTGTCTTATAGCATAGGTTTGGACGTTCAGTTTCCTGACCGTTCTTAGACAGCTTAGTGTAACCTAGTAGCAGTAGTGGTGAGTCCTCATCTATCAACCACATGATATGTTTTCTCAGTTATTTCAGTATTTCTTTATGTTTATTCAGTCGGAGTTAGTTGGGGGTTTGTACCATCAACTCCTCATGATTTTTAGAGGCTTTTAGACAATCAGTTAGAAAGTTAGTCAGTTCTTTCAGTTTTTATCAGTTGTTCAGACAGACAGTTTAGTTTGTAGTATTTTATTCAGATATTTCATACTTGTATTTTCTAAGTATTTTAGTATTCGGATTTATAGTATCTTATTAATTTATCTTTTGTACATTTGATGTATTACTATTTTACTCAATGCTCACAGCAGGTACCAACTCATGGGTTAGCTTGTGGTCACTTATGGCTGTAAACACCGTTGTCGTGACTAGGGGTAGCCTCGGGTCGTGAAAATTAAAGTCTTGAAAGTTTTTTAATGGAATGGATGCTAACATACCAAGCTTTCTTGTAACAACCCATAGTATTTCTCGACTTGATACCACACTTAGTAGCATGCTTAAAGAGCTCACAACTTGAAATTTTTCTAAGTGTTAAAAAGGACTTAGTCATATTTTAAGCTCCTAAACTTCAATGATTTTATTTTCAACCTTCTTGGTCTTAGAATATCGATTTTAAAGTTGATTCATGATGGTGTGTGTTAAAGGTACATCTCAGGTAAGTTTTTGAAATTTTGGACAAGTGTAAGGGCATGTTTGGAAGTCCAAAATAGTAGTTGTCTGCGATTAGCATAGGGTGCACACTCCAGTCCACCCCTGAGGGAGCCCGTCATAGAGAAAGCGATGCACGCTCCATTTTGGTGCTCCAGAGCATGCAACAAATGCTCCATAGCACGCTTTCTTATTTTCCAGTTCTATTTTCGTGTATTTGAGGGAAATAAGGTCATTTACCTCACTTAAAACCTTCCAAAACACAATTTTTATCCCCCAAAGAGCATTGTTACATCATTATTCTCTTTCCCCCTTCAAGAAAACCTAGAGCCCATAATATCCAGAATCAAGCTCTTAGGTGAAGGTTTCCAAGATACAAATCAAGATTCGGGTTTTATTTTTCAAACTAAGTAATATAAGGTACGTGGGGTTTTCCTAAACTACATGGGCATGGTAAAATATTTTTAATAATGTTTTGAATGTTGATAATTCATATATTTATGAAGGGTTTGAATTTACAATAACACATGCATAGTGAACCCTTTTGATAAAAAATGCTTTGGTCTTGAGGCCTCCCCCTTAAATTTGATTTTTGTTTTATGTATATATATATATATATATATATATATATATATATATGTATGCATTCGATGTTTTAAAAAGTATAAATTGAGAGGATGAGTAATGAATTTCTCTCTGATGGTGTTATTTCTTTATTGACAAGCCATGGATTACTCAATTGTATATCTTAAAACATGAACCAAGGGTTTTACTATCAATTTTGAATTTTAAATTGATTGTGAATTGAATAGAGAGATATTTCTTATTTATAAAGGTTGAATGTGATTATCGAAAGAATTGAATAATACTTTTGAGAAATTGACAATCATTTGTTGAAATGTTTAAAGGAGAGGATTTTTGCATAGTTTGACTTATATTTTGGAAATATGAGTTCTCTTGTACTTTTTGAATGTTTTGGTGGTCTAAATATTGTTTTGAATGAAATAACTAAAACATGATATCTTATGGCTTAGACATACGACTTGCAAGTCTTGGTATGATAATACCAAATAGATGAATGCCATAATAGAGTAATAGTTTTAGATTTTGATTTCAAAGAATGCATGTCTTAAAGAGTTAAAAATGGGCATAAAGAGAGTTAGGTAGTTACCCGAAGAAAACATTTGAGTGTAAGGGCTCACTGCTGGAAATCATGTTTTGCCGATACAGGTTTATTAAGTCCCCAAGAGGGACCATACGGTGGCCTAGTGCCCTTTTAAGTATTAGAGATAGAGAATTTAACCCTTGCGATAAATTTGGGTTTGGGGCTTGGCCGTCTAGTCAAGGGAAAATTCCATATAGCCTGTGGGATTATAGAGTTATAGGGTGTATCACCTAGCTCAGAAGTAAGATAAAGAGTGAGTCGTGGATTTCAAGTAAATGTTCTAAGTATTGTATATATGCCCATGTGTTTGTAAATTATTTTTAAATTGTTCTCATTTATGTTTTATAAAATTATATTATTTTGGATTGCTCTGCATAACAGTACATCTGTATTGACCCTCTATATTTTAGGATCTGATGTATAGACCTAGGATCCCGCTAAGAAGTAGATTGGTGTATCTGAGATTTCCAGTTGGTGAGCCTCCCCTATTCTGGGAGGATCGGTTATCAGAAATTGACATTTTATTTTTGATTCATGGTCCGACTGGGGCCTTGTCCCAATTTTAGATATATGTTGATACTTGTATGGTTAGAGGTTTCGCGGACAGGTGTCATATGTTTTGAAGGTTAAGAATTTCCTTTCAAATTATTCAAGTGATTTATGAGATTAACCATGGTTTTGTTATGTTATGTTTTCCGTAATTCTTGATATTCTATGAATATTGTGTATGATTGCTAGATTGAAAGGGGAACACAGTCCTTCATGGTTCGATATACTCATTATGGCTAGGGCATCAGCTCGGGTCATGACAAATTTGGTATCAAAGCATGGTTCATGGTCCCAGAGTGTCTGCGAAATTGCATCGGGTAGAGTCCTGTTTATGGGTGTGTAGTGTTCCACACTTATAAGTAGGAGGCTACAAGTAATTTAGGAATGGCACTCTTCTTTTCAATATTTAGTTCGGGCTATAGAGTTTGAATGTCCTCTAATCAAAGATTTCCTCTATTTTAGAAAGTTGCCATGCCTCCCCGTAGTTCCAACAAACAAAATGCTCAAGCTGAGTATGCCATCCATACAAATGGGAAGTGGAATCATAATAGAGCTCGTACTCTAGATTTTGTTTCTACTCCGGGAGTCCCTCCTGTTCAGAATAGTCCACCTTGGTCTCCTCGATCTAGGGGCAACTATACTCAAAACACCTAGAGAGAGGTATCCAATGTTGTGTTTTGATAGTCTATGAATATGATAGCTCAGTTATGGCTTCTCAAGCCCGTCAATCTGAAGATGGATTCAGTGTCTGGTTCATCTAAGATTACACGGGTCGGCAATTTATGAGACTGAACCCACCTATGTTTACTGGTCTGAAGGTTTGGGAGGACACCCAAGGGTTCATTGATGAACTAGAGAAGATTTTCAGGGTCATGCATGCGAATAAGGTTGAAGGGGTTAAATTGGCAGCCTATCAATTGAAAGATGTATCCAATTAGTGGTATAACAAATAGGAGGATTTAAAGGATAGTGATGCCGAGCCTTCTATGTGGGGTGAGTTTGTGGAAGCTTATTTGGATCATTTCTTTCCTCAGGAATTGAGAGAATCAAGGGCTGAAGAATTTATGAACTTGAAACAAGGGAAAATGAGTACCAAGGAGTACATACTAAATTTCAACTAATTATAATGTTACGCTCAATAATTGGCGGTTAATATGAGAGCTCTCATGAGGAAGTTTGCATCCAGTCGTTCAGATAGTCTGGTGTTGGAATATAAAGGAGCTATGCTGAATAAAGACATAGATTTCTCCAGGTTGTCCGTTTATATGCAATAGGTTGAAGAGCAAAAGAAAAGGCAGGTAGAGGAAAGAGAGAAAGACAGGCAGGCCAAGAGCATCAAATCTACAGAACAGAATAACAGTCAATACCAAGGTAGTAACAATTGGGGTAATAAGTGATCAAATAAAAATTTTTGGAGTAATACTTAGTCTTTGGCTAGCTCCCCTCCTCCAGACCTCCAGTTTATTGACGGATTCAAAATGTTTAGCCTAATAATGGGTCGGAAGTACAGGGCACTCAGTCCCAAGAAAGTGTGGCCCAGTCATTCAGGAAATACTCTTCGTGTAATTCGTATTGGACAAACCACCCAGGAAGATGTCAGTTTGGCACAATGGTGTGCTATCCTTTTGGCCAGCCATATCATATCGAGAGAGATTGTTCGATAGTTAGAGTTAATGCTATGGGTTCTAAGTCTCAAGCTAATTCCACAGCCTCACCACCACCAAAGGGTACTACTTTAGCTACCGGTGGTAGTCGCAATTGGGTGTATGCTTTATCTAACTGCCAAGATACAGAGTCTTCGCCAATCATGGTGATGGGTATGTTACAAATTTTCTCCTGTAATGTGTATGTGTTACTTGACACAGGGTCTACTTTGTCTTATGTGACCCCGTATGTGGAAACCGGTTTTGGGTTTGAGCCTGGATTCATACCGAAACCTTTCTCTATTTCCACCCCTGTTGGTGACTCTATTGTGGCTAGAATGGTGTACATTAATTATTTTGTGTCCATTTGTAATCGTGATACTGTGGCAGATCTCATAGAGCTTGATATGATTAACTTTGATGTCATTTTAGAAATGGATTGGCTCCAATCGTGTTATGCCAGATTAGATTGTAGAACCCAAAAGGTTACTTTTTCCTTTCCAAATAAACCAGTGCTAGAATGGGAGGGGCATTTATTAACACCTAGGGGAAAGTTTATATCTTATCTTAGAGCCCATAAACTTATATCCAAAGGTTATTTGTATCATCTGATTTGGGTCAAATATTCCAATACTGAAAGTCCTTCCCTCCAGTCCGTCCTTGTAGTTAATGAATTTTTAGAAGTTTTTCTCCATTATCTCCTGGGGATACCACCTAACAGGGATATAGATTTTGGCATTGAATTGTTGCTGGACACTCGTCTTATCTTTATTTCACCATATAGAATGGCTCCTACAGAGTTGAAAGAATTAAAAGAACAGTTGAAAGATCTTCTCGACAAGGGCTTTACCCATCCTAGTATTTCTCCCTAGGGTGCACTTGTACTTTTCATGCATAAGAAAGACGGATCCCTCTATATGTGTATAGACTAACTTTACCTAAATAACATCATTGTTAAAACTAAATATCCTCTTTCTAGAATAGATGATTTATTTGATCAACTCCAAGGTACTAAATGTATGTTAAAGATAGACTTTCGTTTGGGGTATCATCAGTTGAAGGTTAGGGAGGCTAATATTCCTAAAATAGCTTTCTGAACCCGATATGTCCATTATGAATTCCTATTCATGTCCTTCATATTGACTAATGCCCCATAGATTTCATGGACCTAATGAATAGAGTATTTCATCTATTTTTTTTATTTGTTAATCATAGTCTTTATTGATGATATTTTGGTTTACTCTAAGAGTGAGGAGGAGCATGCCAACCACCTCTAAATCATCCTTCAGACCCTCAAAGATCATGAACTATATGCCAAGTTTTCTAAGTGTGAATTCTATCTTAGTGCGATTGATTTTTTGGGACATGTTGTTTCTAGTGAGGGAATTAAGGTTGATCCCCAAAAGATAGAGGTAGTGAGAAAAGGGCCCAGACCCATGAATCGAACCTATATCCATAGCTTCTTGGGTTTTGCAGGGTATTATAGAAGGTTCAAAGAGAGTTTTTCCTCCATAGCTTCTCCATTTACCAAATTGATGTAGAAAAAAGTGAAATTCTTGTTGTCTAACTCTTGTGAAATTCTTGTGGTCTGATCCGTGGTGTACTATGATGCATCCCGGGTGGGACTTAGTGTGTCCTTATGCAATATGGTAAGGTGGTGGATTATGCTTCTAGGCATTTGAAGGTGCATGGAAAGAATTATGCCACCCATGACTTAGAGTTAGCGGTGTGGTGTTTGCACTTAAGATCTGGCAGAATTATCTGTATGGGTTATATGTTGATATATTCACTAATCACAAAAGTTTATAGTATGTTTTCACGTATAAAGAACTAAATCTCAGGCAGAGGCGGTGGTTAGAAATGTTGAAGAATTATGACATGAGCCTGCACTATCATCCGGGCAAGGACAATGTGGTGGCCGAAGCCCTTATTAGGTTGTCAATAGGCAGTCTTTCTCATATTAAAAAGAGGTAGAGGTAGATGGTGAAAGATATTCACGGGCTTGCAAATTTAGGAGTTTGACTTCTAGATTCTGAATATGGAGAAGTATTTGTTCATGAGATAGCTAAATCCTCCTTGTGTGTTGAAGTTACAGATAAGAAGGATGAAGATCTTATGCTGATGTAGATTACAAAGGATGTTGGTCAACAAAAGTTTATGGCATTTGAAATTGGAGGTAATGGGATTTTGAGGTACAAACATAGGCTATGCGTGCTGAATGTAGATGGGTTGCGGGAAAGAATTCTTGACGAAGATCACACTTTGAGGTATGTTGTTTACCCAGGCTCTACAAAAATGTATCATGACCTTAATACTATGTATGGTGGAATAATATGAAAATAGATGTTGCTAACTTTGTTTCAAAGTGTTTGAACTATCAATAAATTATGGTAGAGCATTTGAGCCTAGATTGTACTTCCCAAGAGATAGAATTTCCTGTGTTGAAATGGGAAATGATCAATTTGGACTCATTACATGACTTCTGCGGTCCTAAAATCAATATGACTCCATTTGGGTGATTGTAGGAAGGATGACCAAGTCTGCCCATTTTCTTCTGGTGCGGATAAATTATTTAGAGGATGACTATGCTAAGTTGTACATTCGTGAGATAGTCTGATTGCATGGTGATCCAGTGTCTATTATATCTGATTGAGGTACGCAATTCTCTTCACAGTTTTGGTGATCTTTTTAGAGGATTTTAGGCACCCAAGTGAACCTAAGTACTGCCTTCCACCCTCAGACTGATGGACAAGCAGAACACACCATTCAGACCTTAGAAGATATGTTGAGAGCTTGCGTTATTGATTTCAAGGGTAGTTTGGTGGATCATTTTTCGTTGATAGAATTCACCTACAACAATAGCTACCATTCCAGTATTTAGATGGCTCATTTTGAGGAACTTTATAGGAGTAGGTGTAGGTCACCAATTGGATGGTATGAAGTGGGTAAAACCCAGTTGTTTGGGCCCAACCTTGTTCATCAAGCGATGGAGAAGGTGAAGATCATTAGGGAGCGGCTTAAGACTGCTCAGAGTCGCCATAAGTCTTATGATGATGTTAGAAGGAGAGATTTAGAATTCGAAGTTGATGATTGGGTATTCCTAAAGGTCTCCCCTACGAAGGGAGTCATGCAATTTAGAAAGAAAAGGAAGCTTAGTCCTCATTATATAGGACCGTATCAGATTGTGAGAAGGATAGGTAAGGTTGCTTATTAATTAGATTTGCCCGCAAGTCTGACTTCCGTACACCTAGTATTTCATGTATCCATGTTGAATAAGAATATTGGATATCATTCCCTAGTGTTTCCTGTAGAGGAGATCAATGTGCAAGACTCCCTGTCATATGAGGAAGAACCCATTGCTATTTTGGATCGCCAAGTTCAAAAGCTGAGAAGTAAGGAGATAGTTTTGATTAAAGTGTGGTTGAAGAATCAAAAAGAGGAGAAAGCTACTTGGGCGTCAGACGATGACATGCAAACTACATACCCAAACCTCTTTGAGACAGTGGATAACGACATAGAAGGTACAATCATTTACTCTTTCAATGTTTCCTTAGCGTACTTGAAATCGTGCTTATTTGTGTTCCAAGACATCATTCAGGGATGAATGATCCCAAGGGAGGGGATAATGTAACACCCCGTAGTATTTCTTGACTTGATACCACATTTAGTAGCATGGTTAAAGAGCTCACAACGTGAAATATTTCTAAGTGTTAAAAAGGACTTAGTCATATTTTAAGCTCCTAAACATCTATGATTTTATTTTTGACCTTCTCGGCCTTAGAATGTCGATTTTAAAGTTGATTCATGATCGGGGGTGTTAAAGATACATCTCGGGTAAGTTTCAGAATTTTTGGACAAGCGTAAGGGCATGTTTGGAAGTCTAAAACAGTAGCTGCTTGTGATTAGCATGCGGCACACACTCCAGTCCACCCCTAAGGGAGCCTGCGATGGAGCATGAGACGCATACTCTATTTCGTCACTCTAGAGTATGCAATAAATTCTCCATACCACACTCCTTTATTTTCCAATTCTGTTTCCACGTATTTGAGGGAAATAGGGTCATTTACCTTACCCAAAATCATCCAAAATACAATATTTGAGCCCCCAAAGAGCATTGTTACATCATTATTTTCTTTTCCCCTTCAATAAAACCCTAGAGCCCCAAAGATCATGAATCAAGCCCTTAGGTCAAGGGTTCCAAGAATCAAATCAAGGTTTGGGTTTTATTCTTCGAACTAACTAATCTAAGGTACGTGAGGTTTTCCTAAACTACATGGACTTGGTGAAATCTTTTTAATAATGTTTTGAATGTTGATAAATAATATATTTATGAAGGGTTTGAATTTACAATAACATATGCATTGTGAAATCTTTTGATGAAAATGCTTTAGTTTTGCGGCCTCACCCTTAAATTTGATTTTTGTTTATGTATATATATATATATATGTAATGCCCCGAGAGTACATCCTAGATGCAACACGGTGCTAGGAACCACAAGTGATCCCAAGCTAACCCAGGAATTGTCATACTATTATGCAACAGAATTATAGTAAAATAAACAAAAAGTTCTGCTGTGCAAAAACATAGTAATGGCATAATCTTAATAAGTACAATACCGATAAAGTTTGCAATCTACTAAATTTGAAGGAAGAAACTAAAATTTACGTGACTGACTCTGAATGACATCTATGAAGCCTCTACTATACTGACTATAGTTAGGTGGGAAATGCCTCCAAATACCACTAATCAATACATATGAAAATAAATCAATTGTACATGAACTAAAACTATTTGGAGATCCCAAAGTAGTAGAACTCATCACCTGTTGGTTAAATCTGCAATTGTCTAATCCTGATGTATGAGCTACAAATGGTACCTACATTATGAAATAATGTAGCCACAAAGACATATATATGGATTAGTACTTCTGAAATGTACTGAGTATGTAGAGGTAAATGCAATAAGTAAAACTAATTTCATACGTAATCTTAAAACATACATGCTAAGTGTAAGTAAACTCACCAATAGGTTGGAACAAACTCAAAAATGAAATATCTTAAAGCATGACTGAAAAACATACTCTGAAAAGATAGTTAATATCTACCCTTAGTTTATGTAAAACTTTACTTTAATGATATAAGTAGAACTGAAGTTGGGATATAGTGGAACATGGATACTGTATGAAAACTGAGTCTTTAACTACATGATGGAGACAGACATAACTCAACAATTTGAATATACAATTATACTCAGAACGAATACCTAAACATATAAAATCAAACATGACATATACTAGGCTTATCTAAATAACTGAATGACTGATAGCTGAATACTGGTCATGTAAGACTAGACTGTACTTAGTCCGAATAACTGGACTGAAAATGTGAAGTACTATACATATGAGACAAGGACTAACTGAACAACATCAGATGAATAAACATAAATGCATGTAAACTATATTATATGAGAATGCAAGAACAAATGTATAATATGTTTCTGAAACAATCTGTAAACTAAAGTACTGAAATACTGATAACTGAATAACTGATAACTGTATGCTATGGTCAAGTGAACCTGAAACTGAACTCTGAATTGAATACTGATCTGAGACTATAACTAAGACTGTGGGAGGTATCATCTAACCGACATGCCCCAATTTGAGCTAATTGGGGTCCAACCAGTAATTCCAGTTAGAATGGTATAAGTACCATGCCGCGGGTACTAATGTTGGCTGTGTGGATCCACTAAAATAGTGTCCCAAAGGACTAATAAGTAACCCTATACTGGTAGGAAACTCATGAGATATGTTTCAACCCTAACCTGGCTGGAAGACATTTCAAACCTACGCTGGTTATGTAGGTCTGTAACTTAGGGATTGCTACTAAGGGTCAAACTCTAAATTGGTAGGAATGCCCCCATTCCTGGGTTCGCTCGGTGCTAAATCCTACTCCCAACTAAATGACACTGGAATACTAACTGGTGCATGCACTATTAACTAATAACTGATAAGCTCAGGTTATGGTATTTTGGAAATAACAGTGCATATGGATTTTGAGCTTATTAACATATAAAATAATACTGGGATTGAAACCGGACTGACCTAACTTAATCGGACTCACAACTGACCATATTACTGACTGACTGAATGATATTTTCTATTGTATAACTGAAATCATTCTATAGATTCTGGGAAATAAGACAACTAAATTTTGGGTATTCATAACCCTAGGACTCGATAGCAATACAACAAGACCATACTAAGTCTTTGAGGACATGATAAACAATCATTACTAGAAGAAATTAATAGTTTGGTCATTTCATCAAATACTTGCAATTCATGGTTTAAGCTAAGCATGGGGATAGTTTTAGACATGTATCCATAACATGAATTCAATATTGAAAATTGCCAATTAAGGCTTTAAAAAAGGACAATTCATCAAACACATGGGGACCATAAACTTGTGCATGAGAATGAGCAAGCATGCAAAAATATCATGGTTACACGAATCAATTCACAACTTCGGGATTTGATATAAAGATCATGACATTCAAAATATGTATTGGCTCATTCCACTTGAAAACACATATACTCTTAATTTGAGATCAAACACATGGGGATAATGAGTTAAAAATGGGAGTAGTTAAACCATGAAAATCACATAACTTTCAATATTAGAAACATGGGTTAAGGATTTAGCATGTGAAAATCATCATTCGAATATATCAAGGCAATTTCAACGTAAACCATTTATAAACATGATACATAATCGAATTTCAAGAAATTTCATGGAAATAATTCATATTAACATGTAAAAATCATAACTTTGAACTTGAAAACAAGCTTTTGGGCTCCATGGGTGAAAGAAAATCCATGGATTAACTCCCACATACCTTAATTAGATGGATTCTTGAATAAATCATGAATTTGATGTAGAAAGCTTGACTTGGAAGCATTGGGAATGTTATTGAAAGCTTTTTCTTGAACTTCTTGGAATAGGAACCTTAATTTCTTGATTGTATAGGAGAAACTTTGATGAAGTTCTTGGTTTTCTTGAGGGGCTAGAGTTTTCTTGGAGAGAAAAGGATGAAATATCATGTAAACAATGCTTTTGGGGGCTGAAATCCCTTGTTTAGGATGGTTTTGGGTGAGGGGAAAAGACCAAAATGCCCCTGTAAAAATGTGACTAAAAACTAGAAACCTCAGGGGTGAAGTGGAGCATTCATCTCATGCTCTAGAGCCCCAAAATGGGGCATATGTCGCATGCTAATCGTGCGCTGCTACTGGCTCTCTCACAAAAATGGCTATAACTTTTTGCTTAGGTATCGAATCAAGGCGAAATTGGTATCGTTGGAAACCTAATTCAACTATATACAATTTGGTGGGTCTTGATCTACAAAATTCTACGTCTATAAAAAGTTATATATGTTTAAAGTAGACTCTTGTAGAATCGAATTCCAAACTTTTGATGAATCAAAGGATCTTAGCTCAACTTGGCTCTAAATGATTTCTATGAACATTTTAAACTCATGCATTTCACACACTAGTATAAATATCATGAAACTTATAATCACATAAGAATCACTTGGATTATAACTTATACACGTAGGAACAATGGTTCATAAACTAGCCCAAAAATATGGGGTGTTACAATATATATGTATGCATTCGATGTTTGGAAAAGTATAAATTGAGAGAATGAATAAAGAATTTCCCTTTCATGGTGTTATTTCTTGATTGACAAGCTATGGATTACTCCATTGATATCTTAAAGCATGAACCAAGGGTTTTACTATTAATTATGAATTTTATGTCAATTATAAGTTGAAGAGAGGGATATTTTTTATTTGTCAAGGTTGAATGTGATCATCGAAAGAATTGAATAATTATTTTGAGAAGCTGACCACCATTTGTTAAAATGTTGAAAGGAGAGGATTTTTGCATAGTTTGACATATATTTTAGAAATATGAATTCTCTTGTACTGTTTGAATGTTTTGGCGGTCTAAACATTGTTTTGAATGAAAGAGCTATAACATGATATTTTATGGCTTAGAGATACGACTTGCAAGTCTTGGTATAATGATACCAAATAGATAAATGCCATAACAGAGTAAGAATTTTATATTTTCATTTCAAAGAATGCATGTCTTAAAGAGTTAAAAATGGGCTTAAAGAGAGTTAGGTGGTTACCTAAAGAAGGCATTTGAGTGTAAGGGATCATTGCTGAAAATTGTTTTTTGCTGATAAGGTTTTATTATGTCCTCAAGAGGCCAGGGATTATATGCTGGCCTAGTGCCACTTGGAGTATTAGAGATAGAGACTCCAACCTTTGTGGAAAACTTGGGCTAGAGGCTTGGCCGCCGACTCAAGGGCAGTTATTGTATAGTTGTAGGGTGTACCACCTAGCTAAGAAGTAAGATAAAGTGTGAGTCGTGGATTTCAAGTAAATGTTCTAAGTCTTGTAAATATGCCCATGTTTTTTTCATATATCTTATGTAAAGTTTTTATAAATTGCTCTCAGTTATGTTGTATAAAAATACATGATTTTGGATTGCTCTGTGTTCTAGTACATCTGTATTGACACCCTATATTTCAAGATCTGAGGCACAGTCCTGGGGTCCCGTTAAGTAGTAGATAGGTGTGTCTGAGATTTGCAGTTGGTGAGCCTCTCCTATTTTGGAAGGCCCGATTATCAGACATTTTCATTTTATTTTTGATTCATGATCCGACTGGGGGCCTCATCCCAGTTTTAGATGTATGTTGATACTTGTATGGTTAGAGGTTTCGCAGATAGATGTCATATCTGACTGGGGTCCTCATCCCAGTTTTAGACGTTTGTTGATACTTGTATGGTTAGAGGTTACGCAGATAGGTGTCATATGTTTTGAATGTTAAGAATTTTCTTTCAAATATTTCAAGTGATTTATGAGATTGACCATGGTTCCCTTTTGTTATGTTTTCCATAATTCTTGATATTGTATGAATGTTGTGTATGATTGCCAGATAGAAAAGGGCGCTCGGGCCTTCATGGTTCTGGATGCTCGTTACGACCAGGGCCTAGGCTCGAGACATGACATTTCTGTGCCACAACTATGTGTAATTGGGTTTCACAGTAAGACATATCAGTGTAGCAAAATCAAGATTATTTAAAATCTAAATATTATCAACACGATCACCGATAAGAGAGATATTTATTTTTTATGCTTAATAAAGCAGATTTTAACTCTGAAGGATACTTCAAACCGTGCATCACACAAATGGATAATACGTAGCAATTTGTGTTTGTGTCCTTCTATGATATATACTTCAATAAGTTCATAGGAGGAGTTGAGCTTCACAGAGTTGACTCCGACAACTTCCCCTTTTGCATTATCCCCAAACCTGATTGATCTACCTTCAATTTTCTTTAGAGAGTAAAAATTTTCTTTCCTTTCGGTCATGTGTCTGGAACATCAGCTATCCATGACCCACATTCCCTTTTTATAATTTTGGAGGACATATTCCTGCAGAATAAGAAAAATAATTTTGTTTAGGGTTAGATATGATTCCTTTGGGTCTCGAAACTCATGCTCCTTTAGACTTATATTTACATTTATTTGATTTTTTCCCTTATTTACCATAGGTGTAGCAGACTAGTCCATGGAAAAAGAAAAAAGGTTTAGCAAAATCGAAAGAGTCTAACGAAGAGCTTGATTTAGCCCCAAGAAAATTTGGTCTTGCAGAACTTTGACTTGGTGATTTTTTTAATGTTGTTTAACTGGATTTTTACATCATGAAGTTCTTATTGAACTAGTTCAATTTACTTTTGAATTTCTTCAAGTTAAATTTTCCAGTTCCTTCTTTCCTCTTCAATCTTTTATTTTAACTATGCTTCCCATTTTTTCTTTTGTTGAGCAATTTTGTTGTCCTTATCAGTAACTTTTTGAAGCTTGTCCAATAATCATATCGGGCTTTGACAGAATTTGGTTGTAGTTATGACGATTGAAAGGTTTTACCTCAGAAGATTCACCCATTTTCATAAAGCACATATTGGTTGTTTCTGCATCATCTTTAGTTTTGTCTTCATCACTCCATGCTCCAAAGTTTTGGTTCTTCTTTGATGATCTTCTCCTTAACTCTAGATAGTTTTGTTTGATATGACCAGGTTTATCACAATGATAGCAATGATCATCGTTTCTTGTGAATTCATTATTTTTGTAGCCTTGAGGTCTCTAATGCCTTTGTCTTAAAATCTTCCTTACTCTACGATTTATGGGAGTCATTCTTTCTTTGTTGTCTTCGTCTAAATGCTTTTCTTTTCCAGGTGTTACGGAATTGAAAGCCACAAGTTTTTTCTTTTTTTCCTTGTTGTACCTGTTTATGTGATTTTGTTCATACCAAATAAGATTACTTCGTAGTTCATCGTAGGTCATGTTTTGAAGATCCCATCTTCTAGGATGACATCTTTAGTTTCCCATGCTTTTGGAAGACTCCTTACAAGATTTTTTACTTGAAGGCTATTTGAGTAGATCATCCCTAAGGATTTAAGTTCACAAACAATTTTGTTGAATTGTGCAAATATTGACTCTACGCCTTCATTTTCTTACATTTTGAAAAGCTCATATTCATTGACCAAAGCGCTGATCCTTGCCTCTGTTACTTTGGTAGGACCTTCATAGGTAGCTTTGATATCTTGTCATACTTTACTCCGCTAACTGCACAATAAAGTCAACTTATAGCTTTTGTTTTAGTTTCAATTACCTCTTGTTGTTCATTAGTGATTACAAAGTTTTCAAAATCTTCCAAGTCAAAGCTGCTTTATTTCTTGTCTTTCTGTTTCTCTTTTTCTTTGAGCCCCAAATAGTTTTTGGTCCCTTTTTGATGACCATTCAAACTTGAAAGTCGTTTGACAGTATGAAGATTTTGAATCTGTTCTTCCAATGTAAGTAGTGTTATCTATTAAAGTATAGTGGTCTTGTTGATGAGTGTCCGTCTTGGAGGAATGCTCCTAGAATCTGATAATTAGCCATTTGATCTTTACTCACTTGTGGTTAAGAAACACTTTAGTGAGATCGGCTTTTCTACCAATTGAAATTCAAGAGGGTAGTGAATTAAAAACTTTTTCTTGAGTAGGCTGATTAGCCCTGACAGTCAACTCACCTGCAGGTTAGTAAATTAAATAAAACGGATTAAGAATGAAAGCGTAAATAAATAAGTAATTAAGAATACAGAGATTTATCCTGATTTGGATCACTGATATGGTGCCTACTCCAGTCTCCTTGGGTTACAAAGGTTTTCTTTAGAGCTTTCAATGAGAGAATGGGATTATAGAGGGGTTGTACAATTTTTGAATCTTATTTTTTTATTCAGATCTTGTGACACAATCTCAACTGGTATAACTAAGTTGACTCGATCTTTCTCTTTTTGTAACTATTGTAAATTGAAAATTACAAAGAGCTTTATGAAGACTAAAGATTGAGACACACTAAGAGTTTCCTATAAAGTTGTGTAGGTTGCCTTCTTCTTCTATTGTCTTTATACAGTTTTCATTTTTAGCAGCTTTTTTGCTCTAAAAGAAAAAACCAAGGGATTTCTCCTCAATCAAGGATTTGATTGATTTACTTGATGGAGGGCACACACTGATAGCACATGCATATCAGATATGCTCGTGTATTGAGGTATGTTATTAACTTTGGTGAACCGAGGATTCATATTTCCTTTTGTCCATATCAGATATATCCATATAGTTTATACGATCTTTTGGCTTTTTTTGAAAGCCCTGAGATCCCGTTGTGATGTTGATTTACGCTCCATGATTCGCTCCTTATATATATATATATATGGTTCCATTCTTTGATTTGGTTCCTTCCATATATGCTCTTTTCCATGTTTTTCTTTGATTCCTTCCATATGCAACCATGATTTCCACATATTGCTTTTGACCTTGAGATCTTCCTTCATGTTCATTTTTTTAGTTTATCATTATTAAAACATTAAGCTATTTTTAGGAGGCTAACAATAGGTGTATATCTATGTTAGTTAAGAAGATGGAGAGAATAAAGGATGTGAATCATTTTCCTTTCCTTTTTTATCTCTAAAAATAATTGAAATAGTAACAAAATTTTCTTAGTTAATATTTATATATTAGGGTCCTAAATACATTTAATCAGTAACTGAAATTTATAAAATATAAATATTAAAACTTAGACTAAGAATTTAGTCAAGAAAAGAGGAATCTAAGTCAGCAATATGTGAAATTTTGCCTACTAAAAACACACTGAAAAGCCCACACACAGCAACTGATGGGCCTCAACTTTTTATCTCAAATGGAAAAAATGAGCTCTAACACAGCAAAAAGTAGAGAAGCTGAGAGATGAACGAATACGGCTGTCTTGAAAATCTGCTTTAGCACATAAAAAGTATTATACGTTGACCACAATAGTGTTTGTTTCCATTAGCAGTAAGAAAATAGTATTCTCCTGTAGAGATCGTAGTGTTTATTTCTGTCGCAATACTTGCGCTACCCAAAATTGACTCTTAACCAGAAACTAACATTATAAATCTTGTAAGATTATTGCTTCGCATTATTAATTCTTTTTTTAGTTCAACAAGTAAAAAAGAGAAACCTTCAGCTTCATGCAATTATGGGCAGAAGTTGCAATCTTCTCTTTGCTCTAGCAGTTTTCATTCTACTCCATCACGACACTTCACTTGTTCTTGTTCCAAATATTTGCACCGATGAAGCTGCACTTCTTGCACTGAAATCACACATTTCTTATCATCGTAACAACATCTTAGCTAGAAACTGGTCTTCTTCAACCCCAATTTGTAGCTGGATCGGAATCACTTGCAGCACCCTTCACCTTCGAGTCACTGCTTTAGACATTTCTAGATTGGAACTTCATGGTACTATACCTCCACACCTTGGAAACCACTCATTTCTTGTTTCCCTCAGGATCAGTAACAACTCTTGCTATAGAGAATTGCCAGTAGAGTTGGGTCATTTGCAGAGGCTGAAATTGATTAGTGTCACAGGCAATAACTTTGCCATTCCGTCATTTTTAAGTTTGTTACCAAACCTACGGTCTGTGTACCTCTCGAGCAAGCAATTTTCGGGGGAAATTCCATCTTCCCTTTCCAATCTGACAAAACTGAAAGAGTTGAGAATACAGAACAACTTCCTCTAAGGAGAGATAGGGAAATCGGTGATCTTCATTATCTGACTATCCTAGACCTGCAAATTAATCAACTTACTGGCTCTATACCAACATCAATATTCAATATTACAACGATGCAGAACATTGCTCTTACTGAAAGCAATCTTACTGGAAAACTTCCAATAACTATATGTGACCATCTTCCAAACATGGAAGGTCTTTACCTATCAATAAACTACCTAAGAGGTATTATTCCACCAAACTTAGAAAAGTGCAGAAAGCTTCAAATCTTGTCATTGTCACTCAATGAGTTTATTGGAACTGTTCCAAAAGAGGTATCCAATTTAACTGCTCTTAGAGGACTATATATTTCAGCTCTGCATTTGGAAGGTAGTATAATATTTCCTTACAGGAGAAGAACTTTTTCATCCTTTTCTGTCTTCTGCTAAACAGGTAATAACATATTTCTGAAAATTGACAGGAGAGATATCTGTGGAGCTAGGTAATCTTAATAAACTACAGCGTCTGGCATTAACCCGGAATGAGTTTACAGGTTCTGTTCCTGCAGGCATTTTCAACATTTCAACACTGCAGTTCCTAGCATTATCAGAAAACAAGCTTTCAGGTACTCTACCTTCAGATTTAGGTCGTGGAATGCTCATCCTAGAAAAACTTTATTGTGCAGCAAATATTCTGACTGGTTTTATCTCTAGTTCCATCTCAAATTCTTGGAAACTCAGGATAGTTGATCTCTCAGTCAACAGTTTCACAGGTCCAATTCCTGATTCACTTGGTAACTTAAAATACCTTGAGCATCTAAACTTGGCCGGGAATACTTTTTGCAGCGAGACAACAGTCAGCTCCCTTACATCATTGACAAACTGTAGGAATCTAAGAGTACTCTCATTCGGTGGTAATCAACTGGATAGCACTTTTCCTACATCAGTTGAGAATTTCTCCAACTCTTTGCAAACTTTTAAATCACCAGATTGTAAACTAAAGGGCAACATTCCAAAAGAAATTGGTGATCTTACTGGAGTGATACATATGAGTCTGCATTACAATGAGTTGACTTGGACATATTCCAAATACTATCCAAACCATGTTGAACCTTCAAGAACTTTACCTAAAAAGCAACAAAATAGAAGGATTCATACCAGATGTTATATGTAATTTAAAGAATCTTGGTGCATTAGACTTGTCAGGAAATCAGCTTTCTGGTTCAGTGCCACCATGCATAGGGAATATTACTAGTTTGAGAACAATTTATCTAGATTACAACAGGTTGGATTCTAGATTAACTGCAAGTATTGGGGGCCTTCACAATCTTATTGAATTCAATATTTCATCCAATTTATTGAGTGAGACAATTCCCCAAGAGATTGGAAATTTAAAGGCTGCAACTCTAGTTGATCTGTCAAAAAATATTTTTTCTGGTAAGATTCCAAGCATTCTAGGGGGTCTAGATAAATTGTTTAATCTTTCTCTGGCACATAATAGATTAAATGGGCCTATACAAGATTCATTTGGCAAACTGTTGGCATTGGAATTCTTGGTTTTGTGCTATAAAAATCTTAGTGGTGAAAATCCAAAAACAATAGAAGCTCTTGTGTATCTCAAATACCTGAACTTCTCATTCAATAAACTAAGTAGAGTGATTTCCTCTGGTGGTCCCTTTGCAAATGCCACAGCTCGATTTTGCTTATCCCATAATGCACCCTGTGGGAATTCTAAGTATAATGTGTCAGCCAATCTCCCAAGAGGAAAAAGAAAATCTTAATTTTATACATCATTTTGGGAGTGGGTCTGTTATTTCTTGTACTAGCCCTCGCATATGTAGTAGTAAGACTGAGTAAGACAAAGAAGAATGCAAGTCAAGCAGATGTGTCTCAGGTAAAAAAGCATGAAAGAATTTCCTGTTATGTAATTAGGCATTTGCGAGATTACTTGATCAAATAATAAAGTTAAGAGTACAATTTCCAGATTATACAATAAAGACAATTCGTCTTGATAATGCGGGAACTTGAACAGGCAACTGAAGGATTCGATCAAAGCAACTTGCTTGGTAATGGGAGTTTTAGCTTGGTCTACAAAGGGAAACTTAAGGATGGTATATTTTCAGCGAAGGTATTCAATGTGCAATTGGAGGGTGCATTCAAAAGTTTTGACACGGGATGTGAGATGCTCCGGAACCTTCGCCCCAGAAATCTGACCAAAGTCATAATGAGTGTAGGGCTACAGAGTGTGGAAGCGTGATAAATTCAACCAAAGATTACGAGAAATTAATAAAAACAGTAAAATTGACACCAAGGTTTTAGGTGGAAAAACCCTCTTTAAATAGAGGTAAAAAACCACCGGCGAGAGAGCCAAAAAATTCCACTAATATTGACGAGAGTACAAAATATTTTCTCGAGACTAACAAGACAAAATAGCCCCTTACAAATTCTCTACGAGTATAGAAATACTCAACCAAGAAGTAGAGAAAGAAGAAAATATAAAGGAGAGATTGGCTATTGAAAAGCTGTGGAGGTATCTTTGCAAATGAAGTAACGTTGGCTTTTATAGCCAAATCTATACCTCAAAAGTCTTGCCTTCATATATGAATGCAGCCACTGATGTTGAAAACACAAAGTCACAAAATGTCTTCATCATCCACAATTGTTGAAATATATCCACCGAAAGTTGCCTCCAAACTGTTATAAATAAATGAGCAGCAGTTGTTGACAAAAGGAGAGCAGCCAACAAATCTCCACCTTGATCTCCTTTTGACCGGAAATACTCTCTCGCCATGAAATCCTGTTAACAATGAATAATACCAGCTAAGTCCAAGCAATGATCGAACTTAGCGGCTGGAAGTGGTTTGGTTAACATATCTGCAGGATTTTCAGTTGTATGAATTTTTTCCACAGTAATTTCTCCTGCATCAACAATATCTCGGATAAAGTGGCGTTTAATATCAATATGCTTGGTCTTTGAGTGATGCTTGCTATTCCTGGCCAAGTGGACAACACTCTGACTGTCGCAGAACATAACAAGAATGTGTTGTTGTAAACCAAGTTCAGCAACCAAGCCTCGGAGCCAGATAGCCTCTTTCACTCCTTCAGTAGCAGCAATATATTCTGCTTCAGTGGTGGACAAAGCCGCAATGGCTTGAAGTGATGAATACCAACTGATAGCAAAGCCGCAGAGTGTAAAGATATAGGCTGAAAGTGATCTTCTCCGATCTAAATCACCACCGTAGTCAGCGTCAACATAACCAACTACGCCTCCTGGATCAGACTTTTGTCTATCAAATACCAAACCAATATCAGGAGAACCCTTCAAGTAACGAAGGATCCATTTGACAGATTCCCAATGCTGTTTTCCTGGGTTGTGCATGAATCTGCTAACAACACTAACCGCATAATCCAAATCAGGCCTAGTACATACCATAGCGTATATAAGGCTTCCAACTGCATTAGAATACGGGACATGTGACATGCGCCTTTGTTCCTCTTCTGATTGTGGACACTGATCTGATGACAACTTGAAGTGGGCAGCAAGTGGAGTATTAACAGCTTTGGAATCTCTCATTCCAAATCTGTCAATCATTTTCATTACATACCTTTTCTGTGATAGAAAATGTTTTCTAGCTTGACGATCTCTGTTAATCTCCATTCCAAGAATCTTCTTGGCAGGACCTAGATCTTTCATATCAAATTCACTGTTGAGCTGCACCTTTAACTTGTCAACAAGAGTTTTATCTCTTGCAGCAATTAACATATCATCAACATATAACAGCAAGTATACTAGTGATCCATCAGATATTTTTTGAAAATAGACGCAGTTATCATAACTACTTCTAGAATAGCCATGTCCAGTCATGAAGGAATCAAACCTTTTATACCATTGTCTTGGTGATTGCTTCAAACCATACAGAGATTTCTTCAGACGACATACATGGTTCTCCTTTCCCGGAACAACGAACCCCTCTGGCTGCTGGATATAAATTTCTTCCTCAAGATTACCATGAAGAAAAGCAGTTTTCACATCTAACTGTTCCATCTCCAAATCATACAAGGCAACTAGAGCAAGTAATACACGAATTGAAGAATGACGAACAACGGGAGAAAATACTTCGTTAAAGTCAATACCTTCCTGTTGATCAAAACCTCTTACTACGAATCTTGCTTTGTACCTTGCATTTTCAACACCGGGGATGCCTTCTTTTCTCTTAAAAATCCATTTGCAACTAATGAATCGTTTGCTTTCCGGTAACATCACCAAATCCCATGTTTCATTTTTGAGAAGACTCTCGACTTCTTCTTGCATAGAAGCAGTCCACTTTGTTGAGTCATCACCAGAGATAGCTTCAAAATAATTCTTGGGTTCACCATCTTCACCCATCTCTTGTGCAACAGTCAATGCATAAGCAATGTTGGCAGATTCTGTGATCAGTCTTTGAGTCGGTTTTCTTGTCCTTTGTTGTGGAAGTTCTTAAGCCATAGACCATGGTTGTGGTAAACCTCGACGTTGAGGTGGATGTTGTCGTGGACTCATTTGTTCTGCAGTGACTTCATCTTCTTGAGTGGTGGAAGAATTAGGGATATTTGCTTCCAGAATAGGAGCTTCAGTCTCAAACTCCACCTTCTCTCGAACATCCTCCTGATCACCTGTATCAGTGGAGGGAACAACAGTATCTTTTCCAGAAAATAGCATACCATTTTCATTAAAGGTTACATTCCGACTATGAAATATTTTGCGAGACTCAGGGTCATACAAATGATAGCCTTTAACCCCTAGGCCATAACCTAAGAAAATGCATTTCTTAGCACGAGGTTCCAATTTTCCCTCGTTCACATGAGAATAAGCAGGGCAACCAAATATTCTAAAATTAGAATAATCAACAGGGTTACCTGACCAAACTTCTTCTGGAATTTTGCAGTCGAGTGATCGATTTGGTGAGCGGTTTATCAAGTAGCATGATGTTGAAGCTGCTTCTGCCCAAAATTCTTTCCCCAGAGTAGAATGGGAGAGCATACAACGAACTTTCTCCAAGATAGTTCTGTTCATCCTTTCAGCAACTCCGTTTTGTTGTGGAGTTCTTGGAACGGTGAAATGTCTGGCAATACCTTCTTTCTTGCAGAAATCATTAAACTCATTAGAACAAAATTCGAGGCCATTGTCTGTCCTTAGCCTCTTGATCTTCTTGCCAGTCTGGTTCTCAATTAATAATTTCCACTCTTTAAAGGTGGAAAAAGCTTCATTCTTTTGCTTGAGAAAATATACCCAGAGTTTACGTGAAAAATCATCAATAAATGTCAGCATATAATGACATTTACCTCTGGAGAGAACTCTCGATGGACCCCAAAGATCTGAATGGATGTAGTCCAAAGTACCTTTGGTCCTGTGAATGGCTTTTGAAAAGCTAACCTTTCTCTGCTTACCAAAAATGCAATGCTCGCAGAAATCGACCTTACCGGTATAATGGTTGCCAAGATAGCCTTTCTTTTTGAGAATTTGGATTCCCTTCTCACTCATGTGGCCCAACCTCAAATTCCACAACTTCGTGTTGTCTTTGTTGGATGAGGCGACGGCTGCAGAACCTATAACAGTTGAACCCTGAAGCAAATACAAACTACCAGATCGAATTGTCTTTAGTAACACAAGAGCTCCTTTGGACACTTTTAAAACTCCACCTTCAGCTGAGTATCTACACCCTTGAGATTCAAGAGTGCCTAGGGAAATTAGATTCTGTTTCAAATCAGGGACATGTCTGACACCGGTCAAAGTTCTAACGACTCCATTATGTGTCTTGATTTTGATTGTGCCTTTGCCGACAACTTTGCATTGAGCATCGTTGCCCATTAAGACAAGGCCACCATTAAAATATTCATAGGTGGTAAACCAGTCTCTATTAGGAGACATATGAAATGTACAACCAGAATCAAGAATCCACTCATTTTTTGACCTTTGTTCAGTACCAGAAGCAATAAAACACTCTCCATCAGATTCGGTTTCTACAAAACTAGCTTCGGAAGATTTTTCGGGTTTCTTACCCTTATCTTCTCTGTTTTGCTTATTTTTTAATTTTTAGCACTCAGAGATTTCATGATTTTTTTTCTTGCAATAACGACAATACTTAGAGTTTTTACCTCTGGATCTGGATCGGTTTTTACCGCTAGCACCTACTTCGTGGTTTCTCCCTCTAACTACTAGTCCCTCACCCGAACTTTCAAAATGAATTTGGGTATCAAATTTTTCTTTGGACAGTAGGTTAGACTTGACATCATCAAAGATCAAGGTAACATTATTACCATATAGCATAATTTCTTTGAAATGTCTATATGAGGGTGGCAAAGAAACAATAAGTAGTACGGCTTTATCCTCATAGTGAACTTCGACATCCAAATTTTCCAAATCAATTATGATGGAATTAAATTCACCAAGATGAGATTGGATGGGAGTACCTTCAGACATACGGAGTGTGAAAAGTCGCTCCTTTAACCGGAGTTTATTTGCAAGACTTTTGGTCATGTACAAAGACTCCAATTTACTCCATATGCCGGCTGCAGTTTTCTCATTGATGACTTCGCGTAGCACCTCACGGGACAAGCATAATTGGATTGTGGATAATGCCTTTTCATCCATCTCTTTCCACTGCTCCTCCGTTGTAGTGGCTGGCTTCGCCGATTTTCCGGACAGAACCTTCTTTAGGCCATTTTGGGTAAGAACAGCCAGCATCTGGACTCGCCAGATAGCAAAACTAATTTTACCATCAAATTTCTCAATATCGAACTTCGTCGACATTTTTAATAAAAAAAAAATCCCGGTTGAATTATCGTGGCTTTGATACCAATTTGTAGGGCTACAGAGTGTGGAAGCGTGATAAATTCAACCAAAGATTACGAGAAATTAATAAAAACAGTAAAATTGACACCAAGGTTTTAGGTGGAAAAACCCTCTTTAAATAGAGGTAAAAAACCACCGGCGAGAGAGCCAAAAAATTCCACTAATATTGACGAGAGTACAAAATATTTTCTCGGGACTAACAAGACAAAATAGCCCCTTACAAATTCTCTACGAGTATAGAAATACTCAACCAATAAGTAGAGAAAGAAGAAAATATAAAGGAGAGATTGGCTATTGAAAAGCTGTGGAGGTATCTTTGCAAATGAAGTAACGTTGGCTTTTATAGCCAAATCTGGACCTCAAAAGTCTTGCCTTCATATATGAATGCAGCCACTGTTGTTGAAAACACAAAGTCACAAAATGTCTTCATCATCCACAATTGTTGAAATATATCCACCGAAAGTTGCCTCCAAACTGTTGTAAATAAATGAGCAACAGTTGTTGACAAAAGGAGAGCAGCCAACAATGAGCTGCTCCGACCTTGATTTCAAGCCCCTAGTTTTGGAATACATGCCCAATGGGACACTTGATAGATGGTTATACTCTCAAAACTTGTTCTAGAATTTATAGCAGCGATTATATATAATAATAGATGTAGCATCTGCAATGGACTATCTCCACAGCGGTTTTTCAACACCTGTGGTGTTTTTGACTTGAAGCCAAACAATGTTTTACTAGATCAAGAAATGGTTGGTCATGTCAGTGATTTTGGCATTCCAAAATTATTAAGTAAAGGGGAAGCTTTTGTTCAAACAAGGACAATTGCAACCATTGGATATATTGCTCCAGGTATTCAAACTTTTTGAATTTTCTCATATCCTTAGAATACACAACAAACTATTTCCACTAAATTAAATGTAAACTGATCCACTTAGCATATTCTATGATTAGGAAGCTTGTCGATAATTTGTTACCGTGATTCTTGAGTATGGACAAGATGGAATAGTATCCACGAGATGCAATGTTTGTAGTTTTTGGATCCTGATGATGGAGACATTTACTGGACTGAGACCAAGTGATGAAATATTTACTGGAGACTTGAGTATACAACATTGCGTTAGTAATTTTTTCCCAAGTGGAATTCATAAAGTGGTGGATTGTAATTTAGACATTTATTAGGCTCTAACCCAATTTTCGTGTACAACACCATTTTTAATCATGCATGGATGAACAACAACAAATCAAACACACTGATTATTGATTTTTTTTACTATCACAAGTAACAACAATTTTCAACCCAAAGAACCAGCTTTTCTTCCTTTTTATCCATCCCAACATCGTTCCAGAAGGCCTAAGCATGAAATATCCCATCAATCTACGTCATGCTTATGCTTTCTAATCCAGGTCTAGACTACTCCATTAAATTTAACCTACCTGAATGCCAAGCATCAGGCATGGATGCAAGCTTTTGACTTTGTGATAGTGATTTAGCATGAGATTTCTGTGGTAAAACCGTGGGTTTTACCTCATTTGAGCGAAATTCCTCCTCCCTATTGCTGTAAGGACATGATGTAACCCTGGGAGAATTTTTAGAGTAAACCTCACCTTTTTGCAACTAAAGAGGAGAAAGGGTATTATTAAAGTTGTGCCTAAGTTTCTATTCCAGTCATCTGGCTATAGCAGCCTACTGGCCACTACGATGATGCTGCTACTGCAAAAATATTTTCGCTATACCGGGATGATGTCATCACAATACAAAATTTCTTTTGTCATTGTTCCTGAAGTTGGGTCACATGTACAGTTATGTCTTCCGTTAGTAACACTGAAACTATTCAGATTAGTTTCTCGGGAAGGGTTTTCAATTATATTTTATGATTGTAAACTTATTGTAATAAATAAGGTATTTTAGTATTTTCTTATTGACTTTCGCATAAAATTTGGAAAAAAGGGTGGTAAAGGTTGTTATGATTGGATAGAAATAACCAATACCACACACAAAAGAAAAATAAGAAGAACAAACAGATTTACATCGAAACCCTTGACGGAAAAAACCACGGACAAAGGTAGAAGAAATTCACTATGAAGGAGAGGAATACATGGTGGAGACGATAGTCTCAATTTCGTGTATATCAAAAAACGCCTGAAACATCCCATAAAACGCACTTATATAATATGTGCGTATAAATAAATTCCAAGCCCCAAAACATATTGGTCCATATCGGCCCGATCCCATAGCCCACCACTGACCCTACAAAAAATCATAAACATGGGTCGCCACCACTGACCCCACAAAAAATCACAAACATGGGTCGCACGATAAACTTTTCAGGGTCGGATCAACAAAATTCGGGTCACAAACTCTAACAATCTCCACCTTTACACGAATTCTAATTTAGAACTCTAATCCATTACAAGAAAATTCTCCACCTCTTCCACAAAAGCCCCTAAGGGAACATCTTAACTGCTGACACCAACCAAGTCCAAGCAATGCTCAAACTTGGCACTTGGTATTGTCTTGGTAATCATATCAGTGGGGTTATCATGGGTACTAATCTTACTTACCTAAATATCACCACGAGCAATAATTTAACGCACAAAATGATACCAAACATCGCTATGCTTTGTCCTTTAGTGAAAAATCTGATCTTTTGTATGGAAGATAGCACTTTGACTGTGGCAAAAGATTGTCGTTATCTAAAAGTCTTTGCTTAGTTTACCAAACAAACCCTTTAACCAAATAGCTTCCTTGCAAACCTCTATAACAGCCATGTACTCTGCTTAGTAGTTGACAAAGCAACAGTAGTCTATAAAGTAGCTTTCCAACTGATAGCACAACCATCAATGGTGAAAACATAGCCTGTAAGGGATCTCCTTTAATCAAGTTCTCCTGCAAAATCAAAATCAACATACCCGATTACTCTATCTCTATTTTGCCCAAACTGCAAACAAACATCAACAGATCCATGAAAGTATCTGAAAATTCACTGAACTGCTTTCCAATGTTCTTTGCCAAGATTTGTAATATATCTGCTAACTGCACTGATGGAAAATGATAAATCTGGTCAGGAACACACCTGTAATATATCTGTTAACTGCACTGATGGAAAGTGATAAATCTGGTCAGGAACGCACCATCGCATACATAAGAGAACCAGCGGCACAAAAGTATGGAACTTGAGACATATAGTCATGCTCATCATCTGTCTTTGGAGATAACGTGGACGAGAGTTTGAAATGAGCTGCCAATGGAGTACTAACTGGTTTGATATTTTGTATATTGAATCTATGAAGCACTTTCTCAATATACCTTTTCTGACTCAAGTGTAACTTACACTTCTCTCTATCCCTCAGAATTTCCATTCGAAGGATCTTCTTTTCTCCTATTGTCCCGATCCCTCCGCTACCACCACAGACCTCATAAGAAATCACAAACATAGATTGTACCGCGAACTTTTTAGGACCGGATAAAAAAAATTTAGGTCACAAACTCTAACAAAGGTTCTTCTATCTAGGTGGATTGGCATAGGTGCCCGCACAATCCTGTAGTTGGATGGTTACAACTTTGTTAACAGTTATGAGTAGGATTATGTCCGTAAAAAGGAGTAGTTCAAGATTTTCCAATTTGAATTTGGTGCTTACTTAGGAAAACCAATTGTATTTTAGAAATAAATAAGCTGGATTTATTACTTTCCTAGTGTGAAATCTAGTCTGGATTGCCCTCTTTAACCCCTCTAAAGACATTTTGCGCTAATATCGTCTCAAAGCAGACAAACCTAAACAACAACAAAAATTTGTGGCGATCGTCCTACGGCACCATCTTTGTCAGAACTAGGTTCTGTGAGGCTGCCTAAAAGCAAGAACCCTAATCCAATTTTTATTTGGTTTTATATTTGCGATTTTACTTTTTTTTCTGTGGTTTGTTTCACTGGAGTCTTGTGTTTTTGAAATTTATAAACTTTACAAAACCTCTATGAAGGAAAGAAAGGACTATGGAGAATGATTCTTTCTTTCTTTCTTTCTAAATTTCTGAGTTCTAATACTTTTGCCTAACCCGTGACCTTGTACTTTCTCCCATCCTCAATATCAACCCAAAGGAAAAAGGAAGAAACTAGTAATGCTTTGTGTTGTCTTGATCTTGCTTCTGATGAGATATGCTTTTTCTATAGATGGTTGCATATTTTTCATTGATGCTCCTGGACACATATGGCATACTCAGTTCTCCTGTCATTTCAACATTGCCCGTTTGTCCATGAGAATTTTTTCCAACTACAACTTCAAGTTGGATTTTAGCCATACGAATTCCAAAAAAAATAAAAAAAATTGCATTTGTATTTAAAAAGGTGAAAACAAGCTTGCTTGTTTCACTCCCACTTCTCACACAAATTTTTTAAAAATAACTCAAATTTATATTCATGGTCAAACACAACTCCAACTACCCCTTCAACACCAATTCCAACTCTAAAAGAATTGGTTTTAATGGCCAAAAGCCAACTTACATTGTGCATGTAAAGGCACATTCATCGAAGATATATAAAGTCTCAAACATAACATTCTTATTACATTTATTCTTGCAGGAAAAAATGTTGAAGAACTCGGGACATTTTGTTTATCAATCGAGGACAGGTCTAATTTTTGTACTTCTCCAGTGTTCATACTTCATATTTTTCTCCACTTGAAATTACTCTTGTTCTTTCCACTATTTTCTCTTCTAAAAATGGTACTTATATGTATGTGTCTAATGAGTTGGCAGATTTAGTCATAATCTGCTGCACTGATGAGCTGACATATTTGATTATAATCTGCTCCACAAATGAGTGGGCAAATATGGTTGTAATCCGTTGCTGTAAATATGGATATCATATATTGTTATTTTAGGAAAATAGATTAAAGGAAAGGAAATCCATTGATTTACGTATCTCCTAAGAATTAGAAATTGATTAGATTATTTGATCTTCTTGTTCACCTATAAATATTGTACAACTCTATGAATAAAGACATACTTTTGTTGTATCTAATCTTTCATTGTACAGAGAGACTTCTTCCCTTAATATTATATGGCCAAAGCAACTTTTTTTTGGAAATTTCTTTTATTTACTACATTAGTTTTTAGGAAATAAGTTATTTAATTTAGGATGAATTTGAATTTTGAATTTAAGTTAGGTTGTTTTATTTGTTGAGACATTTTAGTTAGTTTGAATTTTGAATATTGTTGTTTTTCTATTGTAAAGTGGCTATTTAAAACCCCTCAATTCTCAATAAAATCATTGAAAGCTCGAAAGTCATTTCAATCCATTGAGAGCCATTTTAATCCCTTTTTTGCTGCCTCGTCTCTTTTTTTTTAAAAAAAAACCAACAGTGGTATTAAGAGCCTCATTGATCTTACGGGATCCGTGAGTTCTTCCAAAGTATTACCAAACCATTTTTAACCCGTAAGGGCTCCCATTTTAATCCACCAGGGCTATTTTCAACCCGTGCTCATTTTCAATGCACGAACTATTTTCAACCAAAAAGATGTCAACCAACAGTCTCTCATTGAATGCCCCAAAAATTTTTACTACCAAAAACTACCTGATTTGGCTAGTGAAAATGAAACCATATCTTGAAGCCTATGATCTGTGCGAAGTTGTAGTGGAAGATACACGATTATAGCCACTCTCTGCGAATCCTACCCTTGCTCAGATTAAATCTCATTTAGATGAAAAACTCAAAAATTCAAACCCAAAACTATAATTCAAAATTCAGTTGTGGATTCGATTATTACTAAAATTATTGCTTGTGAGACAACAAATGAAGCTTGAAAAAAACTAAAAACAAATATCAAGGAAGTGACCGAGTTAGAAAAATGCAAATTTTTAATTTGAAAAGGGATTTTAAATCTTTTATGATGCAAGAGGATAAATTATTGCTAAGTATTTTGATAAGATTTCTTTGCTTGTCCGTAAATCAGTTTGCTTGGCGAGGATTTCAAAGATGACAGAATAGTCGAAAAATTCCTTGTGACAATTTCAGAGAGATTCGAGACTAAAATTTCATCTCAGGAAAAGTCTAAAGATCTCTCTAATATATTTGTTGAAGAAATAATAAGTGCTCTTCAGGCACAAGAGAAAAGAAGAGCCTTTAGACAAGACAATGTTACTGAGAGTGATTTTTATGCACAACACAAAAGAGAAAATGGTAATTTTCCTCTTTGCAGACATTGCAAAAAGAAAACACACTTGGAGAATTTTTGTTGGTGGAGACCTGATGCAATATGTTAAAATTGCAAACTTGCAGGTCATGTTATAAAAGTATGCAAGCTTAAAAACAATCCTCAAGCACAATTTGCAAAAGCAGAAATTGAGGAGGAGCAACTTCTTAAAATCACAGTAACTAAAGCAAAAGAAGAGTGTTGAAAATTGCTTTTAGTTACTACACAAGTTTTTAGAAAAATAAGTTATTTAATTCAGTATGAATTTAAATTTTGAATTTTAAGTTAGGTTGTTTGATTTATTGAGATATTTTAGTTAGTTTGAATTTTGAATATTGCTAATTTTTGTATTGTAAGGTGGCTATTTAAAGCCCCAAAATGCTCAATAAAATCGTTGAAAACTTGAAAGCCATATAAATCCATTGAGAGATATTTTAATCCCCTTTTTATTGCCCTATATTTTTTTTCAAAAGAAACCAATGTTAGGACATGTGGAGTTTTGATGATAGACATGTGAATGAAACATGTTGTAAAAGCTGGTCCATCTAAGTGAACAAAGCTAAGCTGCGGACAAGGCATTGATAAGATGATTCTGCGTACAAACAGAAATGGATAATATCTATCACATCAAAAGTTGAGTGGAATGAGAAGTTCTGTAAAAGAGTCCTAGTCAAGATGAAGAGAAACATGAAATAGTGCAGAAGTTGGGTTGATCAAGGAGTCCAGCAATAAGAGAAGAAAGAGTTCTATTAAATCTAAGAGAGAAAGAGGCTGCAACAATAAGTAGAAGAGTCACTTGATAAGAGTCCTACTGGAAAGAGAAGTAGACATCAAAAAAGACTTTATCAGAGGAGGGCTTAAATACAACAAAAGGATTTAAAAGGCTGGGCGCTCAAGAACTGAAAAGGAAATCAACAATCAACATATTAGTTCACATACTTATAGAAGAACCTGGTCTCTTACTTAGCAAGTCGTAGACTATATGTATTAGGTAGGTTCTTTGAGTTGTAATGAGTCATTGTTCTAGTCCTAGTTATCTGTAAACTGAGTTAGGAATTGTGTCTTCATGTTAGGGAACTCAAAGACTTGGGGACACTTATCTTGGAAAGATTTGTGTTTTTGTAGTGATAGGAGTTAGAAGTTTTAATTCCTAGTTTACAAGAAGTCTTGTAATTCCATTGATTGTTGAGGCTCAAGTATTATAGTGAAGTTGGGGTTAAATCCTATAGAGGTATAGGTCGTGGTTTTTTACACCTTTCTTGAGCCAGGTGTTTTCCACGTAAAAACACTATGTTCAGTACTTACTTCTGTGAACCACGTTTATTTACTTGTTCTACAGATAGGCAATTAGTAGGGTTCGTACTATAACAAGTGGTATCAGAGAGAGGTTGTATTAAATAAGGCTAGTACCTAAGAAAAGTTCAATGTGATGAATTTCGCACCTCCTACTGGTCAGAGTAATGGTCAGTCAACTACTAGACCTCCAATTTTTTATGGCTCTCATTTTATCTGGTGGAAAGCAAGGATGGAGATATTCATTCAAGGTGAAGATTATGAATTATACGATAGTATTACTAATGGTCCCACTATTACAGTGAAGACGGTTAATGATGAACAAGTCAAGAAAGTAAGGAGTGAATTTACTCTTGATGACTTATTGGCTTTGAAGAAAAATCCAAAGGCCAAGAAAATCTTGTTCTGTGGACTAGGACCTACTGAATACAATAGGGTATCCACCTGCACTACTTCTAAGAAAATTTGGGATGCACTGGTAAATGCTCATGAAGGCACTTCTCAAGTAAGAAAATTTAGGATCTCTCTCCTTATCACAGAGTATGAGGCATTCAAAATGAAGGAAAATGAAACCTTGCATGAAATGATGACAAGGTTTACCACTTTAACAAATGAGCTGACTTCCTTAGGAAAAGTCATCTCTAAGGAAGAACAAGTTGAAAAGGTACTGAGGGTACTACCTAAATCAAAATAGAATATCAAGGTGACTGCAATCACGGAGGCAAATAAGGATCCTGAAGGCATGACTCTGGATGAACTAGTAGGGAACTTAAGGACTTATGAAATAGAAGTTGATGGAGTCAAAGAATAAGAAGCTCTTGAGAGAATCTTAGCATTGAAAGCTTCTGATAGTGATGAGGAATTTGAACTTGATAAGGATCAAGTTACCTTCATAACTAAGAACTTCAGCAAATTCTTTAAGAAGAAGAAGGGAACAGGTACTAAGAAATGTTCCAATAACAATCCAAATGGGTGATACAAATTTGGAAAAACTGATCATTAGATTAGAGACTATCCAATTTGGGAAATAGAATGGAAGAAGGAAAGGACTGAAAGGGAATTGAAGGCAAAAAGGAAAGAGGAGCATGCAATGATAGCAGCCTGGGGATCTGATTTAGATGAAGATAAAGCTGATAAAACTGCATCCATAGCCCTTGGCGATTCAGATCCAGATGAAGAAGATGAGGACTATGAGGTAAGTATACTTAAACTGATAGAAAAATTGAAATTTTTCTCAAAGCCAAAACTTGTTTCCTTGATGAATGCATTGATTAATAATTTCAAGAGTTAACCTCTGATAGAGATGAATTGGTCAACAGTCTAACAAGTCTTAAATTTGATCTTATTGATTTAAAGGCTTGATCAGATACAGTTGACAAGGAAAATTGCATTCTCAAGAAACAGGTTGCAGAACTTGAGATTTTAAACAATAATCTTAGGTCGGAAGTTCACAAATTAACTCTCACTGAAAATGGGAAGAAATCCATGAGTAAAGAACAATAAAATGCTAAACTTGAGATTGTTAAATACAAACAAGAATGCTATGATTTCACTGAAAAAATAAATAAGTTGAATCAGGAAATCTCTAAACTAAAATTGGATCTTGAAAGGGCAAACAGGTGGACAAACTCCTCTAGAATTATTCACAAATTAAGTGAGAAAATTTCAATGAAAAGGCAAGTTTGAGATTCAACAAAAGTTTTGATGATCCAAAAGACTTATGTTACATTTGTGTAAACTTTAGAAATCCCACTATTGATTGTCCAGTAGGTGTAAAAAGCAGATTAAACAGTCAAAACCTGGCTAATAGATCTTCTCAGACCAAATGGAATGAAAGCAATTCTGGTCAGAGAAACAGGTTGCACTACATGTTGCCTGCATGGACTAAGAGAAATTTAAGTCATCCTTTCACTCATAAAATAAGACCCAAGCTTGTCTGGGTTCCTAAGGCTAACCTTTGAATTCTTTTGCAGGAGAAAGTGAAAGGAAGCAAAAGGCACTGGTATTTAGACAGTGCTTGCTCAAGACACATGATTGGTGATAAGAAAAAATTCCTTTCACTCTCTAAAATAAATAGAGGAGGACTTTGTTTTGGTGATGGAAAAAAGGGAATCATAACTGGAATTGGAAAGATTGGCTCATCTGAGTCAAAAGCAATGTAGGATGTCTACCTTGTAGAAGGATTAAAGCATAATTTGTTGAGCATCTCACAGCTGTGTAATAAAGGTAATAAAGTTATTTTTACTACTTTAGGAGACAAGGTAAAAAGGATGGATACTAAAGAGATTGTGCTCACTGCAAGGAGATACAAAAATGTATACAAAGCTAACATCATGGCACTACCAGGACCTGAGCTGACTTGATTGAGTGCTATAGAAAATGATGCCCTCCTTTGGCACAAAAGACTTGGTCATGCAAGTCTAAAATAACTAAACATACTTTCATCCAATGACATGGTATAGGGATTATCCAAGACCAAGTTCAAGGAAGCAAATCTATGTAGTGAATGTATAAGGGGGGGCGTAGGTTATATCCTCTTTTAAGTCAAAGAACCATGTTAGCACTACCAAGTGACCTAACCTGGTTCATATAGACTTATGTGGACCCATGAGACTTCAAAGTAGAGGTGGAAAAAGGTGTGTGTTTGTAAGTGTTGATGACTATTCTAGGTTTACTTGGACTTTGTTTCTAACTTCTAAAGAAGATGCCTTGGATGTCTTTGAAATCTTCATTAATAAAATTGAAAAGAAACTAAGCAATTTATTAGTTTCCATAAGGTCTAACCATGGTTCAGAATTTGAGAATGTAAAAATCTTGAAATACTATTCAAAAAAATGGTATAGAACACAACTTCTCATCTCCTGGAACACCACAACAAAATGGAGTGGTAGAGAGGAAAAAAATAGATCTTTCGAAGATATATCTAGAACAATAATGCTTGCAACAAATATTGCTAAAAACCTTTGGGCTGAAGCAATAAGACTAACCTGCATGAAGAAAATGATGTTGAGGAATAGGTTACACAACCCGTTTCATTGACTGAATCTACCAAACTTGGAGGAACTTCAATAGGGGGAACTGAAGCTGAAAGCGCAGTGATAGGGGGAACTAAATCACCAACTACCCCAGATCAAAATGTCATCAGTGATCCCAGTAGTTCACTAGTCTTGGTTCAAAAGAGGTACAAGTATCAAGGATCACATCCTATAGAAAATGTTCTCACTGAACTTACCTCTGGGATTACTACAAGATCTGGACTGAGAAGTATGTGTGCTTTCAAGGCATTCCTATTAGAAATAGAACCAAAAAAGATAACTGAAGCATTTCTTGATACTGATTGGATCATAGCTATACAGGAAGAGCTGATTTAGTTTGAAAGAAGCAAAGTATGGCAGTTAGTTGCTCTTCCAAAAGACAGATCAGTAATTGAAACTAAGTGGGTGTACAAGAATAAATTTGATGAGCATGGAATAGTCATAAAAAAACAAGGCAAGGTTGGTGGTCCAAGGATATAACCAGGAGAAAAGAATCGACTTTGATAAGACTTTTTCTTCTGTAGCATGACTGGAAGCAATAAGATTACTTGTTGCCTTTGCTGCCTACAAGGAGTTTACACTCTATCATATGGATGTGAAGAGTGCATTTCTGAATGGCTTTCTCAATGAAAAGGTGTATGTCAAGCAACCTCTAAATTTGAAAGTAAGGAGTTTCCTGATCATGTCTATAAACTGAATAAAGCCTTGTATGGGCTGAAACAAGCACCTAGAGCTTGGCATGAGAGGTTGTCAAAGGTTCTATTAGAGAATAGTCATTCTAGAGGTAAAATTAATAATGCCCTATTCTTAAAAAATAATGGGATGGATTTGTTAGTTGTGAAAGTATATGTGGGTGGCATTATCTTTGTATTAACCAACATGAATATGACTCATGAATTTGCCAAACTCATGAGGAGTGAATTTGAGATAAGCATAATGGGAGAGCTGAATTATTTTTTGGGGTTGCAAATAAAACAGTCAGCATCAGGGACAATGATCCACCAGTAGAAGTATGTCAAAGAGGTTCTCAAAATATTCTCCATGGAAAAAGCAAAGAAGATCAGTACTCCCATTGCCACTACAACAAAGATGGATTTGGATGAAACAGGTTCAAATGTAGAGCAAAAATTGTATAGAGGTATGATAGGATCATTATTATACCTCACAGTAAGTAAGACTGACATTGTGTTTAGTGTTGGTCTATGTGCCAGGTTTCAAGCAAAACCCAAAGAGTCACATCTAAAATCTTTGAAGAGAATTTTCAGATATTTGAAGGGAACCAGTGGTCTTGGCTTATGGAACCCAAAGGTAGAAATTTTAATTTGGTAGGATACTCAGATGTTGACTATACAGTATACCTGGTGGACAGGAAAAGCACTATAGGAATGGCATACTTCCTTGGATCATGTTTGATTGCCTGGTCCACAAAGAAGCAACATTCAATAGCTTTGTCTACTGCTGAAGCTAAATATGTTGTTGTAGGTTCTTGTTGTGCTCAATTGATATGGGTTAAGCAACAACTCATGGACTTTGGTATAGATGTTGGTTGTGTTCCTATTTTTGTGATAATACAAGTGCTATTAACATAGCTAAAAATCCTGTTCAACCTAAAAGAACCAAGCATATTGATATTAGACATCACTTTCTCAGAGACAATGTTGGAAAAGGTCATATATCAATTATGTTTTGCTCTACTGAGGATCAGATTGCTGACATTTTTACTAAGGCTTTAAGTAGAGAACACTTTGAGAAAAATAGGTTAGCATTGGGGATGATTAAAATTGCATAAGTCTCCCTCAATACTTGATTAGAATAAAGTTGTTATTAAAAAGTGAGTGTTGGTTAGTTCAGTCTCACATATTTAGTTGTGTATCCTAAGTCCAAGATCTTAGAATATGTTGACTAATGTATGTATTGATTTTGCAGAGAGTCTTGATTACAACAACTATTTTGTCTATCTTTTCATTCAGGTATAATTATTATTGCTAACAGTAGCTAAAGAGAAACAAGTTGGTTACCTGCTTTCTTTCTGGTCCATTTAAACCACCAAATTCAAAGAGTCACATTTACTCAAAAAGCTACTACTCGTTTTCCCATCAATCCAGAATTCCTCATCATTACATTCCTTCCACAGGTACAGTTTCTCATCTCTTCAAATTCTTCCATTTCTCTTTTAAATACTACTTCTCCTATTTCATGTTTCATACTCTTCTCTTCAATCAAGGAAAATTATCAGTTTATCAATGGCTTCCACTTTATCTTCTTCATCATCTTCTTCCCCTAGTTCTGCTAAAAATCCCTACACCAGGCATATCATTCATCCAAACATTACTTTACCTACCTTAATCCCTCCTTAAATGTAACACCCCGTATTCAAGTACATGTATTGGCGTATTCAAGTACGTGTATTGGTCTTATTTATATGGAATTAATTTTTTATTTTATTTGTACCGGAATTTGCCCGTCGATGGTTCCATACGAAGGTTATTGAATAATCTTTCCAACGATATAAAGATTTCCAAAAACGGATAAGTTTCGGATATAATCGAGCACGTTCGAAACTATAAAACGGTGGCCGGGATGTTGTGAACAGTAAATATGCAGGAAACTTTCCCGCACACAAACTACTAAGGCCTGCCAATTTTTTGGGTCAAATTTGAACGATCATAACTCCCTCAATATAATGAAATGAGAGAGTTGCGACCTGTCAAAAGAAATACCTTTGAGTGCTCTTTCCAATGTAATTGGTTTCATCCATATCCGACATCTGAGTAAGGAGTTATACTCGGTTTACTTCAACCTCTCAAAATAGTTTTTTAGGATCAACTTCAAACGATCATAACTCCTTGTACATGACGAACTGGGTGGCCTACTTTATATGAAATGAAAGCCCTTTGCATTATCTATCCAACGATACCAATTTTACCCAAATCCGATATAGGAGAAAAGAGTTATCGCCGATTTACTTTAGCCTACCAAAACAGTCCACCATGGACAGATTCATATTTACTTAAATTTTTAAGGGCAATATGGTCATTTTCCATCACCTCATGGACGTAAATTGGTCATTATATACATATAATTAGTCTCATATCCATCAATTATCATCAAATTATTGAAAATAAGAAACCCTATCCTAATTTCAACTCCATTTATCTTATGATTCAACCATAAAAAATCCAAATTGATTCCGTAGTTGTGTTCACTGTCTCTAGGGCTTCGAGAAGCACCCCTTATTTGTGCCAACAGGACTTCGAAATCAAAAGGGCCATTTTATGGTAAGGATGTAAATTATGTTGGTGTAATTTATATGGATATGTATATATATATATGCATGTGAGCATAAGAAGTATGTTATGTGATTGTTGTTGAAAGATGATTGGGAAATAATGTTGGATTATGTTGAATTGTGAAGGGATTTGGCGTGATGATGTGGTATTGATGATGTAGTATTGAAATGATGATTATATATATATATATATATATATACACATAAAACTATTCTTCAAGTTGGTTTTTGGAATGTTTTGCAAATATTGGTTGTATGGAATTATGGAAGAGAATTGTGGTGTTGGGTTGCTAATACTAGATGCCAAACATTTCATTGTAGATAAGTGATTTGTAAAGGAGGGAAGTTGTGTTGAATTGGTATCCGAATCTACAACGACGTATGTAAAGCATACTCTAACAATGTTCTTTGGCATGAAAACACCAATGTTCCGTCAAGTAAGATTCTGGGGTTGTCCAAAAACATGTATTGTTCTACATTACCAACAAAGTTGTTTCCATTCAATAAAGTGTCAAAATGTTTCATTGATATAACAAAAGGCCCCTATTTCATTATTGTGATATTGACGATTCTGAAACACATTGTTGATGTACCAATGAGTCTTTATGACATTGTTATTGTATAGAAGGTCTATTACTTGATTCCTATTGATGTATCATTATTCCAAAGGTACTATATTGGCATGAACACTAATGTAATAATCTCAAAAGCTTTTGAACTAAGTTATTGGAAAGATCTCTTATGTGTGTTACTTGATATACGTGTGGGTGGTATCCCGGGGGCATAAGCCTAGCATGGGTCGATCTCTATTTATGTGTTTATGGGTGGTATCCCAGGGGCATAAGCCTAGCATGGGTCGATCCCAGTTGATATGTACTGAGGGCAGCCTAATTGTCATAGTACGATACAGTATTGATTATTGTTAGGTGGTTGGAGGTTCGGGAGGAGGAGGTAATGGCGAATGATAATTGTAAAGAATGAAATGAACAAATGTATACCGTTCCACAAATGTTTTTGAGTTCAAGAACCCAATTCAGATTAATGATAATGTACATGATCCTAAAAGTGTTTATGAAGTGTGGTTCACTTCTATTATGATTTATTCACTTGCGTCTAATTTTCTTGATCCCCTATATCACATATGATTATTTACAGCTTTACATACTCAGTACATATTTCGTACTGACGTCCTTTACGGGGGACCTGCATTTCATGCTGCAGGCACAGGTGCTTCAGCTCATTCACAACATAGATAGGAGTCAGGTCATACAACTATTGTTGGTGAGCTCCAGTTTGCTTCGGAGCTTTCCGAGTCGGTTCCTTATGTTTTGTTATTGTACAGGAGTCATGTGTGGGCAGGGGTTTGTCCCGACCCTAGTTATGTCATGTATATCCTAGAGGCTTTGTAGACATAAGGAAGGGTAAAGTCATGGGAGTTTATATAGTGATGTTATATTTGTATATATGGTGGCTCCGACGGCCAAGTATTAAATATATATATATATGTGCGTGTTGTACTGATACAGGTAATTAGACCCTTCTATATGCAATGAAGTGCTGTCCAAATTTTTAGTGACGTGTAAGTGAAAGTACAGGTATTTGAACGGGTTCTCCCGGGCCTTCTCGGCTTCGGGTGCCAGTCCGGCCCGATGGGATTTTGGGGCATGACAAAAGTGGTATCAGAGAGGTTCATCCTAGTGAGTCTACAAAGCCGTGTCTATGTAGAGTCTTGTTTATCGGTGTGTTGTGCACCACATCTATAAACAGGAGGCTATGGAAATTTAGGAATTGTTTCTTTTCTTCATGTCTTAGATCGTGTGATAGAGCTTATATTGTATATGAAGTCATAGTTGACCACTGAATCAGTTTGTTTCTCTTATTATAGTAATGATGCCGGTTACCAGAAGCAAGAATACCGGTAAGCAAGTAGATGTGGCTGCCGGAGAGGGGACTAGTAAGTCACCCACTATACCAGCTAATCAAAGTGAGGCTCCACCTGAGCATGCATCAGAAACTTCCCCCAGTCCGGAAGAAATAACGGGGAGGAAAACTATATCCCCAGAGCCACCTATTAATACTGTTGATCAAGATCTTAGAAATGCAGTGCAACTTTTGACTCATATAGTTGCTGGGCAAGTCCAAGGGCAAGCTATTCCTGCCATGGGTTATAGCGGTACTGATAGGGCGGCTAGTCTTCGGACGCAAGATTTTCTTAAGATGGATCCGCCTACTTTTACCGGATCCGATCTTAATGAAGATCCGCAGGACTTTATTGATCAGATCCAAAGGGCCCTAGAGGTGATGCATGTATCGGGCAGAGAGACAGTGGAGTTAGCCGCGTATAGATTCAAAGGTGAGGCTATATATTGGTATGAATACTGGAAACAGTCAAGGGGAATTGATGCACCCCCAGCTACTTGGAAAGAGTTCAAAGAGGCATTTATTGATCATTATCTTCCATATGAGACTCGTCAGGCCCGTGCGGATCAGTTCTTAAATCTTAGACAGGGTCATACAAGTGTGAGGGAGTATTGTCTTCGATTTAATTCTTTGTCCAGATATGATCCTAATGTTATAGCTACTATGGATGACAGAGTTCATCGGTATGTGAATGAATTAGATCCGTATTTGGTTAGGGATTGTACTATTGTTGTACTGAATAAAGACATGGATATAGCTAGGATCCAAGCATTTGCACAGAAAATGGAAGATCAGAGGCAAAGAAAAAGAACACAGGAATTTAAAAGCGGATCTTCTAAGAGGGCCAAATATACAGGGCAGTTTATGGCGCCACATGGAGGTTTTAGACCTCAATTTTCTGCTAGACCACCTAGGCCATCGGTTTCCTATTCTGCAGCTAGTGCTCCACCACAACATCAGGGGTTCAAAGGCAATCAATTTGGGCAAAGAAGTGAGGGTCATAGTTCGCGATCAGTGGTTTATCATGGGCAAGGGAACATAAGCCAATTGAGACCTTCTCGAGAGATATGTAATCGATGCGGAAAGCATCATATGGGCGTATGTTGAATGGGAACAAATGTTTGTTTTTGGTGCGGTATGATGGGGCATATGATGAGAGAATGCCCACGAAGGGGCGCAGGTGGCGTAGCATGGTCCTCTTCTGATCTAGAATAAACAAGAATATCGTCACCAGTATCTTATTTTGGTAGGGGCGCACGACCTGTGGGTCACGCTAGAAATGAAAAAAGAGTCGCCAGTTCCAGCAGGGTTCAGAATCGCACTTATTCTTTAGCGGATCGACAGAATCTAGAGGCTTCCCCAAATGTGGTTACGGATGCGTTGTCCATATTTTCATTTGATGTATATGCTCCAATTGATCCCGGTTCTACATTATCATATGTTACTCCTTTGGTTGATGGAAAGTTCAAAAGAACCCCCGAATTGTTAGAAAAGTCGTTGGAAGTGTCTACCCCGGTTGGGGAATCTATTATTGCTAGAAGAGTTTATAAAGATTGTGTAGTAACTGTGTGTGGTCGAGACACGATGTCCAATCTTGTGGAACTAGAAATGGTAGATTTTGATGTTATAATGGGTATGGATTGGTTGGCGTCTTGTTATGCCAAAATTGACTGTTGTACAAAAAAGATGTATTTACATTTTCCTGATGAAGCAGTTATTGAATGGCAAGGTAAGATTGGCGCACCAAGAGGTAGATTTATTTCTTATTTCAAAGCGAGAAAAATGATTTCCAAGGGATACATATATCATTTAGTTAGAGTAAGGGATACAGAAGCGGAGCCACCACCTCTTCACGTTGTTCCGGTGGTAAATGAATTTCCTGATGTATTTCCTGAAGATCTTCCAGGTTTGCCTCCTGAACGAGAAGTGGAGTTTGGTATTGATGTAATACCAGGCACCCAACCAATCTCCATTCCTCCGTATAGAATGGCCCCAGCAGAATTATGAGAATTGAAAGAGCAATTAAAGAGAAGGGATTCATAAGTCCTAGTATGTCCCCCTGGGGAGCACCAGTGTTATTTGTGCCCAAAAGGCTCCTATTTCATTATTGTGATATTGATGATTCTGAAACACATTGTTGATGTACCAATGAGTCTTAATGACATTGTTATTGTATAGAAGGTCTATTACTTGATTCCTATTGATGTATCATTGTTCCAAAGGTATTATATTGGCATGAACACTAATGTAATAATCTCAAAAGCTTTTGAACTAAGTTATTGGAAAGATCTCTTATGTGTGTTACTTGGTATACGTGTGGGTGATAGCCCAGGGGAATAAGCCTAGCATGGGTCGATCCCTATTTATGTGTTTATGGGTGGTATCCCAGAGGCATAAGCCTAGCATGGGTCAATCCCAGTTGATATGTACTGGGGGCAGCCTAATGGTCATAGTACGATACAGTATTGATTATTGTTAGGTGGTTGGAGGTTCGGGAGGAAGAGTTAATATAATTGTAAAGAATGAAATAAACAAATGTATACCGTTCCACAAATGTGTTTGAATTCAAGAACCCAATTCAAATTAATGATAATGTAAATGGTCCTAAAAGTGTTTATGAAGTGTGGTTCACTTCTATTATGATTTATTCACTTGCGTCTGATTTTCTTGATCCCCTATATCATATATGATTATTTACAGCTTTACATACTCAGTACATATTTCGTACTGACATCCCTCACGGGGGACCTGCATTTCATGCTGCAGGCACAGGTGCTTCAGCTCATTCACAGCATAGATAGGAGCCAGGTCATACAGCTATTGTTGGTAAGCTCTAGTTTGATTTGGAGCTTTCCGAGTCGGTTCCTTATGTTTTGTTATTGTACAAGAGTCATGTGTGGGAGGGGGTTTGTCCCGACCCTAGTTATGTCATGTATATCCTAGAGGCTTTGTAGACATAAGGAAGGGTAAAGTCATGGGAGTTTATATAGTGATGTTATGTTTGTATATGTGGTGGCCCCGACGGCCAAGTATTATATATATATATATATTTGTGCGTGTTGTACTGATACAGGTAATTAGACCCTTCTATATGCAACGAAGTGCTGTCCAAATTTTTGGTGACATGTAAGTGAAAGTACAGGTATTTGAACGGATTCTCCCGGGCTTTCTCGGCTTCGGGTGCCAGTCCGGTCCGATGGGATTTTGGGTCGTGACATTAAATCTCTCAAAGATTCACCGATTTTTCTAGTTTTTGAAATTTCCCAAACCCTTTTGCCCAAATTTCTTCACTTTCTCTATCTTTCTCGAAACCCCTCCTTCTTCCTTTTATCCTACTCAAAATTATTGAAGATGATGATAATCCTAGTGATAGAGATGACCTTCCTATCACAGAGTTAATCCCAAGAAGGTCCAGGTCCAAGCTTCCAAGAAAACCCCCTTCCATTCCCATCACTGTTGATAACACTACCCATCCAAAACTTTCTCCAAATGTCTCTTTCCCTCGTACTCCTCATAATTGAGGATGAAAAAAATGAGAAGATGTATCCTTTTCTGAGGCTCTTTGAGTCAGTAAAAAGAAATGTACGGCTACATATAATCCCACCCCTCCTCAGGTATCTTCTCCTGATCTTCTACTTCAATCTGTCAGAAAGATAAAGACTATCATGGCCAAAGTTCCAAAACCCTCATTGCCCACGAAACCCTCTTCTAAGCATACATGAAAAGCCTCCTCCTCCTCCTCCAAATTCCCTTCCACTGTCAAAGGATCAACCTCCTCAAAAGTTTTCCCTCCCAAGCCTTTTACTAGTCCCAAGAAATACGTTATCACACCTGTTCCTTCTGACTCATCTGACTCTGACTTTAAAGTAAATGCTAATAATAAGTTGGGACCTGAGTTTGAAGTTCCCCACCCATGTTCTCATTAGGATACTCCTGAGGCTCATTATCTTCACTTTCAAAAGAAAAAATTAGATAGAGAAAAGGTAGTTAGTGGTTTTAGTGGCATGATATGCAAATGTTACTGAAAAATTAAAGTTTCAATATTGGTCCCATTTATTTCTTCAGGGTGATCTTCAGTGTAGTTTTGTTAAGCTTGAAGTATATGAGTTTTATATGAATGGGGTGGGAATTGGTGATCTGTTCTCCACTACTGTCAGAAAGGTTACCATAAACCTTTATATTGCTGACATTGCTAGGATTTTACATATTCCTTCTGGGGGATGGGGTTACTATGTTAAGGGTGCTTGGCCACCTTTGGATAATCTTGCCTCTGCCCTCGATATATATAGAAAGTTTTCTAGAAATCCTAACTTGCTACACCATAGAAGAGTCCTTAAGAGGGAGATGTCCCTAATATATCAACTCCATTTTAATTTGGTCCACAAAATGATTAGTCCTAGGAAGGAGAGATGGTGTGTGGATAGTTTTCTTAATATTACACTTATGGAACTGTTGGACACTGAGGTGAGAATTGATTTGCCTTGACTGATCCTGAAGCACATGCAAAGGGTTCTCCTCAAGGATATTAATGGACATGCCCTACCTTATCAGTTCTGGCTCACCCCTATATTTGAAGAGTTTGGTATTTTTGTCCAAGTGGGGTTTTCATAGACTACCAAGGATATCATAGGGCCTGTGAACCACATGATGCTACCTGTTTCCATGAGAAGTGCTGATACTCCAATACAAAGGTTGAGAAATGCACTAGCTGATAAACAAGCTGAGGTGGAAGTTGCTCAGGCAGCTTTGGAGGTTGCACAGGCTGCTCATGAAGAAGAAAAGGGTATTCTTCAAGATTAGATTATTTCGCTTACTTCACTATTAAAAAAAGAGAGAGTTGAGAATGCTGATGTAATTAGGAGACTCACTTTCTTTCTTCCCTCTTCTTCATCTACTTAGCTTTTCTACTTAGTCTCTTATGACCTCCTAGAACTATCTCTTTTTGTTTCTTCTCTGGGTAACTTGTTTTCTATTTAGTTACTTTTGGTATATATAGTCATATCTGCTACTTAATGAAATGTACTTGATTATTATACTATTTTCTGCTTCTGTTCCCTCATACTGCATTCATGTTGTATTATTCTGAATTTTGATTGTCCTAGTGTTAGCCTCAATGGCCATGAATTATTAAACATCTTCACTTGTTAATCCAGGCTTTCGATGATGTCAAAAGGGGGAAGAGTAGGCTATGCAATGCTTATAACTAAATTGGACTAAGCTGTGATTCATTCTGCTTCTCTTACTTAAATTTCATAGTAAGTTTATGTCAGGTGGTGTTGTGCTGTGTTGTGATGCTATGTTTGTCATCATCAAAAAGGGGGAATATGTTAGCACATGTGGATTTTTTATGATAGACATGTGAATAAAAGATGTTGTAAATGATGGTCTATCCAAGTGAACAAAGCTAAGCTAAAGACAAAAAATTGATAAGATGTTTATGTGTACAACCAGAAATGGATAATATCTATCACTTCAGAAGTTGAGTGGAATGAGAAGTCCTGCAAAAGAGTCCTAGTCAAGATGAAGAGAAATATGAAATAGTGCAGAAATTGGGTTGATCAGGTAGTCCAGCAATAAGAGAAGAAAGATTCTTATTAAATCTAAAAGAGAAAGAGACGGCAATAATAAGTAGAAGAGTCACTTGATAAGAGTCCTACTGGAAATAGAAATAGAATATCAAAAAGGACTTTATCAGAGGAGGGCTTAAATACAACAAAAGTAATTAAAAGGCTGGGTGCTCAAGCAAGTAAAAGGAAATCAACAATCAACATATTAGTTCACATACTTGAAGAAGAACCTGGTCTCTTACTTAGCAAGTCTTAGACTGTGTGTAGTAGGTAGGTTCTTTGAGTTGTAATGAGTCAGTTCTAGTCTCAGTGATCTATAAACTGAGTTAGGAATTGTGTCTTCAAGTTAGAGAACTCGAAGACTTGGGAACACTTATCTTGGAAAGATTTATGTTTTTGTAGTGATAGGAGTTAGAAGTTTTAATTCCTAGTTTACAAGAAGTCTTGTAATTCTGTTGAGTTTTTAGGTTCAAGTATTATAGTCAAGTTGGGGTTAAATTATGTAGAGGTACAGGTTGTGGTTTTTTACACCTTTCTTGAGCCGGTTGTTTTCCACGTAAAAACACTGTGTTCAATATTTACTTCTATGAACCACATTTACTTGTTCCACAAATAGGCAATTAGTATGGCTCGTACTGTAACAATCAATGCTTTTCATGGTGAACATTTTTCTAGAACATAAAAAAAAAAGAAAAAAATGTCTTCTCTGGGAGTTCCGAAAGAGAATCTCATGAGTCAATCAGGAAATGCTTCTCGTATGCCCTTTCAATTAATTTCTCATCGATAAAATGGGAAACTATCTAGAATGAATACACTCCGTAAAGCTTGAAACTAATAGTCGTGGAAAGTTGAGATATCTGACTGGAGAGATAAAAAAACCGAAAGTCAGAGACCTAACGATGAACACCTTGAGATCAAACAATTCATCCCTAATTGCCTAGTTAATAAATTCAATGCAATCTATTACCGGTAAAACTTATCTATTTTTACCCACTGCCAAGGATGTGTGCGAAGCCATTAGAGAGATATATTATGATCTAGAAAATTTTTGTCAAATTTTTTAATTAAAAATAAAACTATGGAATACTATGAATGGTGAAAAATAAGCCATTGCATATTATAACGAAATGGTCTGTTTGTAGAGAGAGTTAGACTAGTGTGACAATGACAAATGTGAGTGTTCTATGGATAAAATTAAAGCAAATAAAAGGAAAGAAAATGAAATATTTTACCTTTTTTTAGCAGGATTGAATCGCGAGTTTGATGAGGTCTTGTCACGAATCCTAGAAAAAAAATCTTCTACCCTCACTTAGTGAAAATTTTCTGAAGTGCAAATAGAGGAAACCAGGAGAAACGTTATGTTAAAACTGATTTATGCATTGACTAAAAGCTAATATAAACTCTCCAGCTCTTATAACAACGAAAAATGAAGATGACAAATAGAAAAGGCCATGGTAAGATCATTGCAAAAAATCACACCTGTAAAACATGTTGAAAGATTCATGAAAACCACTAAACTGGAAGAAGAAGGGGGTTGATAATCATGATTTTCAATGTCAACATGATCAGGACCGTCAAATAACTTATTTGGATTAGGGGCAATAACCTTTTTTAGAAATATCTCCATTTACAAAGGAACAATTGGAAATTATGCACAAACTCCTACTATCTCTACAATTTCATCCAAATGCACCAAATGCTTCTACTCCTTTTTATTCTTTTACTAAAATAGGTATTCTATTTTCCGCTTTTATTAGTGCTAACTCCAACCAAATAGATTTTTTGGATCATAGATTCAGGAGCTACTGATTACATTACTAAAAGTTTTCCATTTTTACTCTACTTATACTCCTTGTGCGGGGAATAATAAAGGCAAGTTTGCTGATGGTTCCTTCTCTACAATTGCTGGAAATGGAACTATTAATTATTATCTACCCTCACACTTTATCATATTTATCATGTTTCAAAACTCTCTTGCAATCTATTTTCTGTCAGCAAATTAACCCATTTTATTAATTGTCGTGCTATTTTTACCTTGATTTATATGAATATCAGGAAAAGATCTCGAGGAAGACATTTGGAAATGCTAGATAATCTGGAGGTCTTTATTTTCTTGACAACATGAACAACTCTCTACAACTGAATACTATTTCTTTGAACTCTACTTTTGTTTTGAATAAAGTCATGCTTTGGCAATATACGCTTGGACATCAAAATTTTTATTATTTAAGACATTTGTTACCTCAGTCATTTAGAAATAAAAATTCATCTTGTTCCAATGTGAATTCTGTGAAACAGACAAGCATCAACGATTGTTTTTCACTCTCAAGAGTATCAAACTTCAATTTAATGACCCTCACATTCATTTTTCTTCTTTTCAAACATTTTCAGTGTCTAGAGCTTTTTTATAACTGCCCCAAGTTATATATGACTTACTAGGGCTGATAGTTTATTTTTTGGACTATTCGTAAGAGAATTTTAGCAATACCAAATATATTATGCAATATTTAATTTGAATTGGCATTTGGTAGAAATATTATTTATTTTACTTTTAAAATATTTTTGATATTGATAGAAGTTTTTAAGTTACGACATATTTATGTTACTTACAATAGCTTTTAGAGTCTATTAATATTTTAAGTGGAAATAGTAAATTTAAATATGTAAAAATATTATTATTATTATCATATAATAGATATTTTATTATAAATAATTTTCTATTAATTATGGTATATTCAAAATATTATATTAATTTTATCATGAACCTATGTAATATCCAAGTTCGACTATAAGAAAGAGCAAGGGGTGGTGTTGCCACAACCTTGCACGTGGAATCTATGCACAAGGACACCAAATTAAGTGGTGTCATTATGTTATCAATATAAGGCCAAGTGATTACAATCATAGGTGTTAAGAAATATAAATGCAAATACCATTCAAACATATCTTTTAAGAATTCTAAACTTTCTTATAAAAAGTGCAAAAATCCATTTAACATTAAAGTGCTAACAATCTGTTCCTGTGACCTTTCTTAAAAAATTGCTATTAATTAATTTCATTCATGCTTGATTGTATTACGAAGTAAATTTTAAGATACAGCTATATTTATTTAACTCGATTTTTAGCGGGATACTTTCCGCAGGCTTCGCAGAAAGACATTTTAGCTTTGACGTCCAACTAGGCTAGACTTACCCCTACCTTTAGGTTTGAGCTTATTTATGATAATTGTGTACTATTATGCTTGTTTCGGACAAATACTTGTAATTTGCATACCATTTATATATATATATATATATATATATATATATATATATATATATATATATATATATATATATATATATATATATATATATATCATACCCTATCTTTCCTGTTAGGCCCCATTTTAGTAAATTTTGATAACTTATCTTTTAGTTTAATATAACATTCCATCACTTTAGAATGTGGAATTAAATTGTGAAACTTTAGATATGTGAGGGTGTAATGCCCCGATTATCTGAACCGAAATGCTACACGATGCTCATGACCTTAAAGGACGACAAGCTAACCCATGAATGATATCTATACCTGTACACTGCATAATATAACATAAAGATGTGGAAACATGTACTGAAAGGACATAAGGTTCAATATTCAACATAATCTGAATATTAACAATGTCAAAATAAAGTGGTATCACAATACCAAAACAAAACTGAAATACTGAAGTCTAAATCTAGTCTGTAATCTAGTCTGAAAGCCTCTAACTGTCTGAAGTGGGGAGTGGAAGGAACATGTCTCCAACAAACTCCCGACTACTAAAAGCCAAACTGAAATACTGAAGTAGTAAAGTAGTAGTCATGACCTCGGAGAATGAGGACTCACTGCTTAAATCTGCAATGCTACTACTCTTGAACTCATGCCTCTGAACCTATGGTGTAACATAAGAGAAAGTACCATAGCGCAAATGCGTCAGTACGTTTGAATGTATTGAGTATACGAGTGAGGTAGGCTAAATGTATGGGGTTCATATGCATGAACAGTACTAATATGAATAACAAATATAGGCATGAGAGTGCATACATGAATACATAGTAATTGTGATCATGAAAACATGATAACTGAATCTGTACACTAATAACGTGGTCTACTGATATCTTGCATGACTGATACTAGGGTTCTGACATGATCTCAGTCAGTTATCAGATATCAGTAGTATTCCATCAGTCAACAAAATTCAGTAAACTCGGTCCATGTACAATCAGTAAAATCATGTTTAGTTTCTTCATTTGGGAGTACAAGTTAGCACAGAGTGAACCTAAGGATGGGAGCTCACCTGCCAGTAGAGGGTGTGATTCCTATAAGCAAGCCTTACATTCCAGAACTACGTAGCCAGCGTAGGTTGAGACATCATACCTTCTAGTTGAGGGTAGATGAGGTGGCCTAACCTGTCAGTAGAGGGTTCCCACCATTCTCATTTTGCGTACCTTCCAGTAGAGGGTTCTTACAACCTGTCTTTATCAGTGGTGCGGTATTGACACCCTTATAGTCAGGGCAGATATTGGACCCAGTTTAGCTATATTGGTAATGGGGCATGTCGGTTAAGCAACTACCTTCCACAGTTTAGTATCAATCTCAGTAAAGGAACTCAGATAGTTCTTTATATTTTCAGCACTGTCAGATACTGTCAACTCAGTTACAGTAAGGAACTCGATAGTTCTATCATACTCAGGACTATCAGAAATATTCACTCATGGATTGGAGGGGGTGAGGACATTGATCCGGATGTAGCTGCTGCAACTAAGAAAATAAGAAAAGAGGCTCATGTTACTAGAAGGGCTAGATCCTCCAATTCAAAGTTTGGTAGCCCTGCAGAAATGAAAAATAGATATTGCTGTGAAAAAGAAGAAAGTATCTGAGGGACCTAGTCCCAAGAAGATAAAAACTATTGAAAAAGTAAAACCAAGTAGTGATTTCAAAAGAAGAAGAAAGAAGGAAGATAAGAAGGCTAGGTCGAGAGAGAAAAGTAATAAAGTTTTGAAAACATAGAAAGTATTGCCTAGGAAAGTGTTTGATCCCAGGATTTATGAGAAACCTTGCATGGTTGAAATAGTAGAATATGTCAAACACCAGGGCTGGTCACACATCTTGGAGGAAACAGCACCCCATGGTTTTTAAAGTGGAAGTGAGAGAATTATATTATACAATGGAGTTCTCAGATAATGGGTTAAGCTTAACAGTCAAAGTGCAAGGACAAAAAATCAAATTGGATGAAGAGTCACGAGAAAAAAAATCCTAGATGTACCTGTAATAAATGGGGAGGACTATTGTAAAGCAACAAGCCTCAACTGAGTTCATGATAAATACTTCTAAGGTAAGAGGAACATCAATAACTGGTGTGAGAATGAAATTTTTCAAAAGTGAATTCCAATTAGTATTTGAATTTGCAAATAAGGTTCTTTTGTCTAGATCAGAGAAATGGACCATTGCCTCTATTGTTAATTTGTTTCTATTAGAGTGTTTGAGTAAATTTGAACTGATAAGTATACCTGCACTTATGATAGAGCACATGAATAAAGTGATCACTGAGAAGTAAGGCAAACATGGGATGCCATATGGGTACTTCTTGAACAAGGTGTTTAATTACTTTGGAGTGATTGGGACAAAGGGGACTCCTGGAATAGTTAAAAAAAAGTTCAGCTTGACAATATTGGTGGAAAATAAATGCATAGAAGGAAAAGTGGGAATTGTGTCCCAAGTGTCAGAACTTTTCGCTGCTTACAAAAATTTAAGAAAGGAGATGGAGGATATAAGGATCCAATTAGCAACAAAGGATGATGAGATAGTTCACTCAAAGATGTAGAATTAGAAGTTTTCCTCAGAGGGACCTGGTACTACTGCAGAACTTGTAGCAAAAATACAAAACTCCAGGTCAAGGTTGCAGAACTCACTCAGGAGTTTCATGGTTTGAATGTCAAAGTTAAAGACCTCACTAAACAATTGCTAAATGCTCATGTTGCAGAGAGTTGTAAATAAGAGTTATTGCTCAAATCCTTCTCCACTAAGCCCCCTCTTCCTTAGTCTTATCATTTCTATGTCAGTTTATCATTCCATATCTTTGAGTTTTTTAGTTTTTAGCAAAGTTTTAGTTTTATAGTGCTTTACTATTTGATTGTACGTGACTGACTCTAAGGGGCCCAGTCCCTCACAGTGTGGTGCAACCCCTCCATGTTCCATCACCACTAAAAACATATTTCACTATCAGATCCTTAGGGTAGGCCATATCATAAGTGTTACTTGATGTATGAATCCTCTAGGATACTAGGTTTAACCACTTACAAGCGTCGATTGAGAACTAAGTACTATTAATACCCCGGCGAAAGGCCAATAGACCTACTTTCTGAACTTCTCTAAACCAGAGTTCCCCGCAACCACTTCATGTCTATTACCCAGAACCTACTTATAAACTCAGTGTTGATATGTGTGGCACCCTGAGCACTTCATTAGTAATAAATATCTACCGGAATATCCATACCCCGAATATGGATAGTGGGAAGAGGGATATCCCAAATCATGGTAGGGAGTATATCCTAAAACTCCCCGACCAAGCCCGAGACCTTAGGAGGATCCACCACTAGTGGGCCTAATCGAAATCCTGCAATAGATTGCTGAATTCCAATGCTTTCTATTTCACCCCTCTCATGACAAAGCCTTGCTCATAGCAAAACTCAATAAGCCTATAGTCGTGATGTTATTCCCGACTAGCTTCATTAGGAAACCTTTTATAGGCAAGGTAATTCTCTTGATTTTCATCGATTGGGAATGTTTGACGTAGAAATTTTAATAAGAAAACCCATTAGAATTCATAAGCATCAAGAATATTAAAATAGAAAAGTAAAAATTTTTAGCTTTTAGATAGAAGGCACTGCAGCCTCCAACTATAACGACATGCATGTCGCACTAGTGATGTTGCTATAGAGGGATTTTCTCTCCTATAGTCATTGTCCTCATAGTTAAGAGGTGGAACAATGGAACCTCTTGACTCAAAAATTCCCATTTTCAGTTTCGATTTTAGATCAGCATTTCAATAGAATTTTAGAAACTAGTTATACAAAAATTTGGGCATGATAACTGCTAAATCATACCCAAATCGTCCATTTAAACCCAAGAAGAACCCTTTGCATTCTATTTCTTTTTGGGCTCATTTAACTAGTAAAATTTGAGTTTCCTATGCTCAAAATATGATAGAAGCATTCTGATTCTATTTAAAAAGGAAACTCTGGCAAAGTTTTTTGAGAATATCCAAAGTTAACCTTATTTTGAGCAGTATGTCTCATTCTAGGATGAAAGATCCAAAGGGAGGGATGATGCAGCACTTCCTACCTTCCGACACATATACAACTAAGTGAACTTGATTAAAAAATTTATTTAACTCGACATTGTAAGGCACCATTACATATTTTGTGTATACTAGTTCCACTCATATAGCACTTGATGTAACCTTATCATATTGGTTAGAGACCCAGTTTATTAAATGATAAGTAATGATTTAAACTAGATTTGGAGGTTACTATAATCCCCCATGTGACTTAGCATGTGTTTGGCCAAGTTATCCTCGATGGAAGTATTTAAACGCGAGATTGTAAGGTGGTATTCTAACTGAAGGTTTAAAGTGGTCAAGTTTATATAAGTGTTAATTTAAAGTATAGAGGTTAATTTTTAAAATATAAAATAAAATAAGTGAGTTGCTTGCTTGACTTAAATTAAGATAGTATGTGACAAGTAGGTGCATGTGCATCACCTACTAAGATTATTTTGACCAGTTTATTGGATCAAGTACACCCATCACTTGACAAATCAGACCCATATTAAGAGAATGAGAAGTAGGAGAATGGACAGCCAAAAACCCCAATTTGCCTAAGGCCCAATATTTTTAATCCCACAAAAGGGGGAACCTTAATTAAACCAAGTAGGTGCATCACCTTCTTGGAATTATGACCATCTTAAAATGAAAAAGTAGGTGCATCACCTACTTAACCAAATTATTTTCCAAAATGAGCAAGAGGAGGTGGATGAAAATTGGTTATATAAGATCAAGATGAGCTGATTTTCCCTTTATTTTAACCTATAAATATCCAAATTCTATTAGTTTCACTCAAGGTCTCTCTTGGCTTCAAATAGTCGTCCTAATTTTCTCCTAGGTTTCTTAGAGAAATCCTCCTCTTTTCCAGCCAACGTAAGCAAAAATATTCATGGTTTTAGCTTAATTCTTCCATCGGAGCTCAGGATTTTATGTTATTCAAGCCTAAGTTATGGGGTAGACCCTTTCTTAAGTTGACTTCCTATTTTTCTTGGTTATTGAGAGATTTTCTCTTCATTTTAATTTCAGTGTGAAGAAAAGTCCAAGCTTTTGAAGACGTACAAGTTAAAGGAATAAATTTACAAATTTGAGGTAAATTTACCTCCCATTCTCGCCCGTCTTTATTTACCATATTGGTAGAGAATTTTGTAGGTATTTTGCCAAGAACTTGTGGGCTGCTTATCAGAATCCTTGAGTTTACTATATTCTCATTATGTTACAGGATGTTTGGGGCTGATTTAGGAGTTGTTTTATAAGTGTATAATGGGGGAAATTTTGGTTTACTTCAGGAAGGGATATGGCCAGTTTTATGGAATTATGGAAGAAGTTGGTGATGATACACCACATAATTGGGTATTATGGGAGCTTGTTTCCTGCCACACTTTGTTGTATTGTGTGACACCCCAAAAATTCAAGCCAATATTAGAACTATTCTCTAAGTTCATGCAAGATCAAACCTTAGGTTTTGGTAGTTTTATTAGTGATTTAGATGCATATTAAGGTCACAAATAGCTCCTAGCTTATAGGCAAGTGAAAACATCCCTTAGCAATTAAGTTCTTGTAAGGAATATAACTATAGTCATCTTCGAAAGAGCATAAATTTTGATGTACTTATAATTTTTTATCTCAAGACCCACCAACAAATAGATAATTGAATTAGATTTCCAACGATACAAATTTTGCCTTAATCGAATATTGGGGTAAAAATTTATGGCCAAATTAATAAAACACTACCAAAGCTTCCACTGACTACGACTCCTAATGGCAACTCATAGTCAGACCCTACGAGTAGACAGGAGGAGTCTTCATCACGATAGTAGGGATAAAAATTTGGATTCCTGATGACGACTCAATTCATGACTCATAGACAGATCTTACGAGTCATGGCCAAACTCGTCGGGATGGCTTCCAGACGATTCCTAAGGTTTTTTTTTCATATTTTCCCATTATTTTAACCCCAAAAATACATCATTTCACACTCCAAATAATAGTTGTCAAGCATAAATATTACCCTAACCTATCATAACTCAGAAAACATTCATCATAAAATAAAAAGAGATAATTCCTTTCTTCCCAAAACCAATTAGGGTTCTTCAAGTTTAAGTTCAATCCCAAAAAATTTATCCAAGGCTTCTACATTCAAGTATGTGGGGTGGTCATCAATGAGTTCCTTTCACCGATTGAGTCCCAAAATTCACTTTTTGTTCAAGTATGAAATTTTAAATCTTCTTTGTGATATTAACCATGTAAATCATATATTTAATCAATGTTCTCTCAGTAATTTGAATTTAAGTTATGTCAACATGTGTTCCCATGTGAATTAAGCTATTTAATGTTTTGAATTTCAATTACCCGTGTCATATTCAATTGATGCTATGTCAAATTATCAAGTTATGAACTAAATCATGTGAATCATACTCCTATATGCTTAAAGTTTCAAACACCTATGTCATGTTTAGTCATTACCATATTAAACTATCAAATTTATGCATTTAACCATGATAGCAAGATATCCTCCCAAGTTGAATTTATCTTTTTAGAGCCCTTGGATGTTGCACCACACAGTGAGGGACTAGGTCCCTCTAAATCAATTCACAAGCAAACAAACACTAATTGTGTAGAAAAATAAAAGACAATGCTTGAAGAGTAAAAACACACATATTTTTATGTGGAAACGCTGAAAGGGAAAAACCACGGTCTTCCCTCACAAGCACCAAAGAAATCCACTACAACCAACCTCTTGATTACACTCTATATTTCATCCTACATCCAGGTTCTTTTCTCTTATAGTAACTCTACAACAAGCTCATCTAGGTAACTTTACTAAGGACCCTCTATACTGTTTAACTCTAATCAGCAACTAGCTTAGGCAACTCTAACTAAGAATCTCTTTCAATAAAAGAGAACACTACTCTTATATCATGAGTAGTTCATTTACAATCAACACTCGAGAAAACTCACTCACTCTTTAAGCATACTACAAAATAAGAACATCAATAATGCTTGAGCAATATTGAATTAGAGTTTTTGCTGCCTCTCTTCGTTCTTTATAATTTTCAAAAACCAATTAATGAAGAGGGGTCTCTTTCCTTTTATAGCTAAGTGATGCTTAGATCTGAAAGATCATTGGTCCAACTATCCTAATCAATACAAAATAGCACCTACAAATTTGTTACACAAGATGAAAAAACTGTGCAGACAATGCGTGTCACCTGAACTGTATCTTGCACATCTAGGGACCTAGTCCCTTATAGTTTATCTATTCATCATCAAAACTACATATAGCAATTTTACCTCTTTTTGATGATGACAAACCAAACTATACAATTTGAGCATTAGTGCACATTTATCATATTTGATTAGAGTGATTAGCACCTAAAGATGAATATTCCCCCTATTATCATGCTTTCTCCTCCACCATGCAACATAGGGACTGGGTCCCTTGTTATACATTTGCAGCAAAAACCTTTGATCTACACATATTAGCTTCCTCCTATCATTGTGCACCTTCATTTAGTGCATTTGCACTCACACTTCCCTCTGTCAACATGACTCTTTTCATCTTAGCACATTACAAGGTACCTGATCCCTAAACATCACACTTATCACACTATATCCTAACACATAAAGTCAGTTTTCCCCTTTTTGCATCATTGAAAAGGATTGACAGTAAACCCAAGAGTAATGATAGGTACATATTAGTTAACTCATGGCCACTAAGGCAACTCTAGCATGAAAAATAGCTTTTAGAAAGAGAGATTAGATCAAGACAAAAATTAGAATTCATTCATTTTTAAGAAGTTGAATATTGATACAATATGCGAAAAATCAACAAATAACTATCTTTTAAAGGCCACAAGAGAATCAAATACCAGAAACTAACACAAGAGACTTACAAACTAGGACTCAAGTAGAAGGGGGCTTAGAGGAGAGATATTTTAGCAACATGTCCATTATAGCATTCTCAACAACATGACAATCCAACAATTGTTTTGTGAGAGTTTTAACTTCAATATTTAACCCTTTAATCTCACCAGTTAATTCTGCATCTTTTCCCTTTAGCTTTGTATTTTCTATTAGCAGTTCCTCAGTGGTACCTGGGCCTTCAATTTTATCTTTTGAGAATTCCATTGTGTAGTAGAATTCCCTTAACTCATTTTCAAAAACCATTGGTGCTATCTCCTCAATTAAATGTAACCATCCTTAATGCCTGACATATGCTATCAACTTCATTATCCTAGGTTTCTCATAAATTTTGGGGTTAAAAACTCTTCCTGACAAGATTTTTGGGTTCTCAAGTTTCCAATCCTTCTTTCTTTTGTGCCACTACTTTGCTCTTATTTCTCATAAGTTTTTCTTTTCTTAGTACCAGGTCCCTCAAAGATATTCTTTTTTTTTCACATCTTTGTGCTTCTTCTAGCTTACCTAGGACTGCCAGATTTTAAATCATAGGACGTGTTCCTTTCATTATCATGAACTTCTAGTCTTTTATTCTTAGAGGCAATAATAATATCAAAATCATTTTCCTCATATGAAAGTAATACAAACTCCTCATTCCTCTTCAAATCATCCCATTTTCTTTCTATTTGCTCTTCCCACTTATTGAACTTTCCATGGAATCATGTTCAAGTAAGAATAAATTTTTAGCTACCCAATTTTTGCCACTAAATGGATCAAATTTATTTATAGGAATTTCTTCATCAACCAACTGGGCAAATATAGGGTTTGGCTTAGAGGGGATAGAAGAACTAGGTTCTTGTAAATTCTTAGAAATTCTAGTACCTTTCAATTTATCAGAAGGAACATGGATTTGAGAAGCATTAGAGGATACTGTTTCTCCGAGAAAAATGGGGTATTTTTTGATTCAAATTTTTCTTGTTTTATTTATGAGTTAGATTCTTGATTTAAGCGAACATCCAAAGCTATCTCAGCAAGATTTGTAGATGTTCAACTGAAATGGTTTCACTAAGGATTTAAGGAATTTCAAAAGAAAGACAAAATGGGTAAGGCATTTTGTGACTCTTCAAATTTGCTGTGGACTGACATCTTTTGTTCAAATAGTATAGAAAATTTGACCTTTTTAAATAGAGATTTTATGAATTTTTAAGGCACATTATTTTGGTACTAACCTATGAGATAGAACCAGGTCCCTCTCTTTCTTAAAGAATTCTCATCTTGTGATTGCTTTAATTGTTTTCTCCAAAAGTTGTCCCCGTGGGTGTAAACCTGCAAAGGTATGGTATTGAGCTAGACCAAAATTCACCTACCTTATCAAGGATATCTATCTCCTAAGCATAGACAGTTTTGAGAGGAAACATCGAATCACAAGATAGATCCAGTTGATTAGATCAATTTTGCTTTTCCCTTTCATCATTAGCAATATCATCTCTTTTTCTTCAATCCATAGGGTTTCCTTATAGTAATGGAGATTTGCAACTATATTCTGCCATGGATCAATTTCTTTAAAGTTAAATATTTTACCTGAGATGTTTCCATCTTAAAATGTCTTTAGAGAATGTAGTCAGACCTTTCAAGATTGAGCCTTTTTATCACTCATTTTTTATGATCATTCCAAACTACAATTCTCTTCCTTATTCTTGAGATCATGATCACTTGTCAAATTTTGGAACCCATCCGATTTTGAGTTCCTAGCAGCAAGACAACAGAGTGGTCAAATCCTTCTTGGTCCATCTAGGTAGAGAATTCCTTTTCATAATTTTTTGATGCTTGAAGCCTGTAAAATATACATTCCCTTGCTGATTGTATATCGAATAATTCATTCTAGCTCTAATCCAGCTCTAACAATTTTCTTTTGTATGCCCATATTTTCCACAATGAGTACACAAAGTCTTAGGGACCTTGTTCTTCGGATCATGAGCAACCTTCCCTTGAGACCCATGAAGTTGGTTTTCTTCTTGATAACCAAGGAACTCCTCATTATTAGCACGTTTACTAGTTATGTTAGAAAGGATATGAGAGGATGTAGTCCATTGCAAGGATTTCTTAAGTTCTTCCATTAGATGGACTAGGTCCGGTTCCCCTCCAACTTCCCATTCTCCTAGAGTGTATACATAAGATACTTTTGGGAATCCTCTGATTTTTATTCAAGCTCAACCTGAAACTTTGATGCTTCTCTTTTCCCTTTACTCTTAGAAGCATCTTCTTTCTCCAGTTGACTCACCAAGCTTAGATTTTCAAATTTGATCTTAGCATCTTGTTGCTCAGTTTTAGATATCTGGAGCATTAGATCTATCAACTCAATCTCTTGACTTTCTACCTTTTATTCTATATCATTTGTATCATTAGTCATTTCACACATGGAATCAATTAACATATTGACAAGCTTTTTTATTTTTTCTAGTAGAGTAAATCTATAAATTTTCTTTATTGTCAGAAAGTGTTACCTTATTTTCTTCTTCATCTTTATTGTTTGCCATAAAAGAAAATATGGAATCAAAGGTCACTTTCTCATCCTCCACTGCCGGCATGGAGATATCTTTCTGCTTCCCATCTTTATCAGATTCACTAGAGAAATGTTCCCATATTGCTAGAGTCTGCTTTATTGCATAATCAGCTGCAACCTCTTTGCTTAATTTTACAGGGAACTGGTCCTTGTCCTTTGCTTTGTCACCACCAGTCTAGAGATATTCCTGATAGTCCAATTTGTGCATTGGACAATTCTCAATGAAGTGCTCAGGACTTCCATATTTATGGAAACCTCCAAAATGGCTCCTTTTCTGCTGCTACTCCTACTCCTTTGAAACTGGCCTCTTCGTCTCATAGCTTTAACTATTATTTTTGCCAAATAGGCAATATCTGTGTCTTGTTCATTAGAGTCTGATTTAAATTCTTTTAGTGACAGAGATTTTTCCCTCCTTCCTCGCTTCTTCTCCTTCTCATGATGTTTTTTGAGCTCATGCACTTTTACATTTCCAATAAGCTCATCCATAGATAGAGTCTTCAGGTTCCTTACCTCAATATTAGAATCTACTTTTCTTTCCTTGGATTTTGGTAGAACCCCAAGAATATTTCTAACTTGCTTGTACAATAGAATCACTTCCCCTAAGAAGTGAAGCTCATTTGTGATAGAAGTGAATCTTATGTGCATTTCTTGTGTTATCTATCCTTTCTTCATGGTGAAGGTTGGGTAGTTAGCATGTAAAATTTGGAGTCCTTCTCATTAGTAGTTCCTTTATGAGTTGTCTTCAAGTAGTCCCAGATTTCCTTGGTTCTTTCACAGGCTGAAATCCTTTTTGTATTCATCTGGTCCTCTACCACAGAGATATAGTTTCCTTGCTTTGTAGTTTTTCTCAATTCCTTTTCTATCTTTATGTAACGACCTGATTTGTTGAACCAGAATACTACACGGTGCTCCTAACTCTGAAGGACCATAAGCTAACCCATGACTGATATCTGTACCTGTATACTACATAAGATAACATAATAATGCGGAAACATGCACTGAAAGGCCATAAGGTTCGATCATGAACATAACTGAATAATGTAACATCTGTGTAGGGTAATAGAATACCCAAAACAAAACTAAAGTCTAAAACATGATAGTCTATATCTAGTCTGCATCTAGTCTGTATCTAGTCTGAAAGCCTCTACTGTCTGAAAAATCTAAATAAGAAGTTGATGGGATATGTCCCCAACTAACTCTAACTAATAAAATAATCAATAAGATACTAGAAAATCATTATGTCCTCGAAGAATGAGGACTCACTCTTAGTCTAACTACTAAATCTGGAATCTACTGCTGATCTGGAACTCGTGTCTCTGAATCTATGGTTTAACATAAAAAAAAAACACCATAGCACGAATGCATCAGTACATATGTACCAAGTGTACATGTGAGGTAGGCTATATGCAATGGTTCACATGCATGAATAATGTTATCTGACTATCTAATATGAATGTAAGAATACATACATAACTATATAACTGTAACTGACAACATGATTTCGTGATTTCTGAGTCTGTATATTGATAACGTGACATGCTAGTAACTGATAGGACTGAAAACATAAAGGACTATATCTAAGTAATGTTGATAACATGAGTGACTGTATCTGACAGTCCTGTATCTGATGGAATTATCTAATTTTCATACTGTATCTGAGTTGACTGTATCTGACAGTCCTACAATTTTAAGAACTTTTTTAGTTCTATTACTAAGACGGATTGAGTGTATCTGACAGTCCTGATTCTATAACATGAAACTATGGGAAGTAGAATCTAACCGACATACCCCAAAGGTGCTATAAAAGCTAAGTTGGGGTCCAATCTATGCCCTGATTAGAAGGGTGTCAATACTGCCCTACTGGTAATGACAACATGTAAGTAACCCTCATATAACAGGTAACTCTAGTGATAACGGTGGGAACCCTCACATAACATGTTAAGCCACCCCATCTACCCTCATATAGAAGGCTACGATGTCTCAACCTATGCTGGATACATAGTTCTGGAATGCAAGGATTTATTCTAAAAATCACACCCTCATATAACAGATGAGTCCCTATCCTTGGGTTTACTCGGTGCTAATTCCTACTCCCATCTGAATAGATGCTTAACATGATTTACTGAACTGAACTGAGCATGGACTGAGTTACTGAATTTCTGTGGCTGATGGAATACTACTGATATCTGAAAACTGACTGAGTGATGAGATCATGAAGATTTTTCCTGAGTCATAAGGCTATCTAAAGTCTAAGAGTTCATAGCTTGACTGAAAGTATCGTGAAAACATGACATGGGTCTAGTCACACAACTAATATTTTAGGTACAAGTATCCACAGGAGTCAATAGAAGGAAATTGACATGACTTGATATTCTTGAATACATGATAATCACCACAATATGTTTATTTAATCATTTCATCAAATGTCTAATAGGCATAAGCTTGTATATTTATGGGGATTTTCATGATTTCATGCTATTTAGGCAAATTTCTTTCATCTTGGCATTTTATCAAACATATGGCAGGCATAGTACATATAAACATCATGGTATGGTAATTAAACATCATGGTTAAATTCCAATTCCATTATACAAGGTTTTAGTCATGAGATTTCGTGAATCATTATCTATACTAATCAACCCATATGGAATTTATCATCAAATCATGGAATAGAAATCAATTCCTCATTTATCAACATGAAAGAGAACATATAAAGCATGAAAACATAAAGAAAATCCATAACTTGTAGTTAAAGAGTATTTTTGGACTTCATGGATGAAAGGAGTCCATGAATGAACACTATGCATACCTTAGTTCGTGATTTTGTGAAGAGTGATGGTGAAATCTTCTTGAAATTGGACCTTCTATGAAAACCCTAGCTTGAGTTCTTGAGAGTATTTGGGAAAAACATCAATATTTTAGATGAATAAGGGCTAAATCTCATGTTTGGAAGCTTATATAGGGGGAGGAAAATTGACCCTTTTAACCTTGTACACGTAATTTAATTTTCAATAAAATTTCCTAAATTAGACCCTTGGCGTGACACGGCGTTATTGCGTCGTGTCACTAGAAATTGACAATTGGGAAACTACATCGTGGCACGACGTGGATCTACTGTGTTGCCACTGTATCTATGACCTGGAAGTTTAGCGCGATATGCCAGTATTGCAGAGCAACACTGGAAATTGACAATTGCTATATGAGCTATCTCTGTGACGCGCTGAAGGCTCAGGTCAAATACTGTCTTACTAAAAAGGCTCTAACACTTCGCCCGGGTGTCGGATTTGGGCGAATTATATATTGATGGAAAGCTTATTCAATTTCCCACATGATAGAAGTAAAAATTATGGAAATACCACGTGTATAAGAATGAATTATTATTTCAAAGCAAGTTCTAATATTATTGAGATGATTTTCGAGCTAAGAAAAACCAGGGGTATTACACTTCATCATTGAACTCTCTCCTTCTTTTGATGACCATTATTGTAACATATCTTTCTTTGAAATTTTTTATAGGTACATGAGGACCATCAAGTATAATGTCCATTAACTCATTGTCCTCAGCCAAAATAAAGTCAAACATCCTTGTTTTCCACCACCCATAGTACTATCCATTGAATCTAAGTGGTCTAGTGGTTGATTTCCCTTCATCTAGATTAGGTAGAGCAGCCAAGCTAGCCAAGACACTCTATGTGTGAACCTTTTAGAGTGACCTTGATTGATACCAATTGTTAGAACCCATGGGGGTTGCACCACATAGTGAGGAACTGTAATGCCCTAAATTTGATACCCGAAATGCTTCACGATGCTCAAGTCCCTGAAGAACAACAAACTAACCCATGAATGATATCTGTACCTGTAACTGTATAAAATACTGAATAATGCAGAAACATAAATTGAAAGGCCGTAAGGTTCAAAACTGAACATAATCTGAATAATATAACATATGTGTTGGGTAATAAAATACCCAAAATAAAACTGAGAATACTGAAGCCCAAAACATAATAGTCTAGAAAGCCTCAAACTGACTGAACTGTCTGAGTAAGGAGTTGATGGGACATGTCCCCAACTAACTCCAACTAATAAACCGATTAATGAGATAATAGGGAAATAATCATGTTCTCAAAAGATGAGGACTCACTTCTAACTCTGTCTGCGAATATCTGGAATCTACTATTGCTCCGAAGCTCATGTATCTGAACCAATGGTATAAGATACCATAGTGCAAATGCATCAATACTTTGAATGTATTGGTATGCATGTGAGGTAGGCTGAATGCATGGCGTTCATATGCATGAACAATATTAACAACTGACTAACTATCATGAGCGTGAGAATACATGCATGAGACATAACAACTGACACTAATATTGTGATAACATGATTACTAAATCTGAATATAACTGATAACATGAGTGACTGTATCTAACAATCTTGAATCTGATGGAACTATCTGAGTTCCATACTGTATTTGAGTTGACTGTATCTAACAGTTCTGAATTCTAAAGAACTATCTGAATTCTTTTACTGAGACTAATACTGAGACTGTGGGAGATAGTCATCTAATTGACAGGCCCCAAATGATGCATTATAGCTGAATTATGGTCCAATCTATGCCCTGATTAAAGGGGTTTCAATACCATGCCACGTGTGTGACCCTAATATAACAGGTAACTCTAGTGAGAATGGTGGGAACCCTCATATAGCAGGCTAAGCCACCTCATCTACCCTTATATAGCAGGCTATGATGTCTCAACCTATGTTGGCTACATAGTTTTGGAATGCAATGATTGCTTCTAAGAATCACACCCTCATATAACAGGTGATTTCCCATCCTTAGGCTCACTTGGTGCTAATTTCAAATACCATCTGAATAGACACTGAACATGATTTACTAAACTAAACATGGGCTGAGTTACTGAATTTCGTTGACTGACAAAATATTACTGATATCTAACAACTGACTGAGTTTATGAGATCATGGATATTTCTTGAGTCAAAAGACTATCTGAAGTCTAAGGATTCATAGCTTGACTGAGAGTATCGTGAAAACATGACATAGCTCAAGGCACACAACTAATGTTTCGGGTATGAGTACCCCCAGGACTTGAAGGAATAAAACTGACCAAGCATAACTTACTTGAGCATATAACTAACATCATAATCCATAATACATTTATAGAAGCATTTCATCAAAACATGTGATAGGAATAACTTGTACATACCTGGGGATTTCATGGTATCATGCTAATTAGGCACTTTTCCTTCATCTAGGCATTTAATCAAACATATTGTAGGCATAGTACATGTAAAAATCATTGTACAATAATTAAACATTATGGTTCAGTTCTAATTTCATCATTCAAGGGTTTAGTCATAGGTTTGCATGAATCTATAGCTATGATAATTTAACCCACATAGAATTTATCACCCAACATGGAGTAGAATTCAATTTCTCATCATCCACATGAACAAGAACAACCCAATCATGAAATTCATAAGAAAATCCATAAACTTGAATTTAGAAAAGGGATTCTTGGACTTCATGGATGAAAGGAGTCTATGAATGAACACTATGCATACCTTAGTTCGTGATTTTGTGAAGATTGACAGTGAAACTTTCTTGAAATTGGATCTTCTATGAAACCCCTAGCTTGTTCTTGAGAGAAACTAGTATATTTTGGGTGAAAAGTACTGAATCATATGTTAAAGGGCTTAAATAGGGGTGGGAAGTTGACCCTTTTAATCCTGGACGCGTCATTTAAATTCAATGATAATTTCCCAAATTGTACCCTTGGCACGACGCGGTGCTATCATGTCATGTCACTGGATTTTTACAATTGGGAAATTGAGGGATGGCGCGATGCAGAGCCATCGTATTTCCCCTTCTTTTGCGACCTCCAACTTTGGCGCGATGCGGGGAAAATCACGCTGAGACACTAGAAAATGGAAAATTTTAAATTTGGGCCCTGGTGCAATGGCCATATTAATAGACCTCTACTGGAATTTTACATATGCCATTTCCTATTGTGACATAGCACACCACTGACTAATATGGCACTATTTTACGATGGAAACTTGAAATAGTCGTAACTTCTGACCCGATTATTAGATTTGGGTGAATCTTATATCAATGGAAAGCTTATTGAATTTCCCACATGACAAAAAGTGAAAATCTTGAAAATTCCTCATCAAATAATCATCATTCAATTTATAAGCTAATACTAGACATTCTTGAGAAGAAATCAGCAAGGAAAAAGTATGGGGTATTACAGGAACTAGGTCCCTCTAAATTAATTTACAAGAAAACAAACACTAACTGTGTAGAAAAATACAAAAAAATAGTGCAAGAAGAGTAAAAACACAGATTTTACATGGAAACCTAGGAAGGGAAAAACCACGACTTGCCCTCACAAGCACCAAAGAAATCCACTGTAATCAACCTCCTGATTATAGTATAGATTTTATCCTACCTCTAGGATCCTTTCGCTTATAGTAACTCTACTCCAAGATCATATTGGTAACTTTACCAAGGACCCTCTACATTGATTAAATCTAATAAAAAACTATCTTAGGCAACTCTACCTAAGCATCTCTCTTAAAAAAGAGAACACTACTCCTATAGCATGAGTAGTTCATTTATAAATCAGGACTCAAGAATACTCATTCACTCATTAGACATACTACAAAGATAAGAACATGAGTAATGCTTGAGCAATATTTAAATGGAGTTTTTTCTACCTCTCTTCGCTCTTTATAACCTGCAAACACCAATTAATGAAGAGACGTCTCTTTGCTTTTATAACTTAGTGATGATTAGGGCTGAAAGATCATTGGAGCAGTTGTCCTAATCTGTACAAAATAGCACTTGCATGTTTGTTACACAAGATGACAAAACTGTAAAGACAACACATGCCAGTTGTACCATATCTTGCACATCAAAGGACCTGGTCCCTTACAGTTTAGCTGGTCATCAATAAAATTACATATAGCACACTACCATGATAAAATCCATGTAATTCATTAGTTTATAAAAATGTATTATGTCTTGGGTATCCGAATTATTGTTTTATATAGTTGTTTTAAATAATGTTTTTGTACTTTACGAATCATTCAGTGCTGGAGGGTTCTGAACACCCGATGCCTATATGTTTATACATGTTTTTATATTCAAGTTACAAGTCAGACAAGTCATGATTTTATTACTATATTCAAACTACTATGTTCATGTTGAGTACTTATCAGTACAGTACCATGTCATGTTAAACCATTAATAACACTAGTGTCATTCAGTTAAGAGTAGGATCTAGCACCAAGAGAAAAGTGTCAATTTAGTGGATCTTATTTCCCACAAACTATGTGCCATCATTGGATTAAGGGTCTCGCCAGAGAGTGATTCCCCTTGCCCAATTAGGGCTCAGTTTAGTGATCACTCCAGTTCATGTTCTACTCCGATGGCAAGGATAGAACAACCATCCTCAATGTGGGTCAGATATTGGACTCCATGATAACTCACATAGTTTATGTCGGTTACATGATAGCACCCACAGTTTTAGTTAGTACTCAGTCTATATCAGTTCAGGTTTGCTTAACCAAGTAATCATATTTCTAGTTATTCAGTTAGTTAGTTTTATAGATTATTTTAGTACATTCCCTACTTGGTCTTGCGTTTATCTTACAAGTTCATGTTTTCATGCTCAGTATCCATATATGATCCTCAGTTTAGTTTTACAACATGTTCAACTTTACTTGAGATTTCATACAGTATTCATGTTTTTACCGTTTCCCATGTTCTAGAATTATTTTTGACTCATGATTTATAAATATCATTATGACTTACAGTTTTCACGTATAGCCATGTTTTAAATGTATGTTTCAGCAAATAACTTACATCCTCAATTTGAAAGCATGTTTTAAATATTTCCATGACTTAGAGCATGTCCCTATATACTCAGTATATTCCAAATAACTAACCACATATATGTTTTTGTCGCTACATTCCTTTATAATGCAGGTACCAGATGTAGTCCATACACCAGGGTTAGATAGTTCTTAGTATTCAGCCAACAGGTGATGAGTTCTCTTATTTTGAGAACTCCAATCTGTTGTAGTTCATGTACTGTATTGTTATTATTCTTATGAACTAATTTGTGGTATTTGGAGGTATGTCCCAACCACCTTCAGCGAGTATAGTAGAGGCTTCATATATAGTAAGTCAGAGTCATGATATGTAATTCAAGTTCTATCTTTAGTATTATCATGTTTTAAACTTTATCAATATTACATTCATTCAGATTTTCTCATAATTATGATTTCGCTCAGTAAATTTAACTTTAATTTACATTATAAATTAGTTGCTCAAGTAGTATACCAATACATGGGTTAGCTTGGGATCACTTGTGGTTCCAAGCACCGTGTTATAGCTAGGGGGTAGTATTAGGTCGTGAAAAACTTAGTATCAGAGCACAAGGTTCAAGTGTCCTAGGGTTTCTATTAATTAATGTCTAGTAGAGTCTTGCGAAATGGTACAAAAATGTCTCTACGTTTCTCTGAGAGGCCACAGGGCATTTAAGAAATGTTTTCCTTATTTCATATCTTGGATCATGCAGTAAATATGTTCTAAAAGAAACTTATACATATTCTCATCTTACTCCATTTATGCCAACACTGCCTTATTCTTGTGATAACAAAAATAGTCAAGCTTAAATTCCGACTAATAGAGTTTTCTCAGAAAATCTTCATAGACAGGTTTAAGATTGCACGCAGGCTCGAAAAGATCCCGTCAGTGACTTTAAGTTCCAAAGTTTGAAAGTGCTCATACTTATTCACAAAAATCATGCATTAAGCCAAATTCAGGTGTTCTCTCAGATCCTTTCTCAGAATCTCATGACAACATATGATCTAGAGTTAGAAGTATGAACCTAGAATTTTAACAATAGTAAAGTGGGGATAGCATTTGTATGGTTTCAGGTAGATTGTTTAATAGCACCTTGAAAGAGATTTCTCAGTTAAGGGATACTTAGAGTATGCTAATGCTTTAGTCGGGATAAAGATTAGGCAGTGACCACAATGATTGAGAATCTTGATAAGGTTGATTATGTTCACAAAATTTTTTGTGGATTAGTGTTTCATGATTCCTATCTAGTAGTAATAAGTGGGTATTAGTGTATGAGATATTCTGTGGATATCCATATTAAGTGTTAGAATCTAAGTTTAAATATTAGATGATTAAGCCAATAGAAAGAATAGTTTAAAATTCTAGATGGTGTGAACTTAAGGTATGGTTGTACTCCTACATATTCTAAGTTTGTAAGTGTTTAAGTAACTATATTGTGACTATTAGGGATATAGAAAGTTAAGAGTTCTACCTCAAAAGGAGGTATTAGCAGTGGGTTTTACACTTTCACGTGTAGTCTTCCAAGGTGAGTTTATATTATTTATGTGTATTGTTATATCTCGGACTCTAGAGTAAAGTGGTTGTAGTTTAGTTTAGAGTATTAAAGGGGCCCACAGTCTAAGAACAATGGTTTAAAGCTAAGGGGGAGATGATATAACAAGTAACCAAGTCAGGTTGTTAGATACTAGTAGTAATACCAGTGTGTTGTAGAACATCACTATGGGAGGAAGATACCCGATCCATTCTTATTTTAGTCAAAATTTTTACTTAGTCATCACGACCTCTACTAAAGCCTTATAAGTCAACTCTATGATCATAGCTCATCACTCATGCACTTTCCATAGAATCATGTACACTTTCAGTTCCTAGGATAAGAAGTACCATTTCACTTAGAAGCATAACTCCTATTTCATGAATTTATGAACTCTAAAATTAGTTCATGCTGCTCATGACTCATGTACTCATTCATTATAGTATTCTTAGGTCCCATAACTCATGGTGCAACCTTAATGACTAGTGAAAATTCAGTTTTATGGCATGTATTTTTTACCTCTGTAATGAATATATGTAGTTGATACTCTATTCCTCAGGCTTTAGTTAAGTGTAAACGTTATGTATAGTATTCTTTCAGGATTTAGGTCCTCATGTTCTAACCTGTCAGTGACCTCACCTTATTGAATGATAGTGGTGGTGAACAATTATTTAGATGGGAGAGGGCAAATATTTCTTCTTGGAGAAAGATTGTTGTATGTTTTTTTATGTAAGGCTATAAGTATGAAGGTAGATTGAGGAAAATCTTATGGTATATGTCATGTCCTGATCAGCTGAAAATTTCATGTGTGTATTCTTGGGATAGTGTATGGAATTTGTTATCGATAGAGGTATTACAGAATATGGCAAAAATGCGTTAGTGGGTTGGTTGCCTAGGAATCATATGTGGCTATAATGATAGGCTTGAATGTCATGTTGGTATGTAAGTGTATAAATGCATTGTTCTCTAGTGAATTCCTAGTAAGAGGTTAATGTTAGTTGTTGGAGTGGTAAGATGGATTACTCTTGAGATGAGAGCTATGAAAACACATGGGGTATTGAATTCATGGTTTAGACTAGTATTATGGAGTTATGTTTTGTTCCTTGTGATTTCGAGTTAGGCTTAAACATGGTGAGAGTATGGAGTTTAACTAAGACACTAGCTGGAGTGGTTAGGTGTACCCATGTAAGAATCAAAAGTTGCATCAGATGAGCCTAGTTTTTGAGATGAAAAGCATAGTTTAGGGAGTATTTGAAAAGTGTGGCTAAGCTTGAAAGTTATCGGTTTCATTGGCTAAGTCATAGTAATTCTATCCTAGATTATATTTTTATATACCTATATTCCATGTCTTAGAGTGGTATCCATGTGGCAATTGCTCATTCAAACATCTTTCTAAGATCATGCCCAAAATTCCTTGATCCCTAATGTTATTATAACCATTGACAAGGACTGTTTAAGGTAGCAAATATTCTTTTTCAACTGACTCTTAGAAATTTCATGTCATCTGATAACGCTCATCTATACCATGTAAAGTTGTAGAGGACGGTCGTTGTCAATATCCCAAGTCCCGCTGAGGTCGAATCCACAAGGAGTGAAAATTAGAGTTCTAGTTTACGGGTATTAAGTCTTACTAAGAAAACAACCGAAGTGTAAATAAAGTAAAAAAAACATGATTAAATGAGGGGGTGGGTGGTTTTGGGAGAATGTTTGTCACACGTAACTTGATTTCACAAACTATGCAACAATTGTAATTTAACTTCGATATTGAGAGAATCTTAGGATTATGTCGACCTTAGGGCAAATTAGGTATGGGTATGTGAAGAGTTGATGCACAAGCTAGTAAGTTAACAATATGGTTGGCTAGGTCTGAGATAGTGAAAGTTAGAAACTACACCCATTAATTGTCTACTATTGCTTTGGTTCCCACATCCCCTTTTCAAGGGTGATGTGGGTTCCAAAAGTTAACCCAAACCACTCTTTCAAGGATGGATTGAGCTTTCAAGAGCTAGGCGTTTTCATCCATAAACCCATTTGGGTTTTTGGGGATTTCACCCACAAATTCCAACCATTTTATTCAAGGAAAAGTAGAACCCATCACCAATGAACTAGCATATACATAAATGTATCACAACCCACAGCTAATTACACCTTAGTTCAACATAATCCCAACTAGAGAAGTCAGCTACTCACGAAATAAAATATAAGAAATATACCAAGCAATGCATCCATGGCGTCCTCTCCACTTTACCCTTCGATTTCACTAAGTTCAACTTGGAATTTTAAATATAAGAATGTTTCCCCGAATTCTAGGGTTCACAAATTCTCTAATTTCTGCATCTCTCTTCTCCAAAACTTTTCATAACTAAATAAATAAAGATTTAAGCCTTATATGGGAAGTGGCATCAACTATGAAAAATTACAATATTGCCCTGAGTCAAACTCCAGCTACGACATGATCTCATCATCTTTGCCACGATCACGGTCAATGCGACCGTTAGGTGACCAGGCTTGACTGTCCGCGATCACATTTCTTAGTGCACAATTGTGGTGGTGTGGTCGCGATCACGACTCTTGGACCGCTATCGTGGTAATTGAGCCTATGTTCTGTACATGGTCCTTCAGCTGTGCACTTTTGTTCTCCTATTTGTTTCTTTTCAGCTCAATTCCATATCCTTCTATCTCATCACCTGTATGCCTGCAAAATGTGGAAATTAGTTCATTTAGTCACAATGTTTTCTCATTTATGCCTTCAAATCATAGTATCATGCACAAATGTTAAGTGGTAATGAGCGATAAATTCACCACTCATCAACACCCCTAACTTAAAGCATTGCTTTTCCTCAAGCAACACTACTACTTACCATAAGACTATGCAATTTTATTCCCAAATTATATGACCCAATGATCATAATGACTTCAAGCTTAGTTATTAGCACAAATTATCTCTTCAAACATGGGCAAAACTATTTTCATGACACCCCCCAACATAAAATGAGATTTTCAGGGATGCAAGAGACTTTTATGATCAAAAATACAAAAAGCAAAGATACTCTATAAGTGACTTAATTTTTGACCGCAACTATACTATACTCCTTTTTCCTCTTTTCTTGAAAGATGACGAAATCACCCACCACAATTTGTTCACATTCCTCTTCACAAGAAGGAAAATTCAACACACCAAGCAACCAAATATGCATCAAGGAATTTAAGTGTAAAACTCTTTCCCTCACAAGAGCTCTCTATGCTAACAAGTACCATGCCATAGGCTTGCCCTTATTTTTAATTGCCACTATAATGAAAATACTTGGTTGGAAATTATGAAGGGATTTTTGATCTTGTAACGAGATTCAGGGTAGGGTAGGATATCTTTTAGGAACAACATGGCTATACCCTCCTTGGGAATCTACATCACACTATTTCATCCAGCTTTAGATCATGAGACACTTATTTGGTTTTTGATCTTTACATATGTGCCTTATTTTTATTTTCTTGGTTCACCCATTTTATTTTCATTTCTTTTTCTTGCACCTTTGCGCTTCTCTTTCCTTTGTTGGATCCTTTCCTTTTTATTATTCATTTGTTCTCAATACTTAAGGTCTTAGGCACTCATTTACAACTTCGTGGCCCAAAGTTACCTCTATCAATCATCCTCACCCCCAACTTAGGATTTTAGCCCCAAGTTGTAATTTTATGTTCAAGGCGGGTAGGGTTCAAAAGAGAGATAAAAATTAAAAGGCTCACAACTTGCAATGTGTTTGACAAAGAAAGTTCTAAAGGCTCAAAGTGGGTGACTAGGGATAAAATCTATGAAAGGGTAGAATTTTTAGGCAAAAGAGGACGTACAATGTCACAAAGATGGCCTAAGTTCATCTCTCCAACCAAGTACAATCAAAATTATCGTTGAGAGACTAATGGGGAAAGTTTTAGATGGTAAAAGTACATGTGAGATTTGAAAAAATAAGCTCACTACATACTACATGCAAAATTTTCTAAGGAGGCTCAATTGCCCCTTCCTCTAGAGACCAAAATGGAGTATCTCCCAATTTTTACAAGCCAAAAATTTCAGAGTCACAAAAAGAGAAAAAGTGTCGATACAAGATTGTTCACATCTATGCCCTCTAATTCTCAAGAAAATTATTTGGATGGAGGGGTTTTTTTCTTTGCATTTGCACCATGCAAAATTTGCTAACTATTGTACCAACAAAAGCCTTCATCTCACATTTTGGCTTTTACACGGGCAAACTATATGGTTACTCTGACTTTACCATAGGTACTAGTGCGATCCCAAATCCTAAAATTCCACAGGTACTCAGATTTTCCTTGAATTTATAACCTCGATGCTATGGGTACTCAGACCTTTCCTGCCTCCATGGCTCAAAACCCAATCATGATGCTTTTTCTTTCCCATAAGAATATCATCACTCAGTCTATTATAGGGAAAGCTACGCCCAAACAGACAAGAAGGTAGTTTCACACATCCCCAACTTAGGGGTCTGCAGTAGCCTCACTACAGCAAATATAAGAAGTATATGGGTTAGAAGAGACTCCTTGAAGCAAGAAATAGAATGACCCTAGGATTCTATGATCGTGACAGACTGTCCCACAATTACTGTCACCACAATCGCGTTAATTGAGACTGAAATCCTATGTTTTTGCTCTATTTTGATTTTGCTGCATAGCTGCCAATATCCAGATCTATTTTCCCCCTATTTTTTTGGACATTGAACTTTTGTTAAAACACCTACAAGATATTGAAACAATAAGAAATGAGTTATGGATAGGTTGCCTCCTATCAAACGCCTAATTTAACGTGGCAGTACGACTCTCTCCTTTTTCACCATGTAACATCCTTAAAATAATAAAATCCCCCTAGCCGCCATGGGACCTTTCACATTGTTGTTCTTCACCCTTTGTCCATTTACCACAAACTTCTTTTTCTCATGATCTTCCAATTTAATGGCACCCCTAGGGTAGACGTTAGAAATCACAAATGACCCCGACTATTTAGATTGAAATTTCCTTGCAAAGAGTTTCAAATGAGTGTTGTAAAGGAGTACATTCTAGCTGACATAGAATTCACATCTTAATATTCGATAATCATGCCATATTTTTATTTTCTCCTTATACAATACAGAACTCTCATAAGCCTTGAGTCAGAAATCTTCCAACTCGTGGAGTCTTGTGACCCTCGCTTCGGAGACTTTACCCCAATTCATGTTCAACCTCTTTAAAGCCCACAAGGATTTATGTTTGATATCGACGGCCAAATAACATGCCATTCCAAATACCAATTGGTCGAGGACATGCAAATTGAGGTTTTGTAGGCGTTCTTTAAGCCCAAAGTGCCTCATTGAGCTTCCTTTCACCGTCTTCTCAAGTATTTCTTTTATTTCCCAATTTGAAACTTCAACTTGTCCACTCTTTAGAGGTAGTATGGGGTACCACTTTGTGTTTAACCCCATACTTATCAATAAGGGCCGTAAATAACCAATTACAAAAATGTGAGCCATCGTCACTAATAATGGCCCGTGGCATTCTGGACCTTGTAAAAATATGCTTTTTTAAAAAGGAGGTAACACTGTTGCTCTTGTTATTCAGAAGAGACACAACGTCCACCCATTTATAAACATAGTTAACCGCCACTCAAATGAGCTTACAAATGGGCTCAGAAATTCAATTTCCCACATATCAATGAGTTCAACTTCGAGGTTTTGTTTGAGGGGAATTTTATGTCTTCTTGAAACACCACCTTGAATTTGACATAGGTGATATTATTTTACTTACTCAATGGCATCCTTATGCATTGAGGACCAATAATATCAACATTGGAGGATTTTGTCGGTGGTTCAGATTCTCCCATGGTGGCCACCACAAGGTGAGAAATGGAAAGCTTTAAGGATATCACTCATCTTAACCTCCATAACACACCTCCTAATCACACCTTCTGTGCACTCCCGAGAGGAATGGTTCATCCCAAAAATATCTTTTAGAATCAAACAAGAACTGCTTCTTTTGATAGTAGGTAATCCCCTCTAGAAGTACACCACTTGCTGCATAGTTGGCATAGTCAGTATACCATGGTATGCTTTTTCCGAAAAGATACATGACTATCTCTTTGGGAAAAGCATCATCAATTTCAATTTTTCTATGCCTTTCATGATTACCTTCGAGACGCGAGAGATGGTCGGCTACTTGGTTTTCGTACCCCTTTCGATCCTTTACCTCAAAGTTGAATTCTTGCAAGAGTAGAATCCATCTAATTAGGCATGGATTTGATTCCTTATTTTCCATGATATACTTAATGGTGACATGATCCATGTGCACTACTACTTCCGTAACCAACAAGTAGGTAGGAAATTTTTCAGAAACATACACAATTACCTACAACTCATATTTGGTAACGGTGTAGTTTCATTGAGCCTCATTCAAGGTCTTTCTCGCATAATATATAGGATAAAAGAGTTTCTCCTTCTGTTTACCTAATGCCGCACCCAATTCTATCCCACTTACATCACACATTACTTTAAAAGTGGATGACCAATTCGGGGGTACAATGATTGGGGGCCGAAATAAGAAACACCTTAAGGTACTCAAAGAATTTTAAGCATGCCTCATCAAAGTTAAATTTTGTCTCCTTATCAAGGATTTTTCACATTGGGTGAGCTATCTTGGAGAAATCCTTGATTAAACAACGATAAAAGCCGACATATCCAAGAAAGCTCTGAATACCCTTTACGGATACAGAGGTGGTAACTTGGAAAATTACCTCTACTTTAGGTTGGTCTACTTGTATGACTTCCCCTGATATTTTATGGCCCAAGACAATGCCTTTCTTGACTAAGAAATGTCCATTTTCCCTATTTAGGACAAGGTTGGTTTCCACGCATCTCTCAAGCACTTTGCTTAAATTTTCAAGGCATGATTCGAATGAATTCCCCACCACTGATAAATCATCCATAATAACCTTCATTGAGTATTCTATAATATCTGCAAAGATTGACAACATGCAACATTGAAAAGTTGTCGGGGCATTGCATAACCCAAATGGAATTCGCGTAACTATGAATGTCCCATGTGGGCAAGTAAAAGTCATCTTCTATTGGTCCTCCGGGGAGATTCAAATTTGATTATACTCTGAGTAACCATCTAAGAAGCAATACCATCCTCACCCGATCAACCTATCCAATATTTGATCCATAAAAGGCATTGAAAAATGGTCTTTTTGGTCTATGAGTTCAATTTTCGATAATCGATGCATACCCTCCACCCGATGATCGGTTGGATGGGAATAAGATCATTCTTTTTATTATCAACTACTGTAATGCCACCTTTATTTGGGACACATTGTACCGGACTCACCCAAGTGCTATTTGATTTGGGATAGATTACTCCCTCATCAAACCATTTTAAGATCTCTTTCTTTACCACCTCTTGCATGGGTTTATTTAGCCTTCTTTGATGTTCACACTTGGTACATAATATTTATTTAGCTTGATTTTGTGGGAACAAATATTGGGGGTTATCCCTATAATGTCCTTAATTGTCCATCCAATGGCTCGAATGAATTTTTTCACCACCAACTTCAAAGATTCCACTTGAGAGGGTTCAAGGTTACTTGTAATGATGATGGGTAATGTGTCTCTATTCCCCAAAAACACATATTTAAGATGGGGTCGAAAAGGCTTTAATTCAATTTTTGGTTGCTCAAGAATGGATGGTTTTACGGGAGGGCTCTCGCGGTTTTTAAGATCAAGGTCCAACTTTACCGGTTTCTTGGTATAGAACCCAAGTCCTTTTAAATATGCAACCACCTTATCAAATTCTTCAACATCTTCTCTTTCTCAATTCCATAACACTCTTACTAAAGGATCATCCAACAAGATCACATCAACATGATTTGTCACTTACCCATCAATGACATTAATAACTGAGATAACTTGTAAGTCCATCGGTTTCTTCATGGACTTATATACGTTGAAAGACACATCCTTATTATTCAATAAACACTTCATCTCGCCGGATTCCACATCTATGAAGGCTTTTTGATGGCTAACAATGGCCTCTCAAGAATTATAGGAACTTCAGTGTCCATTTCATGATCTAAGATCACAAAATTTGTTGGAAAGATAAACTGGTCAACTTTGACTAGAACATTATGGAGAACTCTAATTGGAATCTTAATGGAATGGTCGGCCATGAGAAATTTCATCGTTGTAGGTTATGGATTCCTTAATTCGATCTTGTGGAATATGGCATATGGCATTAGGTTGACACTTGCTCCAAGGTCACACAATGCTTTCGCAAACTTAAAGAACCCAATGGTATATAGAATTGTAAAAGCACCGAGGTCGTTCTTATTTTTCACCCATGTGCTTGACATGATGGAACTATAATGTTTTGTTATTACTATTATTTCATCTTTCACAAGAAGCTACTTAGATATCAAACCCTTCATAAATTTAACAAAGCCTGGTATATCTTGTTAACCCTCTTTTAGAGGAATATTGATGGATAGACTGCTAAATTTATCGAAGAGCTTGTTGAACTTTACATTTTCTCCTCTCGATGAAAAATTTTTAGGAAACAAGGGAGGAATATTACTTGATGTCATGGAGACAATTTGCACTCATTTACCTTTGACTTTTCAAATACAATCCCACTTGGTTTTGGCTTTTCATTATTTTACCTTTTTCTCTTTGCCTTTGTTTTCTCATCCTCTTCTTTTCCATCAGAGTCCTCAAGCTCCATTCTATTTCTCACCTTACCATTTGGCACTTCTTTATTTTGCTTCTCCATTAGATACACCGATATTCGATTCAACGTTGCCTCTAGTTGTTAAATGGAGGTTGAGTGGGACTCAACTGTTTGGTGGATCATGAAGAAATCACTTCGCATTTCTTGAAACTTTTTGTTGGTCCCCTCAAAACAAATCAAGATTCGAGCCAAAATTTCTTAATTGACGCACCTTTCCTTATTGCATTAGTCATGCTTTGACTCTTATGGTTCTGACCTTGATTCCCACCTTTCCTTTGAGAGACAAGGTGGAAACCCTTTGCATATTTAGGTAACACACTAACTTTGTCATCAACTATATCTTCATCTACTTTGTCACATGGCTTAGCCTTTATTGAATTTATCATATTTACACTTTCAATTGGGGCTCTCAACATATGATACGTTAGGAGCTCAAGGTGTAACATTACCTTGATCATGTTTGCTTCTTATTTCTCGACTTGACCTTTTCTATCTTGGCACGCAAAGGATGAGGAGGGAGCCCCCATAGTAATCTCGACATTCTTAACATCCCATCCTCTAGAAAAACTTGCTACTTGATTAAACACCTTTGATGCATCCCCATATGAAGATTTGATGTGCGATCCACCGGATGCATCTTCCACTATCACTTTGTTGTGTTGTCCAATGCCCTATAGAAAATTTGGAGAATCATCTTCTCCCGCATCTCATGGTAAGGGCATTTCATGAGCCTTTCTTTGAATCTTTTCAAAGCTTCATACCACAATTCTTTATGAAATTGGCGAAAATTAATGATTTCATCCTGCAATTGTAACATCTTTGAAGGTGGAAAGTATTGACTTAAGAAAGCTTTCATAAGGTTTATCCATGAGTTTTTTTGACCCAATGGATCTTATCCATAGCATCGCCTTTCCCGTTAAATAGAATGTAAAAAGGTGTAATCGGATAGACTATTGGGAGATGTGTGCAACATTAAGGGGTTCACAAACTTCCACAAAGTTCTTCAAATGAAAATTCAGGTCCTCATGTGCTTGAATCCCAAAACGTTCCTTCAAATGGAGCAATTAAAGCATCATACTTGTGACATAAAATACTCCACTTCCCTCGGTAGGTGGAAATACTTATTGCACTTTCATGCTCGTTGGTGCCAAGATAAAACAACCGATATTGACTCATGGTTATTCGGGAGAAATAGTGATTACCTAGTCAAGAATAAAAAACAAGAAGGAAATTAAATCAAAATAACCATGGGTATACCCTAAGTAATAATCAACATCGTACAAGTGAAAACTAAATTTCACTCCCCGGCAACGGCACCATTTAGATAATGCTCACCTATACAATGTAAAGTGGTATAGGATGGTCGTTGTCAATACCCCAACTCTCATTGAGGTCGAATCCAGAATGAGTAAAAATTAGAGTTCTAGTATTACGAATATTAAATTTTACTAAGAAAACACCAGAAGTTTTAAATAAAGTAAAAACTTGATTAAAATGGGGGGGGGGGGGTTGGGAGAATTTTTGTCACAAGTAACTTGATTCCACAAACTACACAACAATTGTAATTTAACTTCGATATTGAGAGAATCTTTGGATTATGTCTACCAAAGGGCAAATTAGGTATGGGTATGTGAAGATTTGATGCACATGCTTGTAAGTTAACAATATGGTAGGCTAGGTCTAAGACACTTGAGGCTAATTTCTCAATAAAACATCAATAATTTCACTTGTTTAACCTTTTGAAAACCTAGCAAGAGTGTTAATTATATTCACCTATTACCTCAATTGGGTATCCCTATTTCTAGGATGATACCCAAGATATAGTCAATCACAAAATCACCCTTATGTCTGGGATAGTGAAAGTTATCCAACTATACCCATTAATTGTCTACTATTACTTTAATTTCCACATCCCCTTTTCAAGGATGATGTGGGTTCTAAAGGTTAACCCGAACCCCTTTTTCAAGGATGGTTTGAGCTTTCAAGAGATTGGGGTTTTCACCCACAAACCCACTTTGGTGTTTAGGGATTTCACACACAAATACCAACTAATTTATTCTACCAAAAGTAGAACGCATCATCAATAAACTAGTATGTCACAAATGTATCATAATGCACAACTAATTGCACCTTAGTTCAACATAATCCCAAGACTAGAGAAGTTAGATACTCATGAAATAAAATACAAGAAATATACCAAGCAATGCATCCATGACGTCCACAGTAATGGAAGACAAGGAAAATCTTCAATTCACACTTTTATTTCACTAACTTCAACTTGGAATTTTAAATACAAGAATGTTTCCCCGAATTCTAAGGCTCTCCGATTCTCTAATTTCTCCATCTCTCTTCTCCAAAACTTTTCATAACTAAATAAATAAAGATTTGAGCCTTATATAGGAAGTGACATCATTTACATCAAATTACAAAACTACCTTGGGTCAAAATTCTGCTACGACGCGATCGTATCTGCTTCGCCGCATTTGTGGCTAGAGCGACCGTAATATGATCAACATGCATTAGGTGACCAAGCTTGATTGGCCATGATTGCATCACTTAGAGAACAGTCGCAGTGGTCCGGTCGCGATCGCGGCTCTTGGACTGCGATTGCGGTAACTAAGCCTATGTTCTATACATGGTCCTTCAGTTGTGCACTTTTCTTCTCCTTTTTATTTCTTTTTAGCTCAATTTCACATCCCTCTATATTATCACATGTATGCCTACAAAATGTACAAATTAGTGCATTTCGTCACAATGTTGTCTCATTAATGCCTTCAAATCATACTAGTGTGCTTGAATTTTAAGTGCAAGTGAGCGTTAAATTCACCACTCATTATTATCAAATATCACTTTATCATTCTAAATTTCCATTTATTCCAAGAATACTCCATTTGATTATAAACTTTCAGTATGTGTTAGTCCGTATAACCAGTGATTCAGATTAACAGTCAGACAGATAAGCTCCTATAGTTTTCCATCATTCCATCTAGTCTTACTATCCACAGTTTCATGAATATGGTGATTCTATAAGATAATTCATTCACGTCCATGCAAATTGTGAATTTAGTTCAGTCCATGCATCATATCTACTATTCAGATACTTAGTCATGATTTGGTTCATAAGTGTTCAGTGAATGATCTTAGTTTTACAAGTATTCCAGCTCCGACATTGTAATACCCGTTGTATGACCTTAGTCTTGTTGTCTCATGATTCGTGCTTACATAATATGATTGGTGATGCCATGGATCCCTCCACTTTTCATTCTTATATATGTTTTTTTGAGGGAGCTACTTAGGAAGCAAAAACCAATATGCAAGCCAAGTATCCCCATCTTTTCTCTATGAATTCAGCAATAGTGTGAGGTAATGGTTTTTCTTAAGTGATTATCCCATTTCCTATCTGAGCTATATAACCATCTTCATGTCATAATATACAGTCCTAAAAAAAATTAAGTTCAGTCCATGTATCATGTTTTAGATTAGATTACTTAATCATGATTTAGCTCACAAGTACTTAGTACAAGATCTCAGTTTTCCTAGTATCTAAGCTTAACCAGTTTCATTCAAGGACGAATGACCCCAAGAGGGAGATATTGTGACACTCCAAAAATCCAAGACAATTTTATAACTATGCTCTAAGTTCATGCAAGATCAAATCTCATGTTTTAGTAGTTTTATTAGTGCTTTCGATGCATATTAAGGTCACAAGTAACTCTTATCTATTCGGCAAGTGAAAGCATCCTTGAGTGATTAAGTTCTTCTAAAAAATATAACTATAGTCATAAGTTCTTCTGAAAAATATGACTATAGTCATCTTCAAATGAGTATAACTTTTGATTTATTTAGAATTTTTTGATCTCAATACCTACCAACATATATATAATTGAATTACTTTCCAACGATATCAATTTTTTCTTAATCCAGCATCGGGGTAAAAAGCTATGGCCAAATTAATGAAGTGCTGTCAAAGCTATTAGTGACTACGACTCTTGATGACGACTCGTAGTCATACCGTAGGAGTATCTAAGATTCATCATTATCACGGAAGCAGGGGTCAAAATATGGGTTCCAGATGATGAATCAAGCCATAAAACCTAGCTAGACCTTACGAGTCATGGCAAAACCCATCGGAATGGCTTCTAGACATTTTCCAGACTATTCCAAAGTTTTTTTTTTTGGTATTTTCCCACTCTTTAAACCCCAAAACAATGTCATTTCACCCTCCAAACAACTGTTATCAAGTGTAAATATTACCCTAACCTAGTATAACTCAGAAATCATTCATCACAAAACAAAAAGAGGAGATTCCCTTCTTCCCAAAATCAGTTAGGTTTCTTCAAGTTCAAGTTCAATCCCAAGAAATTTATCCAAGGCTTTTACATTTAGGTATGTGGTGTATTCATCAATGAGTTCCTTTCGCCCATTAAGTCCCAAAAATCTATATTTTTTGTTAAAGTATGAACTTTTAAATCTTCTATGTGAAATTATCCATGTAAATCATGAATTTAATTCTCGTTCTCTCAGTAATTTAAATTCAAGACATGTCAACATCCCATGAGAATCAAGCTATTTCATGTTTCAAATTTTAATTACCCATGTCATATTCAATTGATTTTATCTTAAATTATCAAGTCATGAACTAAGTCATGTGAATCATACTCCTATATGCTTGAAGTTTCAAATACCTATGTCATGTTTAGTCATTACCATATTAAACTATCAAATTTATGCATTTAACCATGATAGCATGATATCCTCCAAAGTTCAATTCATCCCTATGATCAAATTCATGTAATTTGCCAGTTTATTAAAATGTATTGTGTTTTGGGTCTTCGAATTATGATTTTCTACCAGTGTATTTAATAATATTATTGTACTTTATGTAATCATTTAGTGCTGGAGGGTTATAAACACCTGATACCTATATGTGTTTATTTGTCTTTGTTTTCAATTTTCCAGCCAGACATGTCATGATTTTTATTACTATATTCAGACTATCATGTTCATGTTGAGCACTTATCAGTATAGTACCATGTCATTTTAATCCATTAATAACACTAATGTCATTTAATTGGGAGTAAGATTTAGCACCGACAAGAAAATGTGGGATCAACACATCCTATTTCCCAGAAACTACGTGAAACTGTAGGTTTAGGGGCCTTGCCAGAGAGTGTTTTCCCTTGCCCAATAGTGTCTTAGTTTAGTGATCACTCCAGTTCAGGTTCTGTCACACCCTTTTTTTTACCAAAAAGAATTGAATTTAAGTTTCGAAAGGGTTTTATTATTAAGTGATGAAAGATGAAAATTTGTTTCAAAAAGGACTTTTAGCAATCTAAATTAAGAGTCACCACTTGGCATAATATGGTGTGCCAAGTCACCTTTGAAAAATCCTTTTCAAAATGGTTTGACTCTAAAAATTGATCCGCGGATAGAGATTCCCGTTAAGGAATTCTATTGGCCGAGGGGAAGGTGTTAGGCATCCCTCGATCTCATGGTTCGACTATGATCTCTTCGTGGAGTATATCAACTAGCATGACACTATAAAATGTATAAACCAAACAAAAGACACAACAAGAAAAGTACAATCAAACAAACAAAACCAAAAATAGTGTCCAATCCAATTTATTGCAAACCAATATAAAAATGCTAAAATTAAAACATAAACTATTCTAACTATTCTACACTATGCTTTACCTGATGCCTTGGGCCTTGATCACAATCGGTCTTCTGAGTACAAAGTATCACAGAGCATTCCTCGGTAATAAATACAATTTCCTTGCGGTAGTCCCCAATCAAATGAGTACAAGAAGTTTAGATGCGATGAAATAAAGGTCATTCAACATATTCAAACATTCAACAATCATTGGTTCTTATGGTTTTCCTATCCCACCTGAGATTTACCTATTAAATTTTTAGCCTAAACATGATAATATCAAATTTAACATAAACAGGGTTCATTTCAAATCAAATAACAATCAATGAATCAAACTAATCAATATTCATGTTTTATCAATTTTTGATTCCCGCCCTAAATGACAAATTTTAATTCACAATAAGATATCATTTCATCACACAACCCTTAATCAAGGGAATCACATAACAGATCCAAAAAAATAGCTATTAACCACCAACGAGGATCAAAAAACACTTAATATTAAAAAATATTCATGAAAATAGGGATAAGAGATGATGAATTAACCTCAATTAATGACTTTATTCTGAACAACTTGCGATCGATCGAAACTCACGAACCAATGGTACCTCAACATCGAACTCAACCTCTTAACATAAACTTTATGGTGATGGCATCCACCGAAGCAGTGGCTTTAAGGCTTGTCGATTACTGATGTCTGCCGGCGGATTCACCAAAATCTGGAATGGGGTTGACCGGAGTGTTTTTTGGACTAAAGTGATGTTTTCATCACGCCAGAGCTCTGATGAGCTCAGAAGGTGATGAAAAATAGAGGGCGGCTCAAATTTCAAGCAACAAAGGCATTTCCCGATGAGAACTTAATCGGGATAGTTGCTCTCCAGCTTTTCCTCCCCAATCTCTCTCTGAATCGCTTCTATCTCTCTCTATCACACCTTTTTATCACTCATCGATTTTTATTCTCTATTTTTTTATGTGGGTATGTCGGTGTATATTATGGTATGTATTGTACGTATTGTCTTGCTTTATGTATATGTAGATGTACTATGTGTGAGTAATGGGTGCTTCTATTCCATGGAAAATAAAGGTATGTGTGTGTATATATCGATCTATTATGTGTGCATTTACTTTGAGGTATGGGTATGAATTTCAGCCTGTGGCAGTGTGTATGTACGTCGATGTATGAGTGCGTTTGTTCTCTCCCAATAGAAATTGTGTAGTGTGTATATTTATAGTAGTATGTGTGAGTGATGTGGAAATTTTAGTAGGGTCCCCCTTTTTGTGCAATTCAGTTTGAGTTGTTAATTTTAGGATAAAAAATATGATGGGGTAAAGGGATCAGTAGGGTAGTGAGATGGGTAGGAGTGTGAGTGGTTATGATAAGGTGAGGTGGTTAAATTTGATTGGGTGAGGCTTTAATTTATTGGGAATTTTATTATTTTGTCATTTTAAGGAGGGATAATTACATGGTGTTGAGGTATATAGTGAGGGTAAAATGGATAAATTGGAATTTCGGGAGGGGAAAAATTATGTGTCTACATCATGCCACTCTTTGGGTTTAAACATAAAGTATTTCCAGACAAAGAAGTAGACAACGAGACAGAATTTTGTCCCGACCATTATTAAGAAGAAAGGAACAAAATGAAGAAGGAAAATCGAGCCTTGATCATGGGCATCCTACCCATCTCAAGTTATGTAGGGATCAAGTCACATGTTGTTCAAGGATTGAAAAAAAGGGACTATAACGAGTTGGAGAGTCGAGTGAAGCCTTGTTAAAGTTTCGGTCTGTGTCTCTATCATTACATCAAAAAATGAAAATTACAAGTTAAAAACATAAACGAAATTACAAAAATCCTATCTATACAGCTTTCTTTGGCTCTTGACTTTCTATTTCATCACCCCCATTCTCCGAACGGGCTCTCGACTTGCAATTTCATCACTTTGTTGCTTGGCTTTCAATTTCTTCACCCTTTTCTCCAGGCGGGCTCTTGACTTGCTATTTCTTTAATCTTTTGACTTTCAATTTCTTTACCTTGTTGCTTGACTTTCAATTTCTTTACCTTGTTTCTTGACTTTCCATTTATTCGCCCTGTTCTTCAGGTGGGCTCTTGAAATCATATAAAAACTAGAAAGAAAATTATCCCAAACAAAGATTATTATAAAAAGAGATTCCATTTGCCAAAAACGTAAAGTCTTATTTTCTAGGAGGGTCCAAAAGTGATGTTCCAAATAACAAGAATTAAATTTATCCCCAGTTTATCATCAAAACTTGTGTGGGTGTCAAACCCAATCGCAACTACTTGTAAAATGCGTAATGCAAAGGTGAATCAAGACTCTGGTCAATAAATGCATCTCTTTAGGATAAAATTAAATGACCAATACTAGGAAGTGCGTCTTCTAAAAAATAGGGTAAGGAACTCTAACTAGAAAGGGTGTCTTCTAAAGATAAAAGTCTAAGTTAGGAAGTGTGTTACCTAACAAATGAAAATTCAAATACCCTGACAAGGAAGTGAGTCTCCTAAGGATTAAGTGAAATAACTCAACTAGAAAATTTGGCTTCTAGGAGTGAAGGTTCAATTTAGGAAATACATCACCTAATAAATTAAACTTGAATTACTCAGATATGGAGGTTTATTTCCTAGGGGTTGCATGGAAAGACTCAACTAGAAAGTGCATCTTCTAGGATTAAAGGCTTAAGTTAGGAAGTGTGTCACCTAGCAAGCCAAATTTGAACTACCCTTACAAGGAAGTGTGTCTCCTAAGGGTTAACTACTCCACTAGAAAGTACATTTTCTAGGAGTAAAGGCCTAAGTTAGGAAGTGTGTCTTCTAATAAGCGAAACTTGAATACCCAAACAAGGAAGTATGTCTCCTAAGAGTCAAGTGTAATGACTCGACTAGAAAATGATTTTTCTAGGATTCAAGGCTTAAGTGTGGAGGTGAACCACCTAACTAGAGAAAACTTGAATACCTAACAAGAAAGTGTGTCTTCTAAGTGTCAACTAGAATGACTCGACTAGAAAATGCATGTTCTAGGAGTTAAGACTTAAGTTAGGAAGTGCATCACCTAACAAGTGAAACTTGAATTGCTCAATCAAGGAAATACGTCTCCTTACAATTGTCGCTTGAATTAACCAAACAAGAAAATGTGTCTTCTTACAAATGTCACTTAAATTACCTAGACAAGTAAATGTTTCTCCTTACAAATGTCGCTTGAATTACCCAAACAAGGAAATGCGTCTCCTCACAAATATCACTTAAATTACCCAAACTAGGAAATACATATCCTTATAAATATTGCTTGAATTACCCATACAAGGAAATGTGTTTTCTTAGAAATGTCGTAATTCCCCAAACAAGGAAATGCGTCTCCTTACAAATATCGCTTGAATTACCCAAACAAGGAAATATGTCTCTTTACAATTGCCACTTAAATTACCCATACTAAGAAACTCGTCTCCTTACAAATTCCACTTGAATTACCCAAACAAGGAAATGCGTCTCCTTACAAATATCACTTAAATCACCCAAACAAGGAAGTGCATCTCCTTACAAAAATCACTTAATCACCCAAACAAGGAAACACATCTCCTTACAAATGCCACTCAAATTACCTAGATAAGGAAATATGTCTCCTAAAGATTAAATGGAAGGAATCAACTATAAAGTGTGATTTCTAGGAGTGAAATTTCAATTTAGGAAGTGCATCACCTAATAAATAAACCTAAATTACCCGAACAAGGAAGTGTGTCTCCTAGAGATATTGAATTATGAGTTTTACCATGGTTTTGATCACCAAATCTGTTCAACAACATTGCCTCTTGCATTTGTAGAAGTGAGAATTACGGCCTTTGATGTTTAGACTTTAAAATCCTTGATTTAAAGGTAACATATGTTCTTGTTTTACACAAAGAAAACTTGTGAGTTTAAAAACATGGTGGCTAGTTTGTGGCTTTAGCTTTCGTGACAATCACTCTTGTCCTCGTTAAATTTAACCTTGGTTCCAACTATTACCATAGGTCATGACTTGCTGCATCATTGACCCAAAATGAGATTATTAAGAGTGTCTTTGAAACAAACACAATATCTCTGCTTTGCCATGCTTCTTAGATAAATTCTTTGAACCTTGGTATTTTCATGAGTTCCCAGATTTGTCTGTAGACAAAACTTTTTACATGCCTTATTTTAGCTCACAATCATATCTTTTTCATGTGCTAGCCTTCTTGTCTTGCTTTGTGCAATTGAAGAAGTTGGTATCTAGTTTGAAATATTTTCTCACTTTTCTTGACATGGACTTGACTCAAAGACACGAAAAAAATGACAATGACTTTTTTATTTGGAAAACTAACTTAAGAAAACAAAATAGGAAACTATAGAGAAGAAAGAAAAAACAATGAATGCCCCCATTGAAAAAAGAGAAAAGAAGAATTTGTCTGAAAGTGATAGTCAACTCTAATGATTATGACATGCATTTTGGATTAAGCTGCCTGATATTTCCATCCAAACTTTCACAATTTTTGACCAATGAGATCTATCATATTTTAATGATGAACTCTTGTTCTGTTACTATTTGCTCGTTTTGTTGTTATTTTTGTTGTTTTTTGTACCTTTCATTTTTTCATATTTGGGACTGCTTTGGGTTATTTTCTTAGATCCGAGGGTCTATCCGAAATAACAAAAATATGTTGTTGTTGGTAGCTTTTTAAAAAAAATATTATTTTGTGTTTGTGAAATTGTGAGATATTGACCAGATATACAAAAGGAGGAGAAGAATGTTCATAAAGCAACAAAAAAAGTGGAAAAGAAAAATTGTATGGGTCCTTCAAGGTGATTGACTACTCCTTTTGCTGATGATGATTGTTTTTTGTTGTTTACATATGTTTATAATCTCAGTCTACAAGAAGTATACTAAGAAATAGTTTAAAGTTAGTTTTTATAAAAATTGTATCACTTTGGAGCTAGAAAAAAATTATTAATGTTTTCGTATAGTTAGATGTGATTAATTACCTAAAGCATGAATCTTTACGAGAAGAAGAAGAAGACAAAGAAGAGCGTTGAAACCTACAAAATAAGCAGGTTCATCCAGATACTGATACTTTTAGCAAGTCAGTGATGTAATAAACAGTTTCATTTTTGATATTTTGAAAGTTTGCTCAGAAATCTTCTAGATTGGCTACGATCAACAAGAAGCAAACTATTACATCTACGAATATTCACACTATAGTGAGGCCTTTTTTTTTTAAAGGAACTAAGGTGGTTACTGAGTTCACTAGCTTTTACTAGTTTGAATTTGGATAGCTTTATGGATTAGGGTCAATGTAAAGTTAGGTGATTTTTAATGTTTGTTTGTGAATTGACCTTAGTAAGATTACAGTTGATGAATGAAAGATTTTTAAATATTAAAAAAATATAACAAATTTATGAATTAGCCGAATATTAATTACCCTATTATTTTCAACTTGGCTTAATGTGTCTGAATTTCAATAGTAATATATTGAAGAGTTATATTATGTGGAGCGTAACATTTTTGCTTTCTGAAATATGAACTTTAAATGTTTTCAATAGCAGATCGGTGCACTAAAACTTCTGCAATGTATAGAAATTCAAAGATGGCCAGACCACAAGGATCTAAGTAAAGTTGTTGCGTACAGTAAAATATTCAATCTCTTATATACTTTCAGCATTTTATCATTTGTTAAGATGATGACACATTCAATTAATAAAATTCTACTTGAAGTGTTATTTATATCTTAAAAATATAGTATAAAAATGGCTTTATAAAAGGATAAAATAAGAACATTACAAAGTTTAGATAGGAGTTCTTTTTCCTCTTGCGGCTGAAATTTTGATATCGAGAGACTGGAAATCAACTAAAATACTTGACGATGTCAATTATTTAATGATCGAGTTGATGATAAAATTAGAAAAGTTTGGTGAAATATTATGATGGCTCGATAAAGATGACACTTGAATGAGCTAGTGAAAATCGTGGATGCATTTATGATACAATGAATCTACAAATTAAATCTTACATAGAAACAAGATGTTGCATAAAATAATTATGATACATAAAATAACTAACTGTCACTTATGTATCTTTAAATCAACAAAACCTAGATTAGATTACCTGAAACATAAAATTTATATGGTAGAAACATGTAACCTCTGTAATTAATTTTTAGTTATATATTTAGCTTATAAATAGATATTTCATTGTTATTTTAATTTATTTTTAACGATGTTTTTTTCTTCCTAAACATTCTTTTCAGGGTGTACACACCAATTAGTTCCTGCAGTAGAGGAACTGAGTAGTCTTTACTTGCCACCACCAACATGTAATGCATCGTTTGATCTTGTCACATAATCTATATCAACAGCATCGGCTGGTATGCCCAAGAAGATGATTTATGATCATAAGTATCCTAGTGTTGTGTCTCAAGATGATAGTTTTGACGACTTTAGTACAAAACCACCTCATGATTTGCTGAAGAAGCCCATGCTTGATTTGGGTTCATATTTGCCCCCTGCCTCCCTGCCAAAGAGAAGAAAGATTGATATTGTACCAAAAAAAATGTCGTTCATTGAGAAACAAAGAAAACAACAACAGATGCTCCAAAAGGAAAACAAACCTAGGGTACTTCAAAAGCTACTGATGTACCCATTGTTGAAGCTGCTAGTGATACACCACCTGTCGTTCAAGCTAAAGTAGCCTTTGTTAGTGGCATTACATCCTCGAATTTACCAAGTGTTCGTCAATAATTAGCACAAGGCGCTTCACTGCCACGAATGGCTGAAAAGTCCCAAGAAACACCTTCCAGCAATCATGAAGAACAATACTTGGTAAAAGTGGATCTAGATGTATTAATGTCCTATCTCCAGATCTATCTAAGTATTAGTTGCATTTTATCATTTAATATAAGTTAAGTTAGATTCAAACCTAATCTATAATGGTTTACTTTATAAGGTTGACCAAAAATTCAACAACCTTGAGACATTAGTGACTATACAATACACATACATCATGAAATCCTTAAAATATAAGGACTATGTTGAGGAGAAGACATTTGGTTTTCAAAAAAAGAGGTTAATATCAATTACATATTATTGAATATTAAAATTTTGTCTAACAGGTTGATGTTGAAACCAACAATCCAAATAGAGATGAGCGTATGGATGGTCAAGGAGATGCTGATCAACCTCGAAAATAAAAAAGTCCAAAAGATCAAGATGGTGTCAATATTACCCCTGTGTTGAGAGAGATAGTTGCTGCTATTAACGATCAGAAGGTAAACACTAGTTAAACAAGTGATGTTTTCTATGTACTTATATGTATCAAATATGTATATAGATTTGAAACATCACTATTATTTAGTGTATTACATACATTTGTAGTAACTGATATGTCTAATTAATCAATAAGTAATACCAATTATATTTCAGAGTTTATCATATATATTATGTTTTGATATTTGTGTAAATGATACATCAACATTTAACTTACATTACTTATGTATCTTTGACAGTATTGACTGTAATGTATCAGTGTGTTAACAGACATGATTATATACAGGATGATGGCACTCTACCTGATATTGTTTAGGATATGGTCACACTTGCTACACCAACTGCCTCCCAAATGGCGCAACCATTGAAAGATGTCAGTCCGTTCCGAATAATGAATAGTCAATATTACCATTGTGGCAATCAATGGACAACAAAATTTTCAAGAACTGAGGCAGTTCATAATGATGACACAAAGATCCATTTTCCAAGGATCACGCGGCATTCAAAAATATCCAAGTCCCCATACCTAATGATTTTTGGCTCAGCTTCCAAAGACAAAGAGGATATATGTAATACCCCACATTTTTGGGCTAGTCTTTGAACCGTCGTTCCTACGCGTATAAACTATTATCTAAATGATTCCCATGTGAATATAAGTTTCATGATCTTTATTCTTATGTTTAATTTGCTTTGAGGTGAAAAATGTCCATAAGAATCACTTAGAACAAAGTTGAGCGTAGAGCCTTTGATTCATCCAAAGTTTGACATTCGATCCTACAAGGGTCTACTTTAAACATTTATAACTTTTTATATACATATAATTTGACAGCTCAAGACCCACCAAATGTTAGATAATTGAATTATCTTTCCAACAATACCAATTTTGATGAAATTCTATACCCGAGATAAAAGTTATGGCATTTTACGTGTGAGGCAGTAAGCCGATGCAATATCGATGTGACGCGCCGACATGCAAGTTAAGGAAATGTTTCACATGCTAATTCAGTTTTTAAAGGGTTTAGGGGCATTTTGGTCACTTCCCCTCACCCAAATCCACTAGAACACTTAATTTCAGCCCCCAAAAGTAAAATACACTCAATTATTCATCTATTCTCTCAAAGGAAAAAACACTAGCCTCCTCAAGAACACCAGAAACTTCGTCAATCTTTCTTCAAGAAAAGTAAGAACTCAAGTTTAGTAATTCAAGAATGCTTTCAAGATTGTGTTTCTCCTTCAAGATTAAAGCTTTAAGATATGTGGGAATTCAACTATGGATCCTCTTTCACCCATGGAGCCCCAAAACCTCTTTTATTTTAATTAAAAATTGAATTTTTTATTACTATGGTATTTTGTATATTCAAGAAAGATTGAATTTCCTGTTTTCATGATGTTTTTAATCCAATTCAGCCCATGTATGATTTCATGAAAGATTTTAAATTCCTCATGCTATGAATTTAAATTTTCATGCTTTATTCAAGTAAATTCCATGATAGATCCTAAATTTATGATGTTTAGTAATACTCCCATGTTTTAAATTCATGCCTTCCACATGTTTTTATCAAATTCCCATATCATGTTAAGTCAATTTCAAGATGAATCTCCAAGTTATGAATTTTGCGATGTAACTCTATTATTACATCTTAATTAAGACATTCTCGTGTTCAAGTTATTAACTTTACATGTTTGCATGAAATACCCATGCCCTATTCAAGCAAATTACATGTGAATTCCCCAATTCATGATTTTAGTTATGTAATCATGCTATGCTCCCATGTTTAAGACATTCCCATGTCCAAGTTCATGATCTCCATATGTTTGGTGAATTGCCCCATATTAAAGTATTAATCTTTGCGCGCTTGATAGAATGCCCATGTGAATTGAATAGGGTAATCATGACACGTTACCATGTGTTCTCATTCATGTACAAGTCCATAACCTCCAAGTGTTTGATAAAATACCTCAGTGAATGAATTGTGAATAATTGACTATGGCTATGCTTTCCAAGATGAGTCTCAGTTACAGTCTTTGTTACAGTCTTAGTTACTGTCTTAGTTACAGTCTCAGTTACAGTCTCAGTTATAGTCTTAGTTACCGTCTTAGTTACAGTCCCAGTCATCGTCTTAGTCGAGTAATCAGATCAGTAACTCAGTTCAATTTCAGGTTTGTAATTCTATCATCTGCTAAATATAATTCTATTGGTGTATCTATTCCTTCTCTAAAACAAGCTTTTATTAATATTTCTGTACCTCCAAGGTATACATATTTTATTGGATCTCCTTTACCTTTTATATCATTTATTTCTTTATTAATTATTCTTTTTGTTACTAGTGGTATGCTAGCTTTTCCTTTTGCATATCTACAGTCTATTACATGTTATTTTTGGCATACTACGTAATATTCATCTTTTTTCCTAGTAAACATATTTTTTATTGTTTGTATTTTAAATATTTTTTCTACACTTAAATCTAATTCTTTTCCTTTTATTTCATCAAATATATTACTGTCAAATATTATCTTTTGTTCTGTTCCTTCATCATTTAAATATTCTTCCTTTGTTATTATTTTTATATCTTCTTCAGTCATTCGATTCATCTATTTCACTATCTATTTCAGTATCTGTTTCGTTTTCTGAAATTTCATATATACTATCTTCACTTTCTAATTCATAATCTATATAATCTATTTGCATATATTCTGTATCTTCTATTTTTATTTCGGATATTTGTTTATTTTTTTGGATTTTTGGGTAATTTACAATCTCTAGCTAAATGTCCTAACTTTCCACAATTATAACATGTACATTCTTTTATAGATTTTTTCTTTCTATATGGTCTTTTATTTTTGTAATTTTTTACATAATATCTTTTTCTTGGTTTCTTATATTTATATTTTGATTTTTTATATTTCTTATATTTCTTATGTCTTTTTCTTTTCTTATAATATCTTTCTTCACATCCAAATTGGGGTGCTATTTTATTTTTGCAACATGCTAAATTTCTTATTAATGTTTTTTCCATTTTTAATTCTTCTCTATATTATTCACATAAATTTCTATACCATTGTTGTATGAATTTTATTCTAGCTCCTAATGTATCTACTATTTTTGCTTCTTCCCAACTTTTTATTATTTTTGAACTAAATGGTTCGGGTAATTTATTAAAATATAATTTTCTTATTTCCTTACTTTCTTCTATACTATATGCTCCTTTATAATAATATTCTTTAAATGCGCAAGTATATTCGTCTATATAACACATATTACATATTGTTAATTTTATCATTAAATTCCGATTTGTATCTTTTTCTTCATCTTGTTCTTCTTCTATTGTTGTCATACTACCAAATTCATCTTTTATAGCTGTTTCATATTTTTTCAATAATTCTATAGGTGTTAGTTTAGTTGTTGTTGATGATGTTCCTTCCATAGGTTTATTAGCTCTTAATACTTTCTTACTATTTTCTGTTAAATTTGAAAACCATAGTTTTACTGATCCTATTAATGTTCTTTCTATATATTCTGGTGCATCTGTTATGTTTATATTATTATCTAATAATTGTTTTGTCATATATCCTATCCATATTTGTATTGTTTTTTCTGTATCTATTGCACAGTCTAGATCTAAAAAGTTATAATTTTTATTAACTATCTGATTTGGTGTCCATTTGTCATATTCATTATATTTTTTAAATTTATTTTTATAATATATAGGTTTTCTTATTTCTGTTGTTTTAGGTAGTATATTACCATCTTCTTTTTTATCAAGAGTATTTATTTCTGTGTTATTATTTTCCAAATTTTCTTTATTAATTATTTCTTGTTTTTCGTTAATTTCTAGATTTTTTATCTTTGTTAATATTTCCGTATATGTTTCACTATCTTCTGAATCATGATTATCTGTTTCTTCTACCTCTATATTATTTATTTCTAATTTTTCTTTAAATTTATTTATCTCGTTTATTAATTTTTGTTCTTTATCTTTTTCTTCTTTTTCCTTTTGTCTTTGTTCGTACAAATCTTTTAACATTTGTAGTTCTTTTTCTAATTCAGCAATTCTACTATTTTTAGTTTCTTCTATTTTTCGTATTTCTTTCGTAATTTGTTGTTTAATTTTTTCTATTTCCCTTTTTCTATCTATTTCTTCATTTTATTTTTCTATTCTTACCATTGCTGTTAATTTATCTTCTAATTTTAATTCTTCTTTTTCTAACATTAGATATAAATGTTCTCCTATTTTCTTGTATCTTCTTCCTAGATTAGAAAATACTATTTTTATTTTTGATCCTTCATGATTTTCGTATATTTTTTCATCTATTATAAATTCCTCTTTGTTCATTTTATTGTGAATAGTTCATGTTGGTATATATATTCTAAACTATCTATTTGTGATTCTAATTTTGATATTTCATCTTTTTGTATATTTATTGAGTTTTTACTAACTCCGGCAAATATATTATAATGTAGTCTTTCTTTTCTTAATTTTAATTCTTTACGTCTTTCAAAGATAAAATATTTTAATTCTTTGTATTTTTGCTCTTTATTCATTTAAGTTATATTTATAATACCTTGGTGGATATCTAAATCTAATTTTATCATAATTAGGTGGTATGTGTCTTGTTCTTCTAGATTTTAAATGGATTATTAATTTTGCTTCAATACTAGATATTAATGTAATTAGGTAAGCTAATCTTTCTGGATTTTCTTTCATTTTATTTAGACTTATATATTCTGAATAATTACTAACTAAAGATTCTTTAATTTTTCTAAAAGCTTATCTATTTTTAAATGGTCTTCTCATGTTTAATTTTATAAATAACTAATTTTATAACATCTAACTAACTTATATCTCACTTCTGTATTTTTTAAATTACTGAGCTTTGATACCATTTGTAGGGGGGTGCGGATAACTAGGTTAATAAATAGATTTATTATATCTAATGGATCTATTCTTTTTTGTGCGTGGGTATATTTTAGATTTTGTTTTAATAAATTATTCTTTTTGAAAGATGTATTCATTAATTTATTTGGTATATTATTTGATCCTGTAGTAACTACTGAGTTACAAATTTCTGTGTAATAATTTATTCTATCTGTACTGTAGTATATATCTAATTCTAGATTTTCTATGTCATTTATTATTTTGTGTTGTTCTTCTCGTAGTGAGTTTTTTATACTATATAAACTATCACATGTGCTTTTTTCTAAATTTTCTAAGGTTTTTTCTATCCATATTAATTTTTCTTTTAGATCTTCCATTATTTTCCTAATTCGGTTTCTGTAATTAATTTCGTTATTTAGATTATCTTTGTTTTCTCTAGTTTTTCTAATATATTCTAACATCCACAATCTTGATCTGAATAATATCCTTCTGGGTAAATGTCTTCGTATATCTGTTCTAACACATTTATTGTTTCAATTTCGTAGCTTATTACTTCTTCTAATATTATTTTCTTAATATCTATAATTTCTATATCTTTAAGTATATATAAGATTAAAACTTTAAGGTAGTCTAAACGATCTATTTTCTAAAATTGATATTTTATAGTTATTTGTTTTATTCTTAGTAGTTCTTGCATATTTATATTAAGAGATTTATTTTCCATGTATTTGTCTATATTTATTTTTATCTGTTTTTCTAGTAACTGTATATTTCGTATATCTTTAAAATTTCTACGTGATCTTAACATAATAAATATTTATAAGAGTAGCTAGGTAGACATGGTATATAATTTACTCTAGTCATGTAGTATTCTCCAAATGCTTTTTCTAATATAATTTTTCTTATATCTGCAATATTTATATCTCTAAGTGCATACAAAATAAGTATCTTGAATTTATCTACCATGACATCAAATATATTATCATTCATTATCATAAAATTGCTTTTTTCAAAATATTCCCTTCAACCATGTACATAATAAAATATAGTCATCTCAGATTACTATATACTAGATTATTCTTAAATAACATGTTCTTCGCTCACTATTAGCATGGTAATTCAGATACTTTTTCCCTTAAACAGCGTCTCGACTTTGGTTACTCCCCGCCACGGCTTCTTGCCTCATTGGTTTCACCGTTAGGATGGCATAGTTCTTAGGGATTTTTCTCCGTTTCCACTTTGCTAATAAACTTCTTAACATATTATTTTTTGAATAATTCTACTATAAAGTAACTAATATGAATTTATTTTATCATATCATGATTGTTGGGAACTATGAATTTAGCTATTCATAATCATAAATAGATATACCTATTCCGGTAGCTTTGATATTTCTGAGGTTTGTTGCTCCATAGCTTTTTCCATTGCAGTGTATATATTTAATTAACTGGGCTAAATATTTTTGAATGGAATGGAGAGAGTTTTTTGGCTAATGTGAGAAGGCTTGCCCTCTGCAATGCCTTCTTATCTTTTATTTATAAAAAAGAATACATATTTGTGTACATTTGTGTACACGTTTTTCTTATTTCTACTAAAAGTCAAAAAAGCCTTAATGGCTAAAGATATAAACACAAAATACAAACAAAGAAAAGACTTAAAAGTCTTCTACTCTATAAAGCCTACCTTAGCCTATAAAGCTAATAATTCAAACTTTACATTAAATGCTACCAATCTACCAACTACTTTACTATCTTATCTTTTTCGTAAAAAGACTAAATATTTATACAAATTTATATAATATATTAAATATCTTGTCTTCCGTTTATTTTGTCATATCTGTAGTATTTCCATCATTGCTCTGGTCTTATCTTTCCAGCTGGCGTCCTTATCTTCTTTTTATTCTAGCTGAACTGCTGGGACATCATTATCTCCTCCATTACATTTTGAACATTTGTGATCTGGATATTTATGTCCAATAGTCTTGCAATATCTTGTTAATAATTCTTCCGAAATAATCCCCACAGACTATTATGGGATTGCATGTTGGCTAAGAAAGTTCCCATCAGTGCCCTTATGTCCTAAAGTTTAAAATATCTCACTCATGTTAATAAAAATTGTGCATTAAGCCAAAGTCAGATGTACTTTCAGATTTTCTTCTCAAAATCCCTTTTACAATATGTGATTTAGAGTTAGAAGTATGAACCCAGATGTTTAATAGTAGTAGAGTTAGGATAGTGTTATCCAGATTGAGCATATTATATATTCATGGGGCTAGCTGTACGAAAAATTAATCAATAGGTTTGAATAGTGTATGCAAGAATTTAAGTTTGTTGATTCAAGATTAAGTATGATGGTGTGGATGAGTTTTTCATTCATGTGTATTATTATACCTCAGACTCTAGAGTAAACTGATTGTAGTTCAGTTTATAGTTTAGCAAAGTGGTCACAGACTTAAGATGACAGCTTTAAGCTTAGGGGGATATGATAGAACAAGCGACCCAGTCAGGCTCTTAGATTCTAGTAGTAGTGCCAGTGTTTGTAGAAAAGTAGTAAGGAAAGACGATTCCCAATCTATTCTTATCTTAGTACAAAGTTTTTTAGTCATATTGATATCTACTCATGCCTAACATATCATCTCCCACATTACAGCTCATATTTATGCACTTTATAGAAAAACCAGGTACACTTTCAGTTTCTAGTATAAGGAGTTCCAGTTTACTCAGCAGTATAAATTATGTTCCATGAAATCATGAACTCCAAACTCAGGTCATGCAGCTCATGACGCATGCACTCATGTTTTACAGTATGTTAAGATCCAGATACTCATGCTACATTTATAATGATCAGCGAAATTCAGTTTATGCCATGTATATCCTTAGTTCAGACCTCTTTGACGAATTTATGTCATTGATAATTTATTTCTTAGGCCTCAGTTGAGTGTTAAAGTTATTCTTTTATGTTTCAGGTTCTCATGTTCTAACTTTCAGTGACCTCTCCTTATGTCCTAATAAGTTGAAATTTTATTTGTATTTTCTTGGGCTAGTGCATGAAAGTTTAAAGGATAGAGATTTAGAGAAAATGAGAAAGATGATTTTGTGGTGGTTTGCTCAAAAGTTCATGTGTGGTTATGAAGATAGGATTGAATGTCATGTTGGTGTACAAGTGGAATGTATAGTTGAGTATAAGCTTTCAGTATGATTCAGTCCATATAGCCAGCAATCCAGTCTAGTAGTCATACAGGTAAGTTCCTATGATTTCCCATCTTTCCTATCATAGGGTAATACATTCACGACCATGCAAGTTGTAAATTTAGGTCAGTTTATGGATCATGCGTCAGTTTCAGATTCTAGGCATTCAGTCATGATCCATTCCATAAGTATCCCGTGCATCATCTCAGTCTTTTCTTAGTATTTCAGCCAAGCCAGTATCAATCAGGGGACAAAGTATCCTAAGGAGGAGATGTAATACCTCAAGTATTAATGTCCTAAAAATTTCATTTTTCTTCATGAAATAGGACCTAGCTTAAAGTAATGGTTACTCATCAGTTGACTCTTTCATTTCTATCTCAGCCTTATAATCATTATCATGTCATTGCATGTATCCAAGAAATTACTTCAGTTTATGTATCATGTTTAAGAATCAGTTATGCAATTATGTTCCAAGTCAGGCATATTCAGAATATAATCTCAGTTACCTTCATACATTACTCTCAGTCTAACTAGTTTTCTTCGAGGATGAATGTTCCTAAGAGGAAGATAATGTAATACCCCCGTATTTTTGGGCTAGTCTTTGAACCATCGTTCTTACGCGTATAAGCTATGATCTAAATGATTCTCATGTGAATATAAGTTTCATGATCTTTATCCTCATTTTTGATTTGCTTTGAGGTAAAAAATGTCCATAAGAATCACTTAGAACAAAGTTAAACTTAAAGCCTTTGATTCGTCCAAAGTTTGGCTTTCGATCCTACAAGGGTCTATTTTAAACGTGTATAACTTTTTATATACATATAATTTGGAAGCTCAAGACCCACCAAATTGTAGATAATTGAATTAGTTTTTCAACCATACCAATTTTCCAAAATATGATACTCAAGAGAAAAGTTATGGCATTTTTTGTGCGAGGCAGTAAGCCGACGCGATGCATCAGAATGCGTGTTACAGAACGGTTTCACATGCTAATTCAGTTTTCAAATGATCTAGGGTCACTTTGGTCACTTTCCCTCACCTAAATCCTCCCATAACACTTAATTTCAGTCCTCAAAAGCAAAATACACTCAATTATTCAGCTATTGTCTCAAAGAAAAAACCCTAGCCTCCTCAAGAACACCAAAAACTTCATCAATCTTTCTTCAAGAAAAGTAAGAACTCAAGTCTATAATTCAAGAATGCTTTCAAGATTGTGTTTCTCCTTCAAGATTAAAGCTTTAAGGTATGTGAGAATTCATCCATTTGTCCTCTTTCACCCATAGAGCCCCCAAAATTCTTTTCTTTTAATTAAAGAATGAATTTTTCATAACTATGGTATTTTGTATATTTAAGAAGGATTGAATTTCATGTTTTCATGATGTTTTTAATTAAATTCAGTTCATGTATGATTCCACAAAATATTTTAAACTCCTCATATTATGAATTTAAATTTTTCATACTTTATTCAAGTAAATTCTATGATAGATCCTAAATTCATGATGTTTAGTAATACTCCCATGTTTTAAATTCATGCCTTCAACATGTTTGATGAAATTCCCATATCATGCTAAGTCAATTTCAATATGAATCACTAAGTTATGAACTTTTCCATGTAACTCTATTATTCCCTCATGATTAAGACATTCTCATGTTCAAGTTATGAACCTTACATGTTTTGATGAAATACCCATGTCCTATTTCAAGCGAATTACATGTAAATTTCCCAATTTATGATTTAGTTATGTAATCATGCTATGATCCCATATTTTAGACATTCCCATGTCCAAGTTCATGATCCCCATGTGTTTGGTGAATTACCCCATATTAAAGTATTAATCTCCAAGCGCTTGATAGAATACCCATGTGAATTAAATATGGTAATCATGACATATTACCATGTGTACTCATTCATGTACAAGTCCATAACCTTCAAGTGTTTGATAAAATACCTCAGTGAATGAATTGTGAACAATTGACTGTGGTTATGCTTTTCAAGATCATGCTATGCTTTACATTCCATGCTTTTGAGTTCTGGGGGTATTCAATACCTGAAAATCTAGCTGTTTACCTAGATGTATAGTAGTTACAAAGTAGTCTCAGTAATGTCATGGTTAGTAGTACTCGGTCAGTTACAAAACTCAGTGAACTCAGTCAATTTCAATCAAGCAACACGATCAGTAACAATTCAGTCAAGCCTAGTATAGTCCAGTTTCAGTCGCAGCATCAGCTATACATTAATAATTACCTCAGAATCTGTATGCACTATTATTTTCAAAATACCATGTACTGAGCTTATCAGTTATTAGTTATCAATGCATGCACCAGTTAGTATTCCAGTGTCATTCAATTGGGAGTAGTATTTAGCATCGAGCGAGTGTAGGGATAGCGGCTTCACCGTTAGATAGGTAGAGTCATTAGTAGCAGTTCCTATACTCCAGAACTACGTAGCCAGCGTAAGATTTGAATAGTCACCCATTAGTTCAGGCTTGAATACCTCCTAGGGTCATCCATTAGTTTAGGCTTGAGACACTTAGTCCTTCGAGACAACATAATATGTCAGTAGAGGGGATCCACATAGTCAGTATTAGTACCCGTGGCACGGTACTGGCACCCTTCTAACTGGGATTATAGGTTGGACCCTGATTAGCTCAGATTAGGGTATGTTAGTTAGATGAACACTCCCATAGTTTTAGTTTCAGCTTTAGTCTCAGTATAGAACTCAGTTTAGTTATATAGAATCAGGAGTGTCAAAAATAGTCACCCAGTTATCAATAACTCAGTTATCAATAATCATAGCTATTAGTTACACAGTTACAGAACTCAATATTTAGTTCTAGTATGAGTCTCAGTTACAGTCTCAGTTATAGTCTAATTTATCATCTTAGTTACAGTCTCAATCGAGTAATCAAATTTGTTACTCAGTTCAATTTAAGGTTTGCTTGACCAAAGCATACTATTATCAGTTATTTAGTTATCAATATTTTAGTACCTAAGTTTACAGATATTTCAGAATTATGTTATACGCTTAGTCTTACATTCTCAAATAATATAGTTTTTATGAATTCATGCTCAATTATCTCATGTTACTCAGTCAGTCCTTACCTCATATGCATATTACTCTGCAGTTTCAGTTCAGTTATTTAGACTAAGTACAGTCTTACATGCCCAGTATTTAGCTATTAGACATTCATTTAATCATATAAGTTAGTATGTTTATGCATTCATGCTCTGTGTGATTGTATATTCAAATCCTCAGTTTATGTCAATCTTCATCACGTAGTTTTAGACCCAGTATTCATACAGTATCCATGTCTTATCATATTTTAGCTTCAGTTATACTTATATCATTAAAGTAAGTTTACAAAAACTAAGTTTAGGGATTCACCATCTTATCAGAGAATATTTGTCACTCATGCTTTAAGATATTTCAATTCTCAATTTATTCCAGCCTATTAGTGAGTCTACTTACACTTAGCATGCATGTTTTATGGTTACGTATGAAATCAGTTTTACTTATTGCATTTACCCCTACATACTCAGTACATTTCAGAAGTACTGATCCATATATATGTCTATGTGCTTCATTATCTCATAATGTAGGTATTAGTTATAGCCTATGCATCATGATCAGGCAGTTGCAGATTCCAGCTAGCAGGTGATGAGTTCTCCTTCTTCAGGAACTCCAGACAATTTTAGTTCATGTACAACTCATTTATTTTCATGTGTATTATTAGTGGTAGTTGGAGGCATGTCCTAGCTATCTATATTCAGTATAGTAGAGGCTTCATAGATGTCAATCAGAGTCAGTCATGTAATTTCAGTTTCATTTTGTAGCTTTATTAAATTATAAAGTGTTATTAGTATTGTATCTATTTTAGATTTTTAGTATGATTATGTTTCCGCACAGCAGAACAACTATTTATTATGTTATAATTCAGTTGCATAAAAGTATGCCAATTCATGGGTTAGCTTAGGATCACTTGTGGTTCCAAGAACCATGTGATGACTGGGGGGTAGTCTTGGGTCGTTACATTATAACTACTGATGTTAGACAGAGTTATCCTTTCGAAGGTTTCAATATTTGTTATAAGGATCCAATACAATTAATTATTATTTACTCGAAATGAATTATTTATAGGCTGCTAAAGTATGATGTCAATATGTAAAATAAATTATTTTTTTATTTCAATCTATTTTTTAAAATAAGGCTTATACATACATGATTTTCACACCTAAAATCATATAGAAATTTAAAGGACGATCACTAAAAAGCTAAATCTTGAGTCTTGGGGTTTGAGATTGTGGAATTTATTATTGCACATCTAAGAACAAATAATTAGTTCTATCTAATGTCACAGTCCAAAACTGTAACACCTCGATTTTCTGAATTGGAATGCTACACGGTACTCATGACCTTGAAGGACCACAAGCTAACCCATGACTGATATCTGTACCTATACACTACATAATATAACATGAAAATATGGAAACATGTACTGAATGGCCATAAGGTTCAAATCTAAATAAACATTTGAAAAAATAATGTCTGAAATAACTGTCTGATATGCTGTAGTCTAGAAAGCCTCTAAACTCTCTGAATAAGAGTTGATGAGACATGTGTCTAACTAACTCCAACTACTGAAATAAACTGAAAACTAAAATAATACTGAAATCGTCATGTCCTCTAAAGATGAGGACTCACTTCTAACGTTGACTGCTGATACTGGAATCTACTACTGATCTAGAGCTCGTTCCTCTGAACCTATGGTGTAACATAAGAGAAAGTACCATAGCGCAAATGCGCTAGTACATCTGAATGTACTGAGTATACGAGTGAGGTAGGCTAAATGCAGTGTGTTATATGTGTGAACCATGTTGACTACTATAAACGTGAGAATACATAAATGCATAAGTAACTATAATTGAATCTGTTGAGCATAGACCATCAACGGGGAGATTTCCATCTCATTTATCAACATGGTTATTCAACATTCCTTAACCACATCCTTAGAAGTACCAGACACAACCTTACTCATACGGGCGCTAAAATCAGCAACCATAGTCGAAGCATACCTCACCAACAAAGTAAATTTGAGTGAATACTCCTTAACTCTCATACTACGCTGCTTTAAGTTGATGAACTCTTGTACTTTGGTTTTCTTCAACTCAAATGGGAAGAACCTGTCCAAAAATGCTGTAACAAACTTATCCCACTCTAGTGGCCTTACATCTATACCTATATTTTCCTTCCACTGATTATACCAAGTATAAGCCACTCCTTGCCATTTGTAATCAGTCAAATCAATATTTTCACTTGAACTAACACCCATAATAACTATCACTTTCTAAACACTGTCTAAGAACTCCTGTGGATCTTTCCTCGACTTAGACCCAAGGAATGCTGGCAAATTCATTCAAATGAGACAATACAATGCAGGAAAGTATAGAATCAGTACTTTGAATGTACTTAGTATGTGAGATGGGAAACTATCTAACAGAAATTGAAAATGAATGCATGAACATGTAAATTAAATACAAAACCAAGTATAAATATGTGCTAAAAAATACCGAATACTAAATAATTGAATATCTAAACTCTTGGTCGAGTGAACCTGAATTGAACATACACAAAAAAGGAACTAAGGACTATGGGAGCTAAGAATAAGCGACATACCCCAATCTGAGCAAATCAGGGTCCAACCTATAACCTAGTTGGAAGGGTGCTAGTACCTTGCCAAGGGTACAACCATTGGCTGGAATGGATCCACTAAACTGATATCCCAAAGGACTATAGCATTAGTCCTTCATTGGAGGGTGACCCCTTATAACATACGGTGACACCGTAGTTCTTAAAATTAGGGACTTCTACTAATGGTCTCAGTCCTCAACTGGTGGGTAAGCTTTCATCCCTGCATTCACTCGGTGCTAAGTACCACTCTCAATTGAACGACACTGGAAATTGATATATATATATATATATATATATATATATATATATATATGTGTATGTGTATGTGTGTGAGAGAGAGAGAGTGCATGTGTGCGTGTGTGAGAGAGAGTGTACAGAAAATAGCAATATATGCATAATTTGAAGTGCGCAAAATAGGTCAACTAGTTCATTAATGAAATCCTAGGTATGGGGTGTTCATAACCCACTAGCTTTTTCTAATGCAACTAAACATTATAATAATTTAAAGCTAATCACAATAGAGAACTTTTCAAAACATATCCAAAACTTAATACTTTATCAATAAAAAGGAAATTTATAATGGTGAGCATGGGAACATGAAAATATGATGGGAAAACATGTACTCATGGTTTATTTACAAATTTAATAGAAGGAATTAAGCAAACTTATATTTGACTTGGAACTCAATTCTTAGAAGGAAGTTAAACTTGAGGATTTAAAAGTTTTTGGGACTCGATAGGTAGAACAAGCCTATTAATGAAATCCCACATACCTGGAGTGGAAGCCTTGGAGAAATCCTTGGAATTGAACTTGATATGGATAAACCTAGCTTGCTTTTGGAGTTGAGTGAATTGCTTCTTTTTGGATAAGTATAGAATGATTCTGAGTTTATAAGGGATTAGGGAAATATTAACCCCCAATAACTAGATTTTTAGTGCCCAAACGATGTGGGTTTGGGGTTAAATGAATGGGAAAAAAACTTAAAAGCCCCTTTTAAATCATTCAAGAATTTTTTGTAAGAAATCTCGACTCGGGTAATGACTCATTTTGACTAGTAACGGGTCATGGTCTGAGTTGTGACCTGAGGTCCTAAATACTAAGTCTATTTTTAGGACAACAAATCCTCTTCTAACAACTCTTTAGGTCTGATCACAAGTAGCTAGGAGATATCATTTGCAGAGACTTGATTTTTGGATTTCCTTCTATTGTGATGACGGGTCCACGCAATGACTCATTAGAACTGGTATTTGTCATATGCTGGACTCGTCACCACTGAGCTAAAATTTTGGATCCATTAATTTTGTGGTAACTGATGATAGGCGAATTTACGTGCCTATATCAATATATTTTGCCCATATTTTAGCCTAGTTTTGAGAACTAATTATCTATTTCATGCACTTTTAGTCCTTTTTCCTATAAATGAGCTAACAACATGATTAGTAAAGTTTCAGGTATAAATGATGCAAAATACAGCATTTTATGGCTTACTTGACGCAAAAGAAAGCTCACAAACGAAGTGGAAAGGAGCTGGACGCCTAAAGGACCAAATCTGCTGCATGGAAAATCTGTCCCGGGCTAAAACAGCAATTCTGAAGACTTTGGGGACTTACAGAAACAAAGCTGGATTTTTACCAAGATACATTAACCTAGTGCAATTAGGTTATGTGTTTCACTAATCTATTTGGATTATGATATTGTAACCTTACCCTAGTACATTTGGGTCAAGGATTTCATTAGTATATTAGGATTTGGTTATTTATTTCATTAGCTTAGTAGGAGTAGGATAGGAGTATTATAAATACCCTATCATGCTAGAGATTTTTATTCATCTTCTAACAATTAATTTTCTTCCATCCCTCTCATCTTCCACTACAAACACTTCTAATCTACTCTTCTATTCTTAAATTCCACAACAAGAGAATCGTTACTTGCTACGGAATCACCAAAACCACACGCCTAAACACCTACTTTTCACGCCATCCACTACGCAAAATGTGATATCCTTCGCATTCATGGGTAACTAAACCTCTTAGTTGGGGTTATGGAAGCCGAATGAGTTACTATCTATACCTATGAGTTTGTGAGTTCAAGACAAGTATATTGCTTATATCATTATTCTCTTCATCTTAATCTACATTCTTTGCGGTTGCAAACGCAAGAATACGCCATTCTAACATTTAACTTGTTCGAGAGAAAGGTTATTTGTCTGGAAAAGAGATAATGTCAAGGTAGTAGGACACCCTTTCCTATTAAAAAGCTAGTGCCGTAACTGGACTAACCTCTTGGAGAATTCGTACCGTTAGACACGCTTTAAGCTCGAGAGAGTTAAAGTGAAATAGTCCTTGTTCAGGTCGAGAGACGCTTGGATTTACCATCGACTACAATTCTCTATAAGCAATTGCATGTCAAGACTCTACACACTCATAGCCAATAGAGACGTATACCTCAGAAGGTGGACATAACCCCAACGTTTCAATTCTCATTGTTTCACAACCTACGAAATACTCTCTTTTTACTTTGCTATTTTCAGCTTTTACTTTATTGTTTTGGTTACATATAACAATCCCCCCTTCTTACGAGACTTGCACCAAAAGTCTAGTAATTTTGCTTACTTGTTGACCAACCTATTCCCTGTGGGATCGACACCCAACCCAGGTTGGGTTCTATATTTGCTAACGACCGCTTTACACTCAAACGAGAGCTGTAGATTGAGCGTTATCAAAAATTGGCGCCGTTGCCGGGGAATACGAGTGTCAATCAAGTTCGTGATAATTACTAGACCCTTTGGTCAAAGATTCTCGTACTTTTACTTTTAGTTTTTGTTTTTTGTTTCTTGCAGGTTTTTACTTTAGTGCATGCCCCATACTAGAAGTTCTGGTCAACCGTTATTACCAATCAATCCTGAACCACAACGAATTAGAAGAATGGAAGCACAAGCTGAAATCGACAGGATGGCTGCTCAACACGAGCAAGCAAGATTAGCTGCTCTTGCCGCTACTCAAGTCCAACAACAAAACATTGATAATCCTGGACGAGCAACAAATCCTGACGATGAAGATTTAGGTGATGACGAGTTACTGAACCCTAGGCGTGATGCTGAAATTATAACACCTGCCAACAGAAGAGGTCGACAAGCTCGGTATAGGTATGATCGCTAACCTTTGCAACCAGCTTTCGACGATGATGATGATGATGTTGATGGTGCCGGAGCCACTGGAGCCATAATTCCACCACCATTAGCGCCCGGAGCCAAGTTCAACATCACTAGAACCATGATTCAGTTATTGCAACTCAAGGGGTTATTTGGTGGACTAGCAGGCGATGATCCGAATATGCATCTCATCAACTTTATTTCTACATGCAAGTCTTTTGACAATCCTGGTGTTGGTCAGAATGCTATTCGATTACGTCTATTCCCATTGTCTCTGTCTGGGGAGGCAACACTATGGTTGAATGGGCTGACTCCTGATTCAATTACAAATTGGAGGCAATTGAGAGACGCTTTCCTAGAAAGATTCTTTCCGCCATCCAAGAGGGCTCAATTGAGAGATGAAATCAGCAACTTTCGTCAGCTTCCCTCTGAAGCTCTTCACGAAACATGGGAGAGGTTCAAAACAAAGCTAACGAGATGCCCAAACCATCACATGACTAATGTTCACCTCATGGAGATCTTGTATAGAGCCTTGAATTCAGTAACTAAACCAGTGGTGGACAACGCAGCTGGAGGTTCTTTTATGGACCTTACCTTTGGTCAAGCAAGCAATATGCTAGATCGAATGACAAAGCAAAGTAGAGCTTGGCATACCAGGGACTCTGAGGTAGCAAGCCCCACTTTATCTATTGGCATGTCTGCAGACCAAAGAAGAAGAGAAGAAGAACGTGAGCAAGACATGGCGCACATGAAAACACAATTGGATCTTCTGACAAAGCATTTATTATCAGGGAAGACCGAAAAAGTGAAAGTTGTGGCGCTGAAAGGAAGAAACGAATCTGATTCGGAAGAAGAAGCCAACTACTTGACCAATCAGGGGGGTTTCCGTGGGAATGCCCAAGGAAACCAAGGTCGGAACTATTATGATAAATATGGAAACAAAGACCAAGGTAGTTGGAAGAAAAATAATGAAAAGAGTGGTTTGTACGTTCCCCCTGGTAAACGTGATACCACCACATCTAATTCTATGGAAGACATGATAGCTAAGTTATTAAAAGGAGTGGAAGCAACGAGCGCGGGAGTTAAGGAGGTGATAGATTATTTGTCCTCCATGAAGCAACTAGTTGATTCTCATTCCACTTCTATCAAGCAAATAGAGCAGCAATTGAGCCAACTTTCAGCAGCATTCAATCAAAGAAAGGCTGGCACCTTACCAAGCGATACTGTGCAAAACCCAAGGAATGATGGGTCATGCATGGCCATCACTACCAGAAGTGGTAAGGTTCTGGAAACTTCAGCAAAAGGCAAGCAAGTGGTTGACGTAGCAGCAGACATAGACGCCACACCTAGTGACGTCACAAGAGAAGAAGCCGCAACATCTACTTCCAACGTCAAGGACGTCTCACCTAGTGACGTGCAGCCTAAAAAAAATAATAAACGGAAGCAAGAGGAGAAGAAAGCCATGGAGAGAACACTTCCATACCCACCACCACCTTTTCCACAAAGATTGAAGAAGGTGGCCGATGACACTAAATTCAGCAAATTTATGACCATGTTGAAGCAGCTGACTATTAATGTTCCGTTGGTAGAGGCACTTGAACAAATGCCTGGGTATGCGAAGTTTTTTAAAGATCTTTTGACTAAGAAGAGGGCAGCAAGTTATGAGCTGAAAGATGATGTGCACCATTGTAGTGCAATAGCTACTCGATCGATAGTTCAGAAGAAGGCCGACCCCGGAGCTTTCACGATTCCTTGCACCGTCGGATCTTTGGACTTTGCTAAAGCATTGTGTGACTTAGGAGCCAGCATCAACTTGATGCCATTATCGATCTATAAGAAGTTGGGGTTAGGAGATCCTACACCAACTAATATGAGGCTTGTTATGGCGGATAGGTCGATAATACGACCGGTTGGTATTCTATGCGATGTCTTGGTGAAGGTATCTTCATTCATATTTCCAGCAGACTTTGTCATCTTGGATTGTGAAGCAGATTCAGAGGTTCCCATAATCTTGGGACGCCCTTTCCTTGCTACGGGAAGTGTTCTCATAGATTTGAGAGCTAATGAGCTTTCATTTCGAATAAATGACGAAGTGGTTCGCTTTGATGTTTGCAAATCAATGAAGCAACCCAAAGATCTGAGTGTATTTTCTGTGGCTGATGTTGTATTTGATGATGAGAACGAGTTACTTGCTGAAGAGCAAATTCTTGGTGATCCTTTGGAGGTTTCGCTCATGAATGGAGAGAATGATAATGCTGAAATTTCTGAAGACGATATTTGTGCTCTATCGGGATTAGGGACATATCACTATACCCCCAAAAAGCTGGATCTTGATCTCAAGAATCGACCCACACCTCCAGCTAAGCCATCTATTGAAGAACCACCCACATTAGAATTGAAGGAGCTGCCAAGACATTTGAAGTACGCCTTCTTAGGAAGCGGAAACACTCTTCCAGTCATTGTAGCAACCGATTTGGGTGAGCAGCAAGTTGCAGCTCTTATTGCAATCTTACGCAAGTATATTAGAGCTATTGGATGGACCATTGCAGATATTATTGGTATTCCACCTGGGATTTGAACACATAAAATTCAGCTTCAAGAAAAGTGCACACCCACCATTGAACATCAAAGACGTCTAAACCCACCAATGCAAGAAGTGGTGAAGAAGGAGATTATCAAGTGGTTAGACGCAGGAGTCGTGTATCCTATTCCTGATAGTACATGGGTAAGCCCAGTACAATGTGTTCCCAAGAAAAGAGGTATGACGGTGGTTGCGAATGCAAAGAATGAGCTTATTCCACTCAGGCCCGTTACTGGATGGAGAGTATGCATGGACTACCGCAAGCTGAATTCTTGGACGCTCAAGGATCACTTCCCCATGCCATTTATGGACCAAATGCTAGATCGATTAGCGGGGAAAGGATGGTTTTGCTTCTTGGATGGTTATTCAGGTTACAATCAGATTTTTATTGCCCCCGAAGACCAAGAGAAGACAACGTTTACATGCCCATATGGTACTTTTGCCTTCAAACGCATGCCATTCGGGTTGTGTAACGCACCAGCCACCTTTCAACGTTGTATGATGTCTATTTTCTCTAATATGGTAGAAGACACTTTGGAGGTATTTATGGACGACTTTTCAGTTGTTGGTGAGTCTTTTGAAGTATGTTTGGCAAACTTGAGCATGGCATTACAAAGATGTGTAGACTTCAACCTTGTGCTGAATTGGGAAAAGTGCCACTTCATGGTAAAAGAAGGAATCGTTCTTGGGCACAAGATTTCCGAAAGAGGAATAGAGGTTGATCACGCCAAAATAGAGGTAATTAAGAAGCTACCACCTCCAATTTCGGTGAAGGGAGTTCGTAGTTTTCTTGGCCATGCTGGATTTTATCGTAGATTCATCAAAGACTTCTCCAAAATTTCTAGTCCATTGTGCAAACTATTGGAGAAAGATATGAAGTTTGACTTTAATGATAATTGCTTAAAGGCATTCGAATGCCTTAAAGAAAAACTCATTGAATCCCCTATCATGGTAGCACCAGATTGGACGCTCCCGTTCGAAGTCATGTGTGATGCTAGTGGTGTAGCCGTTGGTGCTGTTCTTGGACAGAGAAAGGAGAAATTATTTCATCCTATCTACTATGCGAGTAAGGTCCTAAATGAAGCCCAAAGGAACTACACTATTACTGAACAAGAGCGCTTAGCGGTTGTGTATGCGTTTGAGAAGTTCCGTGCCTATCTATTGGGTACTAAGGTGATCGTTCATACAGACCATGCAGCTCTTAGGTACCTAATGACAAAGAAGGATGCAAAACCAAGGCTGATTCGATGGGTATTGCTGCTGCAAGAGTTTGATTTCGAAGTCAAAGATAGAAGAGGTTGCGAGAACCAAGTAGCTGATCACCTATCCAGACTTGAGAATGAGTATGTGGCGCAACCAGAAAATCAGATTGATGATGCATTCCCTGACGAGGAGATACTAGCAACAACAATGGAGAAATTACCATGGTATGCCGACTTTGCAAATTTCGTGGTGAGTAATGTGTTACCTTCCAATTTAGCTTACCACCAGAAGAGGAAGTTTATGCATGACGTTCAGCACTACTATTGGGATGAGCCTTATTTGTTTCGAAGATGCGCGGATGGTATCATTCGACGATGTATATCCCATGAAGAAGTACCTACTATATTGGAAGCATGCCACACTTCGCAAGTTGGAGGACATCATGCAGGGAATCGAACGGCAAGAAAAGTCTTGCAAAGCAGTTATTATTGGCCTACAATATTCAGAGATGCATATGACTATGTGCGAAGGTGTGACCAATGCCAACGTCAAAGTGCTATTTCAAAACACCATGAAATGCCCATGTCCAAAATTCTGGAGGTAGAACTCTTTGATGTGTGGGGTATTGATTTCATGGGTCCATTCGTGAATTTGTTTGGAATGAAGTACATCTTGGTTGCTGTGGATTATGTATCAAAATGGGTTGAAGCTGTAGCATTGGCCGACAACGAAGGAAAGCGTGTGGTAGCGTTTTTAAAGAAGAATATCTTCTCTCGCTTTGGAGTACCTCGTACTATCATAAGTGATGGAGGATCTCACTTTTGCAATAAGCTGTTCAAATCTGTATTGGCCAAGTATGGAGTCAAGCAACACAAGGTCGCTACGCCTTATCATCCCCAAACCAGTGGACAAGTTGAGGTTTCCAACCGCGAGATCAAGCAAATCCTTGCCAAGACGGTTAATGCGAATAGGAAGGACTGGTCTCGAAATCTAGATGATGCACTATGGGCGTATAGGACTGCATTCAAGACACCCATTGGCATGTCACCTTATCAGCTAGTTTATGGGAAGGCTTGTCATCTACCCATCGAGCTTGAATACAAGGCATTGTGGGCATTGAAGCACTTGAATCTGAATTGGGACGATGTGAAGAACCTGAGGTTGGAGCAGCTGAACGAACTAGATGAATTTCGTCTCCATGCATATGAAAGATCAGATTTATACAAGGAGCGGATGAAGAAGTATCATGATCAGCGGATTGTTCGACGAAACTTCCAAAAAGGTGACATGGTACTACTCTTTAATTCCAGACTCAAGCTCTTCCCAGGTAAGTTAAAATCGAAATGGTCTGGTCCATTTAAAGTCATCCAAGTCTACTCGTCTGGAGTAGTCGAATTGGAAAACAATGAGGGTGTTATCCTCAAAGTGGATGGCCAACGTGTCAAACCATATATCGGTCCTCTTGACTCGATGAATGACATGGCCATCACTTATCTCGACGAAGTCTAAGTACTCGAGATTACTACGTCGAGCCACAACAATAAATAAGGTGCTAGATGGGAGGCAACCCATCGTTTTATTGTTTTATTGTTTTGCCGTTTTATCGTTTTATCGTTTCGTCGTTTTAGTATTTTTTTTCTCTCTTTTTGATAAACGAAAATCCAAAAATACGAGTCATGCCACGACCAAAACTAAGGCGCTTGGTGGGAGGCAACCCATCATACTAATCGTTTTCATTTTGTTTTAAGCAAATTAGGTGCAAGAAGTATGCGACGAGGAGATTGATCTCAATTGACGATTTGGACGCATTGTATGGTAAAGTTGGTAAGTTAGGAATGGTGATGCATAAGGCTATGAATTGAGCCTTTCTCACGTCATAATAGGCTTCGAGGAAGGCTAGGCCTTGGTAAAAATAGGCCACGAACGATGCACAACCTATTCTATAGCCTAAGGACTCGGAATCTAGTGTGCTATATACTATGCGCCGCCTATTCCTAGGTATGCTTTTGACTATGCGCCGCCTATGCTATGGCATTTGAGATACTGAGACCAAATGCCATAGACTTTGCGGCGCATATGTCTAGAAATGTCATAGACTATGCGGCGCATATGTCCCATTATGCCACGGACAATGCGCCGCATATGTCATTGATATGCCGAGAGATATACGCCGCATATGTGGTGATCTTATCCCCAAATCCGATTGTAAATGGGTCATAACCCGACCCATACTCTTCCTATATAAAGGGGACTTGGTTTTATAACACAACCACATTAGAAACAACCCTAAAGGCGCCGCATAACACTCCAAATCCTCTCAAAATTTTCTTCCTTTGTTCTTCCAATTCACAACAACTTCTCCACAATCTTCAAGCAAGTAAGTACTCTCTTATTCTTCATCTATTTATCGTAAGTACTACGTTGATATGCTTATTATATTTTGTTAAATCATGTGAGAATGGTGGTGATGTTCATGTGTTTGGATAATTGTTACAAGATCGTGTGATTGAATATATACGTAGGGAATTCTTGACTTGTTTCCGACTTGAATTTTGTTTCGATAGCATTGTTATGATAATTGCTGAATTAATATGGCTATGAATATTGCTTAAGATTGTTGGTTGGATGATTACATGATAGACTATCCCGGCCATCGGGATATGGTTATAGTGCCTATCGACTTAGGAGGTTGTGCTTGTTGTAAGAATAATAATTCCATGCGGTATCCCCTAGGTTGTAGTGTTGCTATATCCACCATGAAAGTAGTCCAATGGCTATAAATAAGTGATGTAATGCTGATTTTCTTGTCGGAATACAATCCTAAAACGGATGTCGACGAAATCTGAGTACTCGACCACAATCACTTCACTGATTTGTGTTAACAAGATTAAGTGTGGGGTGGTACCCCTAATGCTTGCATATAGATTGTATAAAGTGAGATTGTGCTGCAACTAACATTATTTCTAGTCTCAGGTACAATGGCACCTAAAGCAAAGCAAGGCAAGGAGAAGGCTACCACGTCCCGAAAGGACAAGAAGAGAAGTCGAAAAGACCAAGGAGAATCATCTTCAGCACACCTACCACGCAGAATGTTCGGAATAAAGTGGGTTCTTGAGGAAGAAGCCAAAGCATGGTACAGCAGAAATAAAGAAAAGAAATATGTGCACGTCGACTTGATCAACAAGGAGACCTTAGCAAAGAAGGAGCCGCAAATGTTGGCTAAAATAATGGCTTTGAAGCTAGATTTCATCTTCCGCGACATGGGAGAGTGTAATCTTGACTTAACAAGAGAGTTTTATGCCAACTGGTCGCCAAACACAACAGGCAACGAAGTCAAAATTTGGGGCCAAGTGTTACAGCTTACAGCGGATTGGATCAACTCTTTTCTTGGCCTACCTTCGGTCGACCCTGCACCATACAAAGAGCTGTACAGCAGGCCTCCTTACAGAGCGATAAGACACATGCTTTGTGGAAGCAGATCGATGGCAAGATGGGGCAGACATAAGGAAACAGGCCGTCACAACACCTTCCCCTATGCTCCACTAAATAGGGAAGCAAGAATCTGGATGCGCATTGTCAACTCATGCCTTATTCCTGGGACGCAATACACCAAGATATCGAGAGATAGAGTGTGTTTGGTTTATGCGTTGATGACGAATGTCCCTATCAACTTTGGGGCAATCATTCGATCTACTATGAGGAAGGCCAGACTCCACCGAAGGTCCCATTTCACATTCGGCAATTTGTTGACAGCAATGTTGCGGAAGGAGGATATAGAAGAGGAACCAGCTGACCACAAACTCCCACATAACCCAAAGAAGGTTGACCTCACAAAGGTCAAAGATGCTGAAACAACTCATGGAGTCAACCTTACTACTGCGGAGAGACATGCTCGTGATGAGAGTTTCTTCCGTCATCTCTATGGCATGACACGATTCACTATGATGAGTGGTGGACGTATTCCAACTGCTGAAGAGCTCCAACAGCTGGACCACGACTACCCAATGAACAGGCATGCCCGGGAGATGTGTGGAGTGGGCGTATATTTTGAGGAACCTCTTGACGATGACGTGCCAACTGACGATGATAGACGCTTGCCTGATTCTGATGATGAGGAGAACTCTGACGATGACTCTTATGATGATTCAGACGAAGGGGGTATGACTCCCGACATTGATGAGGAGTCCGACTAAACCAGGTTCTTCGACTTTATTTTCCACTGAGGGCAGTGTCCAGTCTAAGTGTGGGGTGGCAGAATCCGCATGCTATACTTCTTTATTTGCACCTATGTTTGTATGTTTGTTGTTTGTTCCATTTTTTTTATTTTTTTTATTTTTTTCGTTTGACGTTTTTTAGTTTTTTTAGGAGTCAAATTTTTTCTAGCTACGCATGAAATTATTTTGATAGGCAGCATGAGATTAGAACAAGAGTATGTGCTACAATTGTGACTATTGAGACATTTAGGCTCTAGTTGTGACTTATTATGTGATATTGTGTGACTCAATTCCTTCACTTGTTGGGTTGAGAGTCTATATTACTTCCAATCTAGTCGACCATGTGCCTTGTGTGTGTGAGATTAATAGTATCTTCTATGTTTATGGCTGATGCTAGAACTTGCCTGGTATGTATGCAAAGCGAAAATAAGGAGTGTAAGTTTAGGATATGATTTAGGCATTTCTTTGGCAACCTATACATGTTTACCTTCAGTTTTACCTACCCATGTACGTCATCCTAGTTAACCCTTTTGAGCCTTTAGCCTATTTCTTTGACAACCTTGTATGTAAGCCTAATCCATTTTTTTTCAAGACCGTAATTTGATCCAAATTCCTAAGTGCTTTAAAGTGAAAAAGTCATGTGACTACATAAGAGGAAATTGGGTGAGTATGATGCTTTAAATTGCAATGGTGCTTGAATGTGTTATGAAAAAGAAAGTGCTGTCATAAGAGGTATGTAGTGAAAAGAAAAAAGGAAAAGAAAGCTGAAAAGTGAGTTGTGCTTAAAATTGAAAAACAAAAGAGGAGAACAAGGGTGGTGGAACAAAAGAAAGAAGAAAGGTTGAAAGAAGAAAGTGTCAATGATACAATGTGATGTATTAAAGTGCTTAGGAACTTAGTCACTATTCCTGGCCAAAATAGTGATGCTACCCATCCCTTAGCCTACATTACAACCATCAAAAGACCTACTTGATCCTAATCTTAACATTCCGATATTTAGTAGAGTACTACATTAAAGGCAAGCTTATGGTCATCAGTTGCTACATATGAATTCTTTGTGAGAGTGAGATCAAGGACATTTTGATACCCATGTTTGAAAAATATGCTATATTTGTGAGTAATTATGGGTACTATATTGTGAGACACACATGGTTGATGAGCTTTGGATAGTTGTATATGATTCTATGTACCTTAACGTTTGCATGCGAGTTGATCACCATCATGAGTCTATGCTTGAGGTTAAATTGTTTCTACTTACAATCGGAAAGCTACTCTTTGTTGATAATTGTTGTGCTTGTCTTGATAAATGTTTTGTGTTGTTGCTGTAAAAACCTTAAGTCGATGCTTAGAAGGACACGATATGTTGTTCGAGGACGAACAAAGCTCTAAGTGTGGGGTGTTGATGATAGGCGAATTTACGCGCCTATATCAATATATTTTGCCCATATTTTAGCCTAGTTTTGAGAACTAATTATCTATTTCATGCACTTTTAGTCCTTTTTCCTATAAATTAGCTAACAAACATGATTAGTAAAGTTTCAGGTATAAATGATGCAAAATACAGCATTTTATGGCTTACTTGATGCAAAAGAAAGCTCACAAACGAAGTGGAAAGGAGCTGGACGCCTAAAGGACCAAATCTGCTGCATGGAAAATCTGTCCCGGGCTAAAACAACAATTCTGAAGACTTTGGGGACTTACAGACACAAAGCTGGATTTTTACCAAGATACATTAACCTAGTGCAATTAGGTTATGTGTTTCACTAATCTATTTGGATTATGATATTGTAACCTTACCCTAGTACATTTGGGTCAAGGATTTCATTAGTATATTAGGATTTGGTTATTTATTTCATTAGCTTAGTAGGAGTAGGATAGGAGTATTATAAATACCCTATCATGCTAGAGATTTTTATTCATCTTCTAACAATTAATTTTCTTCCATCCCTCTCATCTTACACTACAAACACTTCTAATCTACTCTTCTATTCTTAAATTCCACAACAAGAGAATCGTTACTTGCTACGGAATCAACAAAACCACACGCCTAAACACCTACTTTTCATGCCATCCACCACGCAAAACGTGATATCCTTCGCATTCATGGGTAACTAAACCTCTTAGTTGGGGTTATGGAAGCCGAATGAGTTACTATCTATACCTATGAGTTTGTGAGTTCAAGACAAGTATATTGCTTATATCATTATTCTCTTCATCTTAATCTACATTCTTTGCGGTTGCAAACGCAAGAATACGCCATTCTAACATTTAACTTGTTCGAGAGAAAGGTTATTTGTCTGGAAAAGAGATAATGTCAAGGTAGTAGGACACCCTTTCCTATTAAAAAGCTAGTGCCGTAACTGGACTAACCTCTTGGAGAATTCGTACCGTTAGACACGCTTTAAGCTCGAGAGAGTTAAAGTGAAATAGTCCTTGTTCAGGTCGAGAGACGCTTGGATTTACCATCGACTACAATTCTCTATAAGCAATTGCATGTCAAGACTCTACACACTTATAGCCAATAGAGACGTATACCTCAGAAGGTGGACATAACCCCAACGTTTCAATTCTCATTGTTTCACAACCTACGAAATACTCTCTTTTTACTTTGCTATTTTCAGCTTTTACTTTATTGTTTTGGTTACATATAACAATCCCCCCTTCTTACGAGACTTGCACCAAAAGTCTAGTAATTTTGCTTACTTGTTGACCAAGCTATTCCCTGTGGGATCGACACCCAACCCAGGTTGGGTTCTATATTTTCTAACGACCGCTTTACACTCAAACGAGAGCTGTAGATTGAGCGTTATCAGTAACGACTCTACACAACGATTTGTTATGATTGATAACGGGTCATTGTCACTGGTCGTTGACAGACCCTCTAAACATTTTCCATAACTTTTTGTGACACTATCAGATTAACGTGAGACTAGTTGCATTTGAAAGCTAAATAAATGGCCTATATTTTTATGGGTCTAGATCTTGAAAATTTAGAGTATTACAGTTACTTAACCTTAGGAAAATATTATTTAATTTTTTGTGAACTAAATTTGGATATTGTATTAGTATCTGCTGATCAAGACATATCTTCATTTTTTTTATATTTCATGTATTGTCTTTGTAGACATGATGTTTATTATGTGTTATGTACTACTCCATAATAAAGGTAAGACCCTTAAAATTTCCATCATTTTATTTTGACCTTCCCATATTTGAAATATTGATTTTTCACTTGAGTTGTCTTTAGGGATGTTAAAAGGGTGTTCAAGAAAAGTTTTGAAATTTTTGAAAAGGGTTCGGGAATATTTTGGGACCCCAAGGCAGTAGAGGTCCATAGTATCAACATTCCACGAAGGTTAAGAATCACGTTTTTTCCATGGCATAGAGGCTACTCTCCGTGATATAGGCGTGCCATACCAAGGTCTAATTTTCATGCAGTTTTGTTTTTCTTCACTTGGAGTTAGGGCCTTTTGGGTCTTTTCACCCTTATATGACCCTTAAACATAAAATATTCTTATTTTCTTCCATTTTCAAGGGTTAAATTACTCTCTTTCACTCTCAAACTAAAAACCTAGAAAACTCAAGGGTTTCATAGAGAATTCATCATTTGGGATCTAATCTTCAAATTGACTTTGAATTCTTTTGTGTATAAGTCATGTATATCTTCCCCAAACTTTAATTTTACATTGTGGCATTATTTTATGGATTTTTATGTGATTTAAATTATGTGTTTTGAAATTGGGTTGAGGGGTTTTGGTTGTTATTGATTTAATTACTTGTCCCATGACTTGAATGGATTATCCATGCTTTAAATTGGTGTTTTTGGGAATGAATTGGTACTTTAATTAAATGATTTGAATGGAGAACATGAGTTTCCCCAAATTGGATGAATTTTGGCTTGGAATTGCATGAACTTCAATCCACTTTTTGATTTGATTTAAATTATGGAAAAATGCATAGTTTAACTTGTGTTTAAATCAATGCATTTCATTAATGGATAAGTGGTTATTTAAAATGGTTTTGAAATGCCTTGGTGGCTATGGGTTACGTTTTAATGGAACTTGGGGAGACAATGTGGTTGTGCAAATTAATTTGACATGTGTGATTTAGTTTGCAAATGTATTTATATGATAATACCAAATGGTTAATACGTTGATGAATGAATCCTATGTTAATGATTTTAAAATATCATTCTAAAACCTTGTTACCTATCCCGATATCTTATTTATATGTAAATAAATGTATGAATTTTGGTTTTGACTAATTTTTTGGACATGGCAGTATGTTATCATATCTCCAGAGTTATATGCTAGAGCTCACCCTGCTAACCATCAAAGGATGCTACATTGTCTAATACTGTAGGGTTTAAGAGACTTCTTTGAACTCTGTGTAAGATTAGATGGATTAGCACCTTCATCGAGTAGCTGTGAAGTGGTAAGATTCCATCCTCTGAAAGGCCTTATCATTTCTATTTTTTTTTTATTTTGAATCAGCACTTTTGGATTTCTTTGGTCATGGTTAGGGGCATGTCCAGGCCCATTTGGTATTTTAGAGGCTATTATGGAAAAAGTGTGTTGGTTGGTTATTATTCGTACACTTAGTTTCATTGAGTCATTTATCAATCTTCCTATTACTGTTTAATTGGTTTCTACATTATTATTATGATTATGATTGTGCTCTAGAGGTTGCTCTTAAGGTTGAGTTAAGGGGGTGGTCTCTGGCCCTTGATGGACTTGAGATACCCTTCAAGGTCAATCCCTAGTTTGGTTCAAAACAGAAAAACAAATGTATTATGCAATCTTACCCTCAGTAATGTATCTTTATCATTAGTATTAGATGAATTAGAGGCATATCTACAAGGACATAGATACAATTATATAGGGTGATGTATCTTTTTCAATAGTATAGTTATGTATCTTGTCAATACATATGTGTATGTATGTGTGCGTGTATATATATATATATATATATATATATATATATTAGACATATTAACATAGATATAGATACATTTCTATTTAGTGATGTATCTTTTTCAACAGTGTAGTTATGTATCACATGTTAATAGATGTGTATGTTTGTGTGTATGCATACACATACACACACACACACACACACACACACACACACACACACATATATATATATATACCAATGTATAATTGCTATGTATATATCTATAAATAGTTGTCCATAGTTGAAGAATAGTGAAAGTAATGCATCACTATCAATTTTTTCCTCTGTAATTATCTTATTGATTTTAGGCATATTTATACACCTAAATGTCATTGTCCATGTGCGTTTAGCTTAGTTTCGAGGACTTCTTAGTGTTCTTAATAAGTTATTAAGGGTTTAGCTATATGTTTGTGTGTTGAAGAACATGTTGAGTGGGTTTAAGTTGCATTTGAATCAAGTTAAGAATCAAAATGATCAGACAAAGCCAAGATGAAAAACTAGTGATGCTAGCTTGAGTTATGTTGGTTCTAGTGTACTTTGATGAGCTCTATTGTATTGTATGAACTGGTTCTTGGTACATGATGTTATGGGAGACCATTGAAGGTGTTAGGAGCAGTGCTGGGAAGAAAAATAAGATTAAATAGAGTTGGAAAGGCATCTACAAAGTGTGGGACTTGAAGACAAGTGAAAGGATTACACTACAAAGGAAAAATGGCTTTTGAAATATAAGAGTGTTCCATGCTTGCAGAGATACATGATTAGCGCATGGAACACGCTTGGCAAAAAAATCGTATGGAACATTCCAATGAGATTGTTCTTAGAGAAAAACATACCCACTAACATCCGCGATAAGGGCATTCCACATCCATGTTTATTTTCAGGCAAATATCATCCTACACTATAAATAGGATACTTAACTTCTATTGAAAACACCTTGGATGACTTTGGACGAGAAAAAACAAATGAGGGAGGTTCCTTTTATGACCTAAACTGAGGCCCTGGCCGTGAAGGGCATCCTAAACCATGAGGGCCCGATAGACCCCTTAGCATGTAATCATAAGCATAATCCATACATAATCAAAGTGCGGAAGATATAACGAAAATTCAATGAAAATTTATAATACAATTGTCTCAACAAAATATGACATTACAATAATCAACTACCGTCTACAAAGCCTCTAATGGGAACTAACTATCAAGATTGGGACAAAGCCCCCGGCTGGACCATACACTAGAAGACTCAACATATAAGTAAATACCTTCCGAAAGATGGACAGCTCATCCATTCCTGTCATATCCCAAGTGTTATACTGATGTGATAGACCGTGGGACTATACCACAAAACATGGAATATAAGGGTTCAATACACAAGGTACTAGTATGTAGAATAATCCAAAAACAAAATTAAGTTTTATACAAAATAGGTGAGAGCATTTCATAAATGCATGTCAGCATAAAATAATTGAAAATACATGGGAATAATCAATAGGATTCAAAACATTTCTATAAATCTCAACTCAACTCTTTGTCTTACCTCTGAGCTAAATGGTACACCCTACATTTCTACGATCCAAGGGGCTATATGGAATCCACCCTTAACTCGGCGGCCAGACCCCTAATCCATGTTTTCTCCCTTGGAGTTTATACAATTGGTAACACCCCCATGTGAGCATACCGTAGGAATCCTCCCATTTCCGATATCTTAAATATCCTATCATGTAGGATAACATATCATATATCCCACATCCGCAAAACACGGTTTTAGGCTACGAGTTATCTGAACTCAAACCTTCTTTAGGTAACCATCTAAATCTCTTTAATCCTAATTTTAATTCTTTAAAACCATACTTCATTCTTTTCAAACATTCCTTACTTCTTCTGTTAAGGTTATATCACCACCGGGTACCGTCATACTCAGACTTGCAAGGCATTAATATCATATCAAATCCACAACCCTTCCCATAGAACATGTAAATGACCACCAAAAGATTTATCAAATCACAAGAGAGTTCACATTATCAAAAGAATATGAAGAATGATGGAAAAAAATCTCTTAACAAGTCTTTGACACGTGGTGGTCAATTCATTTATTCAAAACATATATAACTTTTAGTTAAGATACAAAGGTCTTTAGTATAAGAAATTCCCCTTTTGTAAATGTGCAAACGACAATGCATAATGGTTAAAGAGGTATTTAAACTCAAGAATTGCCATCATTCATAAACCATCACCAACAGTTATACATAAATCTCATGATCAGAAAGGGGCTCTTAAGTCATGCTCTCAAAACAATTAACAATTCATCCCATGCAAAGACCATAATTTCATCATGGGGAAGGGAATATAACAAATCGCATTCACAAATAACTTTTCGAACTCAAACCATATATGCACGAGATTATAAATCAGTCTTATGGAAAAAAGTCCATGACAAATACATACTTTTCATTGAATTGAGTCCATGATGCATGCACTTAAAATAATTTCTGAAAACTCATTAAACACACACAAACACATACACACACACACACATATATTTATATATAACTTTAAAGCTTGTAAAAGTCATAAAACCTATGCCCATGAGATTTATGATAGCCCCACGTACCTTAAGTTCATTATATTGGAGGATAAACCTTAATTTTGGTGCTTTCTTGAAGAATTTTGATCTTGGAAAGCTTGAATTCTATATTACTTAGGAAAAATAATTGTATTTATTCTTGGGAAAGGGGAGAGTTTTTCTTGAGAGTTTATTAAAGAAGAAAGGCAAATAATACCCTAACTGATGCCCCAAGTCGTGTTATGAACGAATAGGTTGTGAGGGAAAAGACCTAATTGCCCTTTTGACTGTGTATTGTATGCTCACCATAGTAGTTTACTGGCTCATATGAAAATGGTCATACCTCTTAGCTCAGGTATCAGATTAAGGCAAAATTGGTATCATTGGAAAGCTAATTCAGTTATCTGGAATTTGGTGAGTCTTAAGCTGAAAAATTCCACATATATAAAAAGTTAAAAATGTTTGAAGTTTATCCTTGTAGAATCGAATACCAAACTTTTGACTAATCAAAGGCGCTTAGTTCAACTTTGTTTTTAGTGATTCCTATGAACATTCTTCACCTCATAAGTACTTCACACACTAGGAAAAAGATAATGACACATGCATTCAAATTATAAATCAAGATTTGGACACAACACCCTCACCGTGATGTGGTATACATGCCAATGGGTATATGTAATGCCCCGAAAAGCGGATCCTGAAGCATCACACGGTGCTTGAGGCTATGAGTAGCCCCAAGCTAACCCTTTGATCCATTTTCATTTAGTTCAACACAAATCAATGGGGTTTCCATAAATAACCCTCAAATATCAACAGAGTAATCATCATCCAAGAATAAAAGAATTTGAGAAAGATAACAAAATGCGACTTATTAGTCAACTCTCAGCATCTATACTAGTCTGACAAGCCTCTAAGAAAATCAATAAAACTAGCAAGCCATTGAGACATGCCCCAACTGACTCATACTCAGTTATCAAATGTAAACAATTCCGTGAAACCAACATCAGTCATCAGTCCTCAAAACATGAGGACTCACCACAATAGAGGATGTAGAACAGTGTTCCCAAAGAATCACTATCGAACCTGGAACTGAGCACCTGAACCTACATTCTGAGAAAATGCAACTCACATCCGAAGATGTGGGTTAGTACCATGGAAAGGAACCGAGTAAATGGGGGTGTATGCAGTTGTATAAACATCATCATCATAAATATTTATAAAAAATATGCAGGATGTAAGAAAGACTCACATAGCCTGAAGAAAATTATCATAATCATGAAAGGATGAAATAAGTACAATAACATATGTGAGTCATCATATAATTTATCAATCACTTTCAGTTCATCAAGAATATCAATTCTCATAATGTAAATATCATTTAAATCTTTCGAAAGAATAACTTTCACAATTCCACGTTCAAATCACTTCACCATTCACCATAGACATAAGGAAACACACACACACTGGGAGATCCTAGAACCAACATATACCATGTGAGCTATATGGAGTCCAACGTACAACCTACATTGGGGAGAGCTGTCCTATCCTTGCCATTGGAGTAGGACTATCGATATCAAATCCACATAAACTAGTGATCACTATATAAATCAGCCTCAGGCTCACTCCTATGGGGCACGTAGTTCTAGGAAAGTAAGGTTGCTTTATACCTCCCACTCGATGCTAAAGATTTCTCTCGAACTTAGCTCAAATCATTTCAAAGACAATCCACAACAAAAAAATTTTAGTAATATATAAATATACATCAGGAGCCATCATGCTTCCCATCTATCAAAATTAACCACATTGTGGATTTCTTTAACACTCGAGTTCAAAATAACTCCATTAAGATCGAAAGGTCAAATCATTCAAAATATCTCAAATATTCAACATTAACGTGCTTATAACACACACTTTCTTTAAAAAAATACAATTTTCATGGGGATTCACGATCCAAATATTAAAATCATGATAAATATCGTTCAAGATTCATGCTTTATATCACCACACATGTAAATTCATCTTTCAAAATCATAAACATCAAGATTTCATAATAATCATCATAAGATATGGGTTCATGCTTCAGATTCATAAAATTCAAATAAAAATCATGCCTTTGTAAAGAAAATTACTTTTGGGCACAAGAACAAAAGAGAGTTCTTATTGAAAAACCCCACATACCTTGAATGATGAACTTTAGATCGATACTCATTTATGATATGTTAATCGTACCTTTGAATGATGGTTCTTGGAGTTCTTGAACTAAGAACTTGGAATCTTGAATAAATTTGCAGAATTAATGGTGAACTTTGGAGGTTCTTGAAGTTGGATGTAGGAGCACAGGGTTTTCTTTTTTAGGGAATTTGATGAAATATAACATATAATAATTCTAATAGGCTTTAATATAGGGTTTGGATGGATTTTGGGTGACGGGTAGTGACCAAAATGCCCCTAAAAATCAAATAATTCTCGAATCTGTCCTTTGGTGGATTGGTTTGATAGTCTGAAGTAGATCAACCAGAACGTTTTACTCTGATATCCAAATTGGATGAAACTAATTTCATTAGAAAGATGAATCTCATATCTTTCCGTTGATATATATTATCTCACCTAGATCATTGTGTTTGACGAGTTATGATCGTTTGAAGTTGACACAAAAATTTGCTTTTGATAGGCTGAAGTAGACCGACCATAACGTTTTACTCCGATAGACAAATTGGATGAAACCAATTTCATTTGAAAGAGGACTCCCAGAGCTTTCCTTTGATATATAGTAGATTACTCAGATCATTATGTACAAGGAGTTATGATCATTTAAAGTTGGATAAAAAATATGCCAGGCCTCAGTACTTTTTTCCTGCATGTTTTACTGTTCACTACTATTCACGGTTCGATCAGAATGTTCATAACTCGTCGCTCGGGTGTACATTTTGGATGATCCATAGATCGTTGGAAAGCTTATTCTATACTCTACACAATGATGGGTCATAATCTAAGATGTTCCGCATGAAAAGTTTATAATTCATTCTAGAAGATAGAAACCAACACGTTTACGCACAAAATTTCAACGAAAAATCTCCTGGGGTATTACAGTATAGCATTGCGACACATCAATATCGCGGTGACTTGCTGGATTTATGATCCAAACATGCCCTAAACCTTGTTTGAAAAATCCAAAAACCCCCCAAGTCATACTTCTTACATCCCTAGATATGAATTAACTCAAAAACTATCATCTCGACGTTGGAAAGGTTAAAATACAAATCCTCGAAGTTTAGGAGTCTTGAAGATGACTAAGCCCCCAACACTTAGTGAAAATTTCAACCCTTAGGTCCCTTAAGCATGCAATTAAAATATGAATTAAGCTAAGAATAGTACGGGGTATTACAGTTCAGGTTCATAAACGTAGGAAAAATGGTTTAACTTTAGCCCAAAAGTGTGGGGTGTTACATTATCTCCCTCTTGGGATGATTGGTCCCGAATGATGGGTAGGAACTTGTAGAAGCACTAAAAGTATTGAATTAAGAACATAGCCTCGCATTGAATATTTTTCCTCAACCAAATATGCAAAAGCATCAAAAGAGCTTTATGATAATACCTAGTGAAATGCATAAGCACGAAGCATGCGGTAATGAAACTTTACATAGGGATAATCTTGCACATAAGTTCTATGAATCATAATTATCACAACCTAAGGCATAAGTTTATTTGGTGATAATAGCCCTGATTTACATCGGTACAATCATGAAATGAGATTTCGTAAGAGATAGAAATAGAAACATTCTCTACTTTACATGATAGAACGAATTGACTTAAACTTAGAGACACCACTCGGCTATGCCCCAACATTAAATAACATACTTCAACATTTCTAACTTATAATTCTCCCATCACACATCTAACCACCGGAGTTTGAGTTCTACTGCATGGTACTTCTATGTTGAAGCCTAACTCAGAGAAAATAGTTGCTAGTTAAAGCTAAGGGACCCCATGCTCTACATCTCCTTAGGAGTATTACTTCACCTTATCACTACCATCCAACACCCTTAAGTTTTTTAATTCTGGGAGTACTAACCACATAGCATATAGGTTGTGTTTTTATCAATCAGAACATTCAAACCTATCATGACTACACCCACTTCATGGATCTCCCCACTAAAACCAGCAAATTCAATCACTCGCATAAAGATTTTTTCCATATATCTCCTTCTAAACTATTACACATAATGAAAGTTCATCTTCTATTTTCCCTCTTCACCTATAACCTTAGCTAAAGAAATCACATAAGACTTTTCACATCCAAGAACATCTGCTCCCCCTTCCTAAGTCAATACTGCTCTTCCATAACTACTATCATACTATCATTCGGAGGGTCATTGAGGGACCCGAGCATATGCATCAAAAAAGGGAGTAACACTATTCGACTATACCATATACTTATTGGACTACTCAAGGTGAAATATGAGATAAAGATACAATACAATAGAAGTGAAATGCTCCATATATCAAGTGTCTGGATCATAAGTAAAGAGTCGTTCTGGCATAAACACAACACATCATGGATTCTTAGGACTAGGCAAGGTGTGAAAACATAAGATCATATATTATGAGCTGTATAACATAAAAGCAAAACTCATAGGGTCAACGACTGAGACAAGGATTGCCACTGGAAGATATTGCTTCTCATTTTCAAAGCTGGGATAGTCATGATTTTGTATAAACTTTATCACCTTGGCTAAACCCGACATAAAATGAATTAGTAAAATATAGACACATATTTTATTAGGACCAAGCATGATGTGAGACATTGATTTTTTTATGGATCATAAGCAACATAATGTAGAGTTCGAATACTTGAATGACTGGGTTACTGAGACATAATTACTTCTAGTTTAGAGGTCGGATCATGATATAAGTTGCATAGATAACTTGGACCTTGGGCATAGGCGTGACTTTAATAAATAAGACATTGGTAATAATCTATTTAAATTGAGGTAGAAGGAGCTTGCTTGAATAGGAATTGATTTATCATGATTCTTACTTTAAAGTTGACACCACAAGAAAATTCAAGAACGACCTCAATTCATCATCTCCCCCTTAGATCAAAGTCACAATCTTAGACTTGCAGACATAACCTCACATCAAATCTGCAGCCACAACTCTCAACACAAAAGGGATATCACCATATACATAAATGCTAAAATCTCCCTAATAAATTGTAGTCTGAAGACATGGCATTCTGGGAATCTACTCTTAACTTTCGTCGTCCTCTATAGCCACCCCCTACAACTCACACTCTCATGAGCATGCACATCCACATTCCTTATCACATAATGAACCATTATCTATTACTTAACACACTTACATTATTTCTCTAATCACATAACTTACAACTTAACAAAAATTGTAAAGCTATACCAAAGGCGCATATTGCCTACCTATATTTGCTTAGTTTAACAATAAAGAACACCATACAACAACTCCCCAGACTTCTCCATACGACAAAATCCAAGAAAGTGAACTAGGTACATATGATACTTATACATATAAAATCTTATCTAACAACATGCTACCTTGGGGGGAGGGGGTTCAAATTATTTTTATATACTCATGCTCTTATTCATTTAGTGATTCAACAATAATTTATTGTTTTACTCTTTTTTCATTCAAATATATACATCATAATTATCCACTCATTATTCTACAAGTTGCTAATCTAGGCTATTGCACACATCAAAACAAGCCTACTACTTACTCCCACAAAACATGAATCATTAATCTTAAGCTACTATTCTTATCACCACAACCCACATCTAAAGTTCAAGCCTATAGTCTACAATCAATCATGTACCACTGATGAAGCATGCCATATTTTATTCTAGTCTATAAAATAGGGAAATCAACCCAAGATTTATCATTTCACTTAACTATGACCCACAAATTCATTCTCTCCGCGACACCACTACCACACCTTATAATCTACCACACACTTTTTCACATGTATAACTAGTTTACAACTACTAGAGAAAAGACCAATTAAGGGGGTAAAGTCACATAATGATCATAGTTGATCTTAATCTTATAATATATCCCATTACGATCTTATCAATATATTCCACTTTCTCATATCATATTTACTTAACCATACCTACACCCCCACTACCTTCAAGTTCCATATACATCAATGAATCATACCCATACTTATTGACTAATTTATCCCTATTCGTTTACTACCTATAAATGATTTTGACAACCACCATAACTATCCACTCTAGGCTTCTTCCCTATTTTGAATAAATAATAATCATAGCCCAAGACTTCCCACACAAACTACCATACACTCTAATAATTTTGCTGTAATATTAGCCAATCACCATAAAAGAGCAAACCACTATTCAGTCAAGGGTTATACAACTAAAATTATTTATTTATGCAAAAGTCACTCTCACTCTGACTTCTAACCTTGTAACTTTGTCTCACCAACTTTCGGACCATCTCACTACGAATAGGTCATGTAATTTTAACATATACTACTACTAGGGTGGAAATATTATTCCAACATTCTACTATATCTTAGTACCCTTAAGAATGACATCTGCAACAAGAATTTTTAAAGAGGACTAAATACACTTCATATCTCGAGCTGAAAAGAACGATTTTATCAGGATAGAGGTATACACTTGAATCATTATACATTGAAGCACTACTGGACTCCTTTCAAGTCCTTGTGCAATCTCATAACTTTATGGAAAACTCAATCAAAAAGGACCACATCATTCAAACTCTAAGCTTTTGCACTTAAATCGCCTCGAAAATAAGACATATCTAAAAATATTAGAGTAAGGAAAAAATTTGGATAACTTTTGTATGGATGACACTATAGCACGAACTAGAGTATGAAAGAATAAGAAACAATTCCTAAATGTCCGGTAGCCCTCTAATTATAAGTATGGTGAAAATCATACCCATAAGCAAGACTCTACTAGACATGGCTTTGTAGATACCCTGAGACCATGAACCATGCTTTAATACTAAGTTTTTCACGACCCAAATTGAGGCCCTGGCCGCAATAGGCATCGCAAACCATGAGGGCCCAAGAGTTCTCTTAGCATGTAATAAAAAGCATAATCTATACATAATCAAAAGGTGGAAGATATAATGAAAATTCAATGGGAACTAACTATCTAGACTGGGACAAAGCCCCCGACTGGACCATACACTAGAAGACTTAATATATAAGTAAAGGCCTCCAAAAATATGGATGATTGTAATGCCTTGAGTTTGTACCCCCAGATGCTACATGGTGCTCATAATGCAGAGGAAACATAAGTTAACCCATGACTGGTACCTACTGCAATAACTGAATAATAATACTATATTATGCAGAAATTAGGTGAACTTTCCATAAGGTTCAAAACTATAAATGAATACTGAGTACTAAAAACTGAATACTGATATATTTGTCTGAAATACTCTAGTTTGAAAATCCACTACTATCTGAATAAGGAGTTGATCGAATAAGTCCCCAACTACCTCTGACTACTAAAATAAATTGAGTACTAAAATACTGGAATAATAAATCTATCCTCTAACTATGAGGACTCACCGCTAGTCTATTGCTGATGGATCAGGCTGCTAAGTATGATCGGGAGCCCGTGCGTCTGAACCTATGATATAAGACATAATAGCATAAAAGAAAGGTCTGTGTCATACCTTGAATGTACTGGTATGCTAAGTGAGGTAGGCTGAGATGCATGGGTTAATAGGAATGAATAATAGCGACTAAACAACATGAGTATAACTGAACAAGAGTACATGCATGAATAGGTAAACTATAACTAAGGTCGTGATAACATTGGATATTGAGTTCTGAATAACTTATTTACTGATATTTGAGTTTACTAATACTGTATTACTATTAACTTGGTGACTGTATCTGGCTGTCCTAATTCTGTGGAATTATTTTGAGTTCTATACTGACTGAATGACTGCGTTTGACAGTCCTAATTTCCATAAAACTAAACTGAGTTCTATTCTGAAGACTAAAACTGAGATTGTGAAAGGTAATCATCTAACCGACAAACCCCTTTCTAAATATATTGGGGTCCAACCTATAACCCCAGTTGGAAGGGTGTCAGTACCGTGCCATGGGTAAAGACAACTATGAGCTAACTCTCTCTGATAGAAAGCTCTTTCGTCAACCCTCGCTAGAAGGAAAACTCACATGAGATGTATCAACCCAAGTCTGGCAGGAAGATATCAACCTACGCTGTCTACATTGTTCTGTAGTGTAGGGATTTCTACTAAGGGTTAAACCCTCTTCTAGCAGGAATGCCCCCATCTCTGGGTTCGCTCCCTCTGCTAGCAGGAATGCCCCCTAAAGCTTTTATTTTTAATTCTTGTTATTGTTTGTTGAGTAGAAGCACACTTCATCCATCCCTTGGTTTTTATTTTTTATTTTTTTTAGGGGGATCACTTTCAACTAAGTATCTCTTTTTTATTTTTAGGAATAATTTTAAAATTTTTGTCATTAGGAATAAATGATACGTTCTTTCTAAGTGCTATGTATGACTACATTATGCAAGTTGATTTTGAATGTTAAAGCATGGAAAATGAGTTAACTAACTATTTTTGAGACACCTAGGCTCATTTATATGACTCTTAAGTGATGTTGGCTTAGTTTTAAATTCTTTCTATTGCTTGGTCGAGAGTCTATAGAGATCCTACTTGATTTGAGCAAGTTCCATGTGTGAGTGAGGATTTTGTTATATTTTCTATTGCATATTGATGTTTAGAACTTGTCTGGTGTATTTTCAAAGATAAACAAAGAATGTTGGTAAGATATGATATAGACATTTTTTTATAGTCATGTTTTATACCTGCTTTATCTACTTTTTCTGCATGACCTCAGTGAGTCCTATTGAGTTTTTAACCTATTATTTATTAGTCTCATATGTAACTTATTTCCTTTTCTTCAATTGACAATAATTTGATTCAAAGCTCATAAGCACTTTAGTTAACAAATTAAGAGGCCAAGGAGTGTAAAATTAAAGAAGGAGATAGTGAAAGTGAAGCCCTAATGGTAGCTATTGGTGTATTGAAAAAACTTATGTGTCATGGTTAGGAGTAATATAATAAAAATAAAAATTAATCAAAAGTGAATCATTGCATAAATAGAAACTACTACCAACTTAATATGTATAAACAAGTTTAAAAGGATGGGAAAAAATAGAAGAGAAATAGAGAGATAAAAGTGATGAAAAATTGGTTGGTTAGAGAGGAGTTCAATGTTATGTGTGATGTATTGAAGCACTTAGGGAAGATAGTCAATACTACTTGCCAAAATAGTTCCTACCCATTCTTTAGTCTATATTACAATATATTACAATCATTAAAGTCCTACTTGATCTTGAGTCATGATATTCTGATGTTATTGGAGTACTACACTAAGGGCAAACTTATGGCTCATCTTATATTACATTTAAATTCTTTGTGAGAGTGAGTGAAATTTGATTCTTACACCCATTCTTGTGCTAAAGTACGTATTTGTGAGTGAATACGAGTGACTCTCTTGTGGCGAGGGAGCATGTTTTATGATGGTTAGATGATTTATATGATGTATTTTTTGAGTAATATGCATGAGTTTTTTAACTTGGCAGAGTCAATTCTTGATGTTTGTATATTTTGAAGTAGCGCTCATGAGTTTTCAATTGCAATAAAAATGCTTAATTAGGAACATGTTATTCATATAGTCATTGTAGTTCTAATTTTAGTGTCTTAGTTGTAGTAAGGATGTTAGAGTATCCCTTTACTATGCTTAGTGTAAAGAGTTGTTCGAGGAAGAACAAGGTTTAAGGGTGGAATGTTGATCTTAGGCATTTTTATACACCTAAGTGTCATTATCTATGTGTGTTTAGCCTAGTTTAGAAGACTTATTGATATTCTTAAAGAGTTATTAATGGTGTAATTGTGTATTTATATGTTGAAGAACATGTTGATAGTTCTTAAGGTGCATTTGAAAAAAGCTAAGAATCATAATGATCAAATAAAGCCTAGATGAGAAAACTAGTGGTACTAGCTTGAACTATGCTTGTTCTACTGTACTTTGATGAGCTTTATTATGTTGTATGAACTAATACTTGCTATATGATGATTTATGAGATCATTGATGATGTTAGAGCAATGTCGGGAAGAAAAACAAGCTTAAATATAGTTGAAAAGGCATCTACAAAGTGCGGGACTTGAAGGCAAGTGGTAGATTACACTACGAAGGAAAATTGGCATTTGAAATATAAGAGTGTGCCATGCTCACTAAGATCTGCAATTAGAGCATGGCACGCCTTTGGCATAAAAAGTGAATGGCACATTCTAGTGAGGGTGCGCGATTAGAGTATGGAACACCCACAAACATTCAGGTAAAAATCATCCTACACTATAAATAGAACATTTAGCTTCGATTCAAAACACCTCTAACAACTTTAGAAGAGAATAAACACATGAAGGAGGCTCTAAATAGAGATTTTCTTCTTTACTTTATTTCACTTATAGGTTTTATGCATGAATCACATTAGAGTGAACCTTTGTATGACTAAGAGTGGATAAACATCCTCATCCTAGTGTTGAGGCAACGAACATGAGTACTTAGCATTCAATCGAGTTGGTTTGAAGTTTATTATCATATTTGGTTGTTCATATATTGTTTTTATTACAATTCTATTAATCTGTGTCTTTTAGAATACATCTTTTTTTCTATTGTGAGCCTAGAAGAAGGAACATTATATAAGAATATGGAATATGTGGAGTGAGTTCTTCTTTTTAAAATCAATTAAAGATAGGATTCATGGTTAGGATAGGAATATACCTAATTTGTCCTATTTGTTTAAAATCAGGGATGAAATACAAATTCGTTTAAATTTGTTCTGACATTCCCACTCAATGATGTAGTTGTGGCGATAATTTAGATAGATGATTAGAGGCTCAGAAGACCATAATCATGTTATTAACCCCATAAATCAACAACTGAGACAGTGAACTTAACCGACAAGATTGTTTGACTTAGTAGGATGGTTCAAATTTCCTTTACCCTAGATTTCTCCAAACCATTATTTCAAACACTTTACGTTCTCATTATTGTTATTGTTACATTTTAAATTCTCAAATCATCAATCTCTTTGGTTACAACTCGTACTTATTTAATATTATTAGTAACTTTAGAATTAGGTTGCTTGTTAAGAACCAAGTCTCGGAGGGATCGATATTCGGCTCGAGAGGGCCACTTTATTACTTACACGACCACGTACACTTGCATGTGCATTAGGATGCAACATTTATGTATTATCAACAAGGCATATTTATACAAATAGGAGGAAACTTTTTGATTTTCACATCCCCAACATATATATCTTGTCACACCACTGTCACACTCCTTTTTATGTCCGAGGGGATCGAGTCGAAGGGTTTCTCCAATTAAAGTGACATTTTTGAATATGGATTATTTTATTTATAGAGTTTCCAGATATTTCACACCCCTTTTTTCGCTCGGAGGGACGAGTCGAAGGGTTTTTCCAATTAAAGTGACGGTTTTGAATAAAGATTATTTTATTTATAGACTCGCCACTTGGAATTGAGTTATGGCATTTCAAGTCACATTTTTAAATCCCTAATCAAAAGAAAATGACTCTTTTTATTGGTCTGCAAAAACAGAAGACCGGACAAGAAATTCTGTTGACCGAGGGAAAGGTGTGAGGCACCCCTCGAGTCTCGTGGTTCTGGCACGGCCGCTTTATTGACTTGTACTTAAATTAGACTACTTCGATAAATTGTGTTAAGACATAATTTTGCTCAATTTTATTATACTAAAAATAGCTACCTATGTCTTTTATGTTAAATAACTCGGTGGAAATTAATTCAAGAAAAATATTCTCCAAAGTGCATTATTGCATCCTTGAATTTTAAATGTCTCGAAAAGATGCATACGGAACATTCTTAATTGAGACGAATATTTTTGAACATGCCTAAAAATTACCTAGTGTTAAAGGCGTTGATTTATAAAAATCGAGAATATTTTTATTGATTTTATCTTCTTATTTTATCTAACCTTTATTTCTTAGTATTTAATAGCATAATAAAATTGCAAAAGAAATAAAAAATATCTTTCAAATAACATGTCTAGTCGTATTATGACCTTACTTATTGTGAACAAGAAAACAAACAAATACCTTGCATTCAATAATTTAAATATAATTAAATAAACCGTATATAAATCCACCGGAGAAAACGAAAGTTGTATTATTTAAAATCATACACCACCTTTTTAATCTTGAATGAACATTTTTTAAATTTAACTTATAAAGAACATAGAAATAATTTAAAACAATAACTAAAGATACACACTTAATTACACATAATTAGATTTTTATTGTTATTTTTTTTTTATTAATACATGTCAATGTTTTCTAAAAAAAATAAAAATTGCAGAGTTAACTATAAAAATAAAATTTTTATCTGATCTTAAACCATTCCAAATATATAACCAACACCAACAACAACAACTTTCATCATTTGTCAAAAAGAAAAACTTATAATACATGAATAGGAGTAAGCAACTTCAAAACAACAGATCAGTGTGTGTTTGTGCATTTTTTATTATTATTATTTTTTCAAGCAAATTTATATGTGAGTATATAGGGCAGTATTCCTTTTCTTTTCTTCTGTTTCTTTTGCAATTATAGAGAATAAAGAAATTTACACAAACAAGCAAATTTATATACACAAAAATCTCTACACGGAATTATTTACATAGTAGTGAGGAGTTTTTATCTAATACAAAAATATGAACATATACTGTAATAATAATTTTGAAAATCCCCTTTTTATTATATTATCCAAATGACAACTATGGAGATATATAACAATAAGTGAATAAACACCATTTCAACATTTTCATACATGCTTTTTCACAATCAAATTCATAATATAAATGGTACACGATCAAAGAAGAACCTGAAGGATATGAATTGAATAAAAGGTGAGAATATCGTATCTTAAAACTTCAACGTAATTCCAACTTTAATGACTGATTTTTCCCTTTTCCCACCTTTCTCTTTGGTTTTTATTTGATACTGGTTTTCTATTTTTTTTTTGATACAGTGTAAAAATCTGATAGATAATGTACGTATGTTTCTTGGGGTTGGGGAGTCCTTAAATAGAAGGATTTTGGGGGGAATAGTTTAGGTAATTTAGGATTTAAATTTTGAATTTCTTTTTATAAATAGGTTAGTGATCTCATTTTTTAATAAATAAATAAATTATATAAAAAATAAATAATACTAATAATAATAAAATAAAGAAATATTAACTAATTAATTTTTATACTTAACAAAAATATAATAAAAATATAACTAATTTAAAATAAAAATATAATTAAGAGAAAATAAAATTACTAGCTTATTTATAAAAATCTAAATTAAAAGAATTTTTTTTTGTATTATCTTTTTTTAAAAAAATCTTAAAGTGTAACTTTATTTTTTTTGAATTTTTTTTAAATGAAATCTACTAAAAAAAAAATTAAATAAGAACTAAAGATAATATTTTGACATAAAAAAATATTTAATGTAAAAGTAAATAGGTCAAAATTCGGGAGGGTCAAAAATCACGTGTCTACATTTTGCCCCTCTTTGTGTGAAATCTCGAAGATTTTTCATACAAAGAAGTAGGAAAAGAAAGAATTTTTGTTCCTCCGATTATTTGAAAAATAAGGATAAAAATAAAATAAAAGATGTGACCAAGTCCTGGTTTTGGATCGCCTATATATCCTGGATTTTAAGAAAATCAGGTCATATGTAGTTCAAAGGTAAAAAGTGAGAGAAAGAGATAAAGGCCGAGTAAGATACCGTCGAGCATCCGGTTTCTGACTTTCCGCTTTTACATTGAAATGAATAACAAAAAATAAAATGAAGATACAAGCGAAAGATCCTATCTATGCTACTTTTCTGGAATTTTTACTTAAATCTTCATGACTTCTCAAATGGTGAGATAGTAGTTATTCTGAGTTGAACGTGAAACACGAAATCTTCCTTCTCGTTGGCTTTTGACATTAGAAAGGAACTTGATAATTCATTTATTCTTCGAACTTTCCTCTGACTTGAACTTGACAATCTTTACACTATTTTTCAGGCGGACTCCTGAACTTGTGACTGATAATGTTCACCCTGTTCTTCAGGAAGGCTCCTGGACTTATAACTTCTTCACCCTGTTCTTCAGGCGGACTCCTGAACTTACAATTTCTTCACCCTGTTCTTCAGGCGGGCTTTTGGACTTACAATTTATTCAACCGGTTCTTCAGGCGGTCTTCTGGACTTATAATTTCTTCACCCTATTCTTCAGGCGGGATCCTGGACTTCTTTTCTTTTCTTCACCCTGTTCTTCAGGCGGGTTCCTGGATTTTTTTTTCTTCACCCTATTCTTTAGGCGAGCTCCTGTACTTCTTTTTTTCCTTCACCCTATTCTTCAGGCGGGCTCCTGGACTTACAATTTCCTTACTCTATCCTGACTGGTTACTTCTTCACCCTGTTCTTCAGGCGGGCTCCTGGACTACCTTTTTTCTTTACCCTATTCTTCAGGCGGGCTCCTGGACTTCCTTTTTTCTTCACCTTGTTCTTCAGGCAGGCTCCTGGACTTTTTTTTTCTTTACCCTATTCTTCAGGCGGTCTCCTAGTCTTTCTTTTTTCTTCACCATGTTCTTCAGGCGGGCTCCTGGACTTCCATTTTTCTTCACCCTTTTCTTTAAGCGGGCTCCTGGACTTTTTTTTTCATCACCCCATTCTTCAGTCGGGCTCCTGGACTTCCTTTTTTCTTCACCCTGTTCTTTAGTCGGGCTCCTAAACTTATAATTTCTTCACCTTGTTCTTCAGGAAGGCTCCTGGACTTCCATTTTTTATTCACCCTGTTCTTTAGGCGGGCTCCTGGAATTTATTTCTCTTCACCCTATTCTTTATGCGGGCTCCTGGACTTTCTTTTTTCTTCACCACGTTCTTTAGGCAGTCTCCTGGACTTTATTTTTCTTCACTTTATTCTTCAGGCAGGCTCCTGGACTTTCTTTCTTCTTCACCCTATTCTTCAGGTGGGGTCCTGGACTTATAATTTTTTTACCCTATTATTCAGGCGGGCTCCTGGGCTTTATCTTTTCTTTACCCTGTTCTTCAGCAGACCTCCTGACTTGTTACTTCTTCACCCTATTCTTTAGGCGGGTTCCTAGGCTTACAATTTTTCTTTATCCTGTTCTTCAGGCGGGCTCCTGGACTTTCGGCATCGTATGTTGTAATCATGACTTTTGCATTGACAGAAGTATGAAATTGCATCCTTTATTTGAAAACTTTTTGTTTCTATTTCAAATAAAACAAAGATAAATTGTGAGTTTTAAAAACACATGGTGGTTGGTTTATGGTATTTGGCTCTTGAATTGACTGTTCTTGCACTTTCAATGCTTAACTCCTTTTCATTCCTTAATTGATATCAATTGACTTGTCATACTTCTGACTGAAAATTCTGACTACTGATACTCTCAACGCAAAACATATTTCTCTCGTATAATATCTCAGGATTTAAATTTTCATACACCTTTTATCTTTCAACGAGCCAAAAATCATCAAATCACGATCATTCTGAGTACTTTATTTTACTTTGACATGTTGTCTTTGTACATCCACCCTTTGTCTTGCTTTTTACCATTGAAGAAGTTGGTAGTAAGTTTGAAGTTATTTCTCACTTGACCTGAAGGATTTGAATAAAAAACATATACAAAACAACAAAAGTTTTCGTTTAATGATAAGGACACAAAAACTCAAAAATCAAAATAAAAAGAAAAACAAAAAGACAATAGGCATCTCTTTTTCAAAACAAAAAGAAAAATCTATCTGAATGTGGAAACCGATTTGGGTAATTTTGACATGCATTTTGAATCAAACAACTAGATTTACCCACACTAATCATTACAACTTTTTCCCACTTATTAAACTTGAAATCTTGAGCTTTGTTCCTTTGGATAACAACCCTCTTTCGTCTAATGGCACCTCAATTTTCTTTAAAAAAAATAACACCCAAAAATATGAAATATCATGCACCCATAAGATGTTAACCCTTGACATTCTCAAAGATTGATCTGAAGGTCTTTCTTTGGTTATAACTTGGCTTTTGGATAGGGTTAGAAAGAAAGGGTGGCATGAGGCTCAAAAATTACATAACATTGGGTGAAGCATACAACTTTTGAAATCGACTCTATTAAGGAAATACACTTTTGCCCCAATTTTATTTCAATCTAGGTAACTTAAATTTTCTTTCGGTTGGACCAAACCCTAGAGTAGGGCTGCCTACGTATCTTGTCATAGCAAGAATCAGGTCAAACGTAGTTCATGATCGTCATTCTTTTGCTTTTTTCTTTTTTCTTTTTGAATGGAACTTTGGCTCACTTGTTTTTCTTTTCTTTGACTCTTCTCTCAATCCTTAAAAATGGAAGAACATAATATGTAATCTGAGGGTGAAACATGAGATCATACATATCTTTTCAACATTAACCTTCACTAAGAATGTGCACATGTGTCAATTCTGTCATGCTTATGAAACATACAAGTCCACTTGTGTTGTTCTTTCTCCACGCGAATGACTTATGTCTCTTTGGGAGCTAACTTTCTTTCATTTTTCCCTGACGATGGAGATTATATATCCTCTAATTGATCCCATTCAAAATGCTTGAATTAGATTTTCTAATTGATGATCAAGTCATTTTTTATTTGCAAAGCGATTGCTCTAATTTCATTTATATTGTGATTTGACTTATTCTCAAACGGTTTGAAATCTTTTGCTTAAATGCTCAAGTACTTTCTCTTCATTGTATTAAACCTCTTTATTTATTATTTCATAATTAGATTGGGTTTTAAAATCAGATTGATAATTCTTCATACATGTCATATCATTAAAATCCGCATAGAAAGAATTGTATAATAGAAAATATATAAGTAAATATTAGACACAAAATAAAATAAAGGGAATTCATGTTTCATTAAAAAACAAAGATAGACAAAGTTTTAACCTAAAATACCAAGGTAAAAATCTGAATTACAACCCTAGAATGATTCAAATTGCAAAAAGACAAACAAACAAACTATCAAGATTCCTTCATAGTAGGGAGAGGAGTGACCTCCCAATTGTTAAGCTTGACATCTTAGCCACTAGTTTGTTTGTCAGCATGACTAGAACTTCCACCACTGTCCAACACATTTTCTTCAACAAAACACATTTTCTTCAACAAATAAATTTTGGATCCCCATTCTTAACTCATTGTTTCCCACGTATTGTGCATTATTGTGTTTTGATGAAGGATCACGTGTGACGCTCCTAGTGTCAATGTTTTGCACTACAATCATTTTTTCTTGAATTATCTTTTCTATTTATCTTTCCAAAGCACGACAATCCTCAAACTCTGACCCTGAATATCAGAATGATATATAAATCGTACATGAGGATCAAAATTTCTTGAATTTGGATCAGGAGTACACTCAAGGAGAGGAGTAATTATGTCCAACTTTCTCAATCTCTGGAATAAACTGGCATACGACTCCTCAATTGGTGTAAAATTATTCTTTGACTTTCTCCTCTTTGCAAACTCCGGCCTTGATTAGAACTTTGACTTAGAAGTTCTTTGATAAATATGTGGGGGTCCAGGATGATGTTGAGGAACCAGTGCATGCCATTGCGGATAAGAAAATGGATGAGCATATAACTATATTGTTTACAAAATATTGAGGAAGTGAAACGAAATATCTTTGATTTTGCAAAGAGGAACCTTGTTGCATGTGAGCATATGAATTTGATGTGTGAGATTGGGATTGAGACTGACAATATTATTGAGTTGGACCTCTTGAGCTCTGCTTTGCCCATGTAATGACAATAGCTACATTTTCCTTTTACTTCCCCTTTGTCCCTCTCAATTGATGGCATTATCGTCCAAAGTGTTTTACAGAATCCTCGTACCCATCATGTTTCTCACATTTTGATATCTTAAGGCTTGGAGGAAGGTTAACACTTGAAGACATGTACTCGTCTTTATATGCAACATTTTCATAATTTGCAATTCCCTGAGAATTTCTTATAGCCTTTTCTGTACTCTTCATTTTCCTAGCCATTTTCTCTTGCTCTTCTGTCATGTCAGACTTCTTAGTAAGAAATTTTGATCGTCCAACTAACATAGATATGGGCTTAAGAGTATAATAGTGATCATCAAAAGTGTTGAACATCGACTTACTAGCAGATTGGGGAGGCACAATCGTCGGATCAAAAGCTAAAGTGGAAACCTCAGTAGAGGGGGGAGCAATAGAAACAGAGACTATAGGTGAATCTATCAATTTGCTAGATTTATATTGAAGATCTAGAGAATAGGTGATTGAAACATTGAGATTCTTTTGGCTTGGAATAGATTCTGGGGCATGTTGTGGCGCATAACCAACAGCAGAAAACTGACCTTGCAATTTTGGTGAAAAACTCAAGGTATTTGTAGGGTCAATAGTGAAAAATAGCGGATGAGGCATCCCACTAGCCCAAGCTCGATACATTTCCAACATTTGTTGCCTCAAACTCACAATCTCTTGTTTTAACCTCTCATTTTCCTGACTCTTTGTCTGATCTATGATTTTACTATCTATATTCTTGCTGGACATGACTCTTTTTCCTAAATTTGGTGTGCTATGAGGGACCAGCCAAAATACCACAAACCAACCACCTTAAATTAACTGTATAAGAAATAACAAAGGCGTTAGAATGCAATATTTTTTCAAAAACTCTTTTTCTTTTATCTTATTTTTAAAAACATCATCAAACCCTAGAAGGGATGCCTACGTATCTCACTAAGATGAGAATCAGGTGTGCACAGTTCTCAAACTGGAGATATAAAGAAACACATTTTCTTGTAATTTGAGAAATGAGAAAGATTTTATTATTATTAGTATTATTATTATTATTATTATCTTTTTTTGAATTTAAAGATAATGATAAAAATATATTTTTTATATTCCAAAATAAATTAATTTATTTTCATATACAAATCAAAAGCTCTCATTTTTATTTGTTTAGAAGGAAACACAAATAATTTTTTTTTTAAATCACTGAATCCATGAAGGACTGCCTACGTATCTCAATAAGATGAGAATAAGGTGCGCGTAGTTCTTGAAAATTGGAGATACGAAGAAATATACATTTTTTTAAATAATGAGAAATTTATTTATTTATTAAATAATATATTTTTTCAGTTTTGAAAACAACTTTTTTTTTTTAGTTTAAAAGGAAAGACAACCATTTTTCAAAAGATCACTGAATCCATTGAGCCTAAATTTAGCCTCAAGATCCCTAAAGGTTCTGGGCTATTAAGATTTATATATATTTTTTATTTTGTAAAGCTTAGCCTAATGATCTCTAAAGATTCTGGGCTATATATATATATATATATATATATATATATATATATATATATATATATATATATATATATATATATATATATATATATATATATATATATATATATATATATATATATATATATATATATATATATATTGAACTTGAGAATAAGAAAAATAATTATGAAAGTAATCCGATTTTCAAAACATTCCCTAATAAATCTAGGAATAGTTTTTCAAAAGATAGGGTCGAACCCCGAAAAAAGGCTTCCTACGTATCTCAATTAAGAGTGAGAATCAGACCCTCGTAGTTCATGAAGATAGTAAAACTATGTTACTATAGATTTAAATTTTTTTCTTTCTTTTAAAAATAAAATTTTTCTTTGAAAAAAAATGATTCACTAAATGTGAGGATAAATTAATCTCTTGCATTTTAAAGTTGCCTAAAGCCAATCAACAAACCAAAAACCTTCCAAACAAATGTCAAAGAGCACGTAGGATGCATATGTTGGTCTTTATAAAGTAGTCACCTATCCTAGACAGACTCGGCCCCTGTGCCGAGTCCCGCTAAGTCAAATATATATGATGCAAATAAAGCGGTACATAATAGGGATAACCAGACTCTGAGTTTCAGTTCTTCTAAGTTTAAGACTAATAGGGATAGGTGTCTAGATTGGCTTATCCGAGTGGACACTCGAGCCAAGGAGGGACAGCTTGGTCGGTAGCAGGGCAACACCGCCTTCATTGTCGATCCGAACCCCGCCTAACATGTGTGACTATATCCTTCACCAGGTGCCTTGATACTCCAGCTATCTAAAAAAAAAAGTAGGATTCATGCGTTGGATTCCTTCTATCCTATTTCAGCGACTCAGTAGCACATAAAGCCAACAAACGAAATATCAACAATAATTAAAGTAAGTATAAGTCAATATAAAAAACTCAAATTCTTATTAATCCTCAACAGAGTCGCCAAAGATATCACACCCCTTTTTCGCTCGAGGGGATCGAGGCGAAGGGTTTTTTCAACTACAGTGACAGTTTTGAATAGGGATTATTTTATTTACAGAGTCGCCAGAGATGTCATACCCCTTTTTCCGCTCGGAGGGACGAGTCGAAGAGTTTTTTCAATTAAAGTGACGGTTTTGAATAAAAATTATTTTATTTATAGAGTCGCCACTTGGAATTGAGTTATGGTGTTCCAAGTCACCTTTTTGAATCCCTAATCAAAAGGAAATGACTCTTTTTATTGGTCTGCAAAAACAGAAGACCGGATAAGGAATTCTGTTGACCGAGGGGAAGGTGTGAGGCACCACTCGAGTCCCGTGATTCTACCACGGTCGCTTTATTGACTTTTACTTAACTTAGACTACTTCGATAAATTATGTTAAGGCCTAATTTCGCTCAATTTTATTATACTGAAAATAGCTACCTATGTCTTTTATGTTAAATAATTCGGTGGAAAATTAATTCTAGAAAAATATTCTCCAAAGTACATTATTGCATCCTCAAATGTCTCAAAAAGATGCGTACGCCGCATTCTTAATTGAGACGAATATTTTTGAACGTGCCCAAAATTTCCTAGCGTAAAGGCGTTGATTTCTAAGAATCGAGACTATTTTTATTGATTTTATCTTCTTATTTTGTCTCACTTAATTTTTAGTATTTAATAGGATAATAAAATTGCAAAAAAAATAAAAAAAATCTTTCAAATAACATGTCTAATCGTATTATGACCTTACTTATTGTGAACAAGAAAACAAATAAATACCCTGCATTCAGTAATTTAAATATAATTCAATAAACGATATATAAATCCATCAGAGGAAACGAAAGTTGTATTATTTAAAATCACACGCCACCTTTTTAAACTTGAATGAACATTTTTGAAATTTAGCGTATAAAGACCATAGAAATAATTTGAAAGAATAACTAAAGATACACACTTAATTACACATAATAACATTTTTATTTTTATTATTAATATTATTATTTTTATTAATACATGTCATTTTTTTAAAAAAAAGATTGCAGAGTTAACTGTAAAAATAAAATTTTAATATGATCTTAAACCATTCCAAATATATATCAATGAGAATCAAAAAACAGATTTGGATATAACTACTTCACAGATCAATGCACAGAACAGTACTAGTAGCACTAAAAATCCTAATAATATTAATAAAAACTTTAATAATTTGTAAAAAAAAAAAAACTTATAATTTATTAATAGGAGTAAGCAACTTCAAAACAATAGATCAGTGTGTGTTTGTGCATTTTTTATTATAAATTTTTTTTTCAATCCGTCCTTTCCGTGTGCATGTGTTTTGCATGTGTTCAATGTGTTCAATGTGTGTATGTAAGAAAATACAAAAAAAATAAAAAATGGATAGATCTCCTGTAGAGTGAAGTATATGTGAGTATATATGGCAGTATCCCTTTTCTTTTCTTCTCTTTCTTTTGCAATTATAGAGAATAAATAAATTTACACTAACAAGTAAATTTATATACACAAAAATCTCTACACGGAATTATTTACATAGTAGTGAGGAGTTTTTATCTAATACAAAAATATGAACATATACTGTAATAATAATTTTGAAAATCCCTTTTTTATTATATTATTCAAATGACAACTGTGGAGATATATAACAATAAGTGAATAAACACCATTTCAACATTTTCATACATTCTTTTCCACAATCAAATTCATAATATAAATGATACACGATTAAACAAGAACCTGAAGGATTTGAATTGAATAAACGGTGAGAATATCGTATCCGGAAAATTCAACGTAATTCCAACTTCAATGACTGATTTTTCCCTTTACCCATTTTTCTCTTTGGTTTTCAATTAATACTGGTTTTCTAATTTTTTTTTTTCTGATATAGTGTAAAAATCTGATAGATAATGTATGTATGTTTCTTGGGGTTGGGGAGTCCTTAAATAGAAGGATTTTGGGGGGAGTAGTTTAGGTAGTTTAGAATTTAAATTTTGATTTTTTTTTTTTTTTTATAAAGAGGATAATGATCTCATTTTTAATAAATAAATAAATTATATAGAAATAAATAATACTACTAATAATAAAATAAAAAATATTAACTAATTAATTTTTATACTTAAGAAAAATAGAATAAAAATATAACTAATTTAAAATAAAAATATAATTAAGAAAAAATAAAATTACTAGATTATTTATAAAAATTTAAATTAAAAGAAAATATTTTTTTTTGTAATCTTTTTTAAAAAAATTCTTAAAGTGTAACTTTATTTTTTGATTTCTTTTTAAAAATAAATCTACTAACAAAAATTAATTAAGAACTAAAGATAATATCTTTATATAAATAAATATTTAATGTAAAAAAAATAGGTCAAAACTTGGGAGGATAAAAAATCACGTGTCTACAATCACCATGAGATGTACCAGACTACATGTCTTTAAGATTAGTTAATGTTTAAGTTATTCTCAGCTTGCTGAATATGCAAAATGTTAAATGAAATATCAATTCCATTACATATTATTTGGTATAAGAAAACTACATTGGTAAGGAAAATTTAAATTCCAAGTTATTTCAATATAGTGGAAACACGCTATGTTAGTGTAAACCATCTATATCACTTCTCCTTTGGAAGAAATTACAAGTCCTTCTATTGCAACCTTCATGACCAAATCGTCCACCAAAATTTGTGCTTGATGAGTTTGTTTCATTAGATTGCTTGTGCCTTCTTTCCTTTGGCCTTCTCGATGGTGTTTGGAATTTTCATAGCAAGACAACTTCATCTTCAATTTCTTTAGGCACAATCCAATCCTTCATATCAGGCATCAAAATTATTTGTACTTCATATGTCTTGATGAGTGTTGCTGGTGTATAGTAATCAGATTAGTACGGTCCATATCTTTTACGTGTTTGCTCTTCAAAACTACAATGAGGATATGGTATCTCATGTTGAAACCTTCCACAATTGAATTTTTAATTCTCAAGGTCTACAATGTACCTTTGACCTCCAGCATAGAATGAATGGACAAAATCTGATAAAGTCTTAACCAATCACAAAATACTAACAATCAGTGTACATATTCATAAAAATTTAAAATATCTTTATATGTGTCAGAAAATAGGGAGTAACGTATCTGACATAGTACGGTCCCTATTAACATAGTTAAAACCCCAAATTATAATATATACAAGAATTGTCGGTGGTATCAGCACTGCAGACACTTTAATATTTTTTTATGAATGCAAAACACTTGTATTGTAAAAACTATATTCATATAATCATTCGATCAAATTTTGCTCCTTTAAGAACTAGAATATATTGGAACCTGCTTTCGAATTTTGTCTATGTATATGATTCCCTTTCTCTATTTTTGCAATTCCACGTTCCAAATGGTATTTGCGACTGTTCTAGAAATCCTAAAATAGGCAATTCTCGAGCCTTTACAAGATATTCATTGTTTTTATTGGAGCATGAACTCTTGACCACTATTCATAGTCTACATTATACAAATAATCCTTTAATCTACGATCCACTTTGTCAACTTTATCCATAAGATAATCAAAATCATCTTTTCGATAAGCCTTAGCCATAGAGTGATATAAGCCTCTAAGCTGCTCTCTGCTCTACTTAAGTTTGTGAAAACATTCTTCCAGTATGTCAAATGCATTCAAAATGAGGAGCATTAGGGTACAAAATGCTGATAGTCTTAATAATGCTTTTCATTCCAATTAGATACAATACACATATTCTCACACTCTCAAAAATTACTTTTAAACTACTTGAAAAACGACGTACATGAACATTCATTCCCAGAATCTACAACACCATATACTATTGACAATATGCTAACTGGATCTTTAGTGCACTGGGTTACTCTTTTTTTTAACCATGGTGTCCGAACTAACTTTGCGCACCTCTGCTAAATCCAGAGGATACCTAATACCTTCCAACAATAGCTAATATAAGGCTAAGGCAGATGGGAAGACACCTCAAGCTTTCAAACTACTTCATTGACCGCTAGCCACACTCTCAGGTGCTCATTTTCTACATAATATTAAGTCATGAATATGTAACGACTCGCATTTTGGGCTGGAATGTAGACTGTCATTCCTACCCGTAAATGTTCCAAAAGCCTCCCCATTGACTGAGTCTTGACGAGCATTTGAAATTTTTATTTTATATTATTCCAGTGGCTCACTGTAATTGGGCCGCATCGCGGTAAGAATAGCGATGGAAAGTCCATCACATCGCGGTAGTGGCCAAATTGATGTTTGTCCAATTCCAGTGGGTCATCGTGATTTCACCACGTCGTGGTGAACCCCAAAATAGCAATTGTCACAAACTAGTAAGTTACCGCGATTTTACCGCATCGCGGTGGGTATCGCAATAACACAATCATCGCGTCGCAGTAAGCCTTAAAGACGGGATTAGTTCAGTAACTTTTAAGTTTGAGGGCAGTCTTATCTTTTTCCCTATAATTCCTAATCGTATTATTTGAGGATTAAAACATTTTTAGGGTAGATTATGCCCATTTTTACTCAAAATTATCAAGAACAAAAGAACCCTAACCTCTCTTCCAAAGATCTAGAGCCTATATTCTATGTTCAAGAATTCAAGAAGAGTGTCAAGATTGGAGTTTCAATTCTCAAATTAAACTACTTAAGGTACGTCGGTTTTTTCCTAAACAACATTGGCAAGGTGAAATTTTCTTAATCATATTTAAATGTTAGAAATTATGAATTTACAAAGAGGTTTGGATTTACAATTGTAATTATGCATTACGAAACCTTTTTGATAAAATTATTTTGGTCTTGAGGCCTTACCTTAAAATTGTTTTTGTTAGTATATATATATATATATATTGTTTGAGTATTGAAACTTGGTTTAAGAACATGAAGATTTTTACTCCCTCTCTCGTTAAGAATTATTCGATTGCATATTAAGAAGCATGACATAAATGTCTCTACTATTATCTGTTGACTTGGTTTTGATGATGACTTAAAGAGAAGGCATCTTTCTTAATTACATAAATGAAAGTGATGATTTAAAGAGAATTTCATGATTTGTTACAAGATACTTGACCACCATGTGTTTGTGAATTGAATTGAGGATCTTTGACTCCGTTTCCATGAATTTCACTATACATATCCTCTTATACTATTTGATTAGTTTGGTGGTCTGAAAATAATATTTTGAAAGAGAAGACGGTAACGTGATATTGTGTGGCTTAGATATATGACTTGCAAATCTTTGTATGATGATACCAAAACAGATAATGCCATAACAGACTCAGAACAGAACATAAGTCAGATTTCATTCAGTTTTTCAGAATTTGATTTCAGATAGAGGCATGTTTAGTAAAGGCCAAAAATGGTCTTAAGAGATATTAGGTGGTTAACCGACGAAGGCACGAGTTTAGATAACTCATTGCCCGAAACTGTGCTTTGTCGATACGGGTTATTATAACCCCAAGAGGGATTATACGCTGGCCTAGTGACCTATGGTGTATCAATATCAGAAACTTCTACTCTTGCGGTAAACTTGGGTTGGAGACTTGGCCGCCGAGTTAAGGGCAGACTCTATATAGCCCGTGGGGTCGTAGAAATGTAGGGTGTACCACCTAACTCATAAGTAATACAAAGAATTAAATTGCATTGACAAGATTGTTTTATGATTATCAAAGATTTTCCCACGCATTTTAAACTATATCATGCAAGATGTTTCATGACCTGCTCTCATTTAAATATATATATATATATATATATATATATATATATATATATATATATGCATTATTTTTGATTGCTCCGCATAATAGTACAATTGTGTTGACTCCTTATATTTCAGGATCTGAGGCTGAATCTAGAGGTCCTGCTAAGCCATAGAGTTATTCAGATAGAACTGTGTAGTTTATAAGCCTTCTTTATTTCGCAAGGCCTATTTCTTTCCGGATACTTGTTATTTACTTTGGTTTAGGTCTACTGGGGGGCTTGTCCCATTTTAGATAGTGTCACAACTCGAACTAGGGACTGGCCATAATGGATATCCCAAACCATGAAGGTCCGGAACGTCCTTCTCTATCTGGTAATCATGCACAACATTCATATAATAAAAGAAGATGCGGAAATATAATCTACTATAGAAACATGGTCAATTCTGAATTCAACATAAGTATGAAAACTGTAAATCAACTACATCTAAATAACATCTGACTCAGTCTGCGGAATCTCTACTACATCAAAATCTGACAACTATCTAAAACTGGGACAAGGCCCCCAGTAGACCAAAACTGAAATACGTGACAAAACTAAAAAGACAGGCCTTCTGGAATAGAGAAGGCTCACCACTGCACAATCTAATCAGTTGTATGAATTATCTACTGCTAATCTGGACCCCTAGAATGAGTCTCAGAACTTGAGAGATAAGAGGGACTGGGTTAATACAGATGTACTGGTACGCATGGCATATCCAAAATAATCATTTATTATTCAACATATATGAGAGCAATTTAAAATAGTTCATAAGTGTATCATATAGTAAGAATTCACATGGGCATTTTAAAGACTATATAAATCATCTCAACTCTGATAAATCTGTGTTATTTCTATGCTAGGTGGTATACCCTACAACTCTGAAAAATTCCATGGGCTATATGAAAACTGCCATTAACTCGGCAGCGAATTCCCCAACCCAAGTGTACCGCAAGGGTCGGAGTCTCTAAATCTACTATGCCACATGGCCGTCGCCAGCGTATAAGAATAATCTACCTGTATCAGCAAATACAGTTTTAAGCTAAGAGTTGCTTGAACTTGCGCCTTCTTTGGGTAACCACCTAACCCTCTTTAAGCCCCTTTTTTAAACTCTATCAAAACATACAGCCTCTGAAAACATGCTCTGAAAACATAATCAGTTATGGCATAAATATATATAGTATTGTCATACCATTGACTTGCAAATCACATCTCTGAGCCATTATTATTCTATCATAAATCTCTATTTTCAAAACATAAGTTTTGGGACCACCATTTCAATAATTCAATTCAAAGAAGCTCTTTCTCAAACCTCATGTAAACACATGCAAAGAACTCATCTTTGTCAAGCATTTCAGTAGTACAGTACAAGGTGGTCAAGTCAAAGTTCTCAATTCACATGCAATTCTTTCTCTTAAACACAAGAACACATTTATATCAAGAAACACCCTCTCAACAATTTCAAATCATGCTCAAATGCTATAATATTGTGAAAACATCTTTCAAATTACAAAACCATAGTCTTTAATTCAATACACGAGAGAGAGTTCATAATTTATGCTCTTAACGATCTTAATTCTCGAATTCCATACATATACCTATACATGTAAATTTAGGGGATAGGACCACAAGGTCAAAACAATAGTAACATTAAAACATTCGGAGTACGTAATTTAGAACATAGATTCCAAAACCCCTTTGAAATTCATGCATAAAACTCTAAAAATCATGCTCTAATAGTTTTAAGCCCATGTAGTTTTTAGGATAAACCCCATGTACCTTGAATACGAAGAATAAGGGATGATCCATGAAGCCTACGGTTTGAGGATTCCAAATCTTCAGTCAATTTTGAAAACCCATGGTTGAATCTTGAGTTTCTTGGAGTAGAAGTATATGAACTAGGGTTTTTGTTTTAAGGAAAATCTTGAGAATGCCATATATTATGCTTGTAGAGGTCTTAATCTACTGTTTGGACGTTTTAAGAGGCTTGGAAAAAGTCCAAATTACCCTTGTTAACTTCTGAATGAAGCTGGAAAAATTAAATTGGGAACCCGATTTTATGGGTAACCGCAACGCGCCACTCTCGCGATGGCTCACTAGAAATTGACGAATGGGAAATTAGGATCCTACGCAATGCGCCTCTATCGTGATGTCCACTGGAATTTGACAATAGCTAATTAAACCCTCTCTGCAGCTCGCTAAACACCAGAATGATGATTTTTTATGATTAGCACATAAAATAGCCATAACTTCTTCACCGAGTGTCTGTTTTGGACGAATCTTAAATCGATGGAAAGCTTATTCAGTCATATATGTAATGAAAAATTAAAATCAAAGGAATTCCATAGCAAAATAAGTATAAATCATTCTATAAACCAATGCTTGATATTTTAGGGGTAAAATTTAGCTAAGAAAATCTTTGGAGCGTTACAATATCCCCCCCTTAGGAACATTCATCCCCGAATGTTGACGCGGAATATAGACAAGCATAATTTCAAGCAACTAAGGCATATAAAGAATAAGGAAAGGATTGTACCTTCCATTTCATCATCCATTGGATCAAAAAGGTTTGGGTATCTATCTCTTATGTCAACTTCTAATTCCCAAGTCTCTTCTTCAATTTTATGGTTTCTCCATGACACTTTAACTGAGCCTATCTCCTTGTTCCTCAATCTTCTAACTTGGCAATCAAAAATCTCTACAGGCATTTTTTCATGGTATAAAGAGTCTGCCACTTTGATTTATTTGACAGGCAATACTAAAGAATGGTATCCAATACACTTCTTCAACATAGATATATGAGATACCGGATAAACCAAACCCAAACTAGCTGGCAATTCAAGCTCATACGCAACTTTACCTATCCTTCTTAGAATTTGATATAGTCCAATATAGCGAGGACTCATTTTACCTTTCTTCCTGAATCATATGACTCCCTTCATGGGAAAAACCTTGAGAAATACTAAATCTCCAACCTCAAATTCTAGATTTCTTCTCCTAACATCGGCGTAGGACTTCTGACGACTCTGAGCTATCTTGAGTCGTTCTCTAATAATTTTCACATCCTCTATCTCCTGATGAATAAGGTCATACCCAAACAACTAGGTCTTGACCACTTCTTCCCACCCTATAGGCAACCTACATCTTCTCCCATACAAGGCCTCAAACAAAGCTATCTTAATAATGGCATAGTAGCTATTAGTATGTACAAACTCTATTAGCAGCAAGTAATCCACCCAACTACCTTTAAAATCACTCACGCAGGCCCTCAACATATCCTCAAGGGTTTGGATGGTATGCTCAGCTTTCCAATCTTCTGAGGGTGGAAAGCCATGCTCAAATTCTCTTAGGTACCTAAACCCATTTGAAACGATCTCTAAAACTATGAATAAAATTGTGTACCTCTATAAGATATGATGGACACAGGTGTCCCATGCAAATGAACTGTTTCTGCAAAAAACAGCTTGGCATAATTCTCTCCCAAATAATTTATATTGATAGGTAAAAAGTGAGCTGACTTGGTCAACCTATCTACAATTACCCAAATGGAATCATAATGGTTTTGGGACCTCAGAAGTCCTGTAATGAAGTCCATATTAATCATCTCTCACTTCAACAAAGGCAAAGATATCTCTTGAGAAGAACCACCTGGCCTCAAATATTCCACTTTAACTTATTGATAATTCAAACACTTGGCAACATAGTTAGCCACATCACGCTTCATATTATTCCACTAATAAATGGTTTTCAAATCCTGATACATTTAGTAGAACCAGGGTAAATAACATACCTCGACGTGTGAGCTTCATCAATGATTCTCTTTCTCAGACCATCTATATCTGGTACACACAACCTACCTTGATATCTCAAAACACCATCACCTCCAATTTCAAAAGAGAATACCTTTTATTGACCCACATCTTTCTTGATCTACATCAAGATAGGATCTTTAACCTGCTTATCTTTGACTTCTGCACAAAGAAAAGATTTAGCTATCTTATGAACAACCACTCCTCCAGCCTCGGAATCTAAAAGTTACACTTGTAGATTTGCAAGCCAGTAAATATCCTTCACCGTCTCGCTCGTATCTTCCTCAACATGAGAAAGACTGCCCATAGAGAACCTGTTGAGGGCATCGGCTACCATATTTGCCTTGCCCAGATGATAGTGCAGGCTTATGTCATAGTTTTTTACAAGTTGCAACCACCGCCTCTGCTTGAGATTCAATTCTTTCTGCGAGAAAACATACTATAAACTCTTGTGGTCAATAAATACATCAACGTGTACCCCATACAAATAGTGCTGCCAGATCTTAAGTGCAAAAACCATAGCCGCTAACTCCAAGTCATGAGAAGGGTTGTTCCGTTCGTGCACCTTCAACTGCCTAGATTCATAAGTTTCTACCTTACCGTTCTGTATAAGAACAGACCAAAGTCCCGCTCAGGACATATCACAGTATACAACAAAACCTTCTGTACCCTCCGGAAGAGTCAGAACAGGAGCAGTAGTCAACCTGTCTTTCAAATTCTCAAAACTATTCTCACAAGAGTCAAACCATAAAAACTTTACCTTTTTCTGAGTCAACATAGTAAGTGGTACAACTATGGAAGAAAAATGTCGACGAATCTTCTGTAATAACCTGCCAAACCTAAGAAGCTCCGAATGCCGATTAGAGTCATGGGTCTGGGTCATTTTCTCACTGCCTCAAATCTTTTGAGGATCAACCTTTATCACCTCACTAGATACAACATGCCCCAAGAACGCATTAGCATTCAACCTGAATTCACACTTCAAAAATTTTGCATACAACTTATGATCTTTAAGGGTCTGAAGGATGATTTGGAGGTGATTGGCCTAGTCGTCCTCTCTCTTAGAATATACCAAGATGTCATTAATGAATACAATGACAAACAAATCTAGAAACTAATGGAAAACCCTATTTATTAGATCCATAAAAGCTACAGGGGCGTTAGTCAACCCGAAGGACATGATGAAGAATTCATAATGGCCGTATCTGGTTTGGAAAGCTATTTTGGGAATATCTGACTCTCTAACTTTCAACTGGTGATATCCCGAAGAAAGCTCTATCTTTGAAAATCATTTAGCACCCTGAAGTTGATAAAAAAGATCATCAATCCTAGGAAGGGAATATTTATTTTTAATTGTGACCTTATTCAACTGTCAGTATTCTATGCACATACAAAGGGAACCGTCTTTCTTTCGCACAAAAAGTATAGGTGCACCCCAGGGAGACATACTGGGGAAGATAAAACCTTTATCTAGAAGATCTGCTAGCTATTTTTTCAACTCTTTTAGCTTTATAGGAGCCATCCTATATGGCAGAATAGAAATAGAACGGGTATCTAAAAATAAATCAATACCCAAATCTATCTTACTATTAGGTGGTATTCCTAGAAGATCATCTGGAAAGACTTTCAAGAATTTATTCACTATGGGGACAGACTGAAGAAGAAGACTTTTGAAACTAGAATCTTTAACCCGAATAAGATGATACAAGAAACCTTTGGAAATAAGTTTACGGGCCCTGAGATAAGATATGAAGTGCCCTCTAGGTGCTAGAGAATGTCCCTCCCATTCTATCATAGACTCATTCAAAAAAGAAAAAGTGACTCTTCGGGTCCTATAATTAAAGGTGGCATAGCATGAATAGAGCCAGTCCATCCCTAAGATGGAATCAAAATCAACCATATCAAGTTCTATGAGATCTGTCTCAGTATCCCGATTAAAAATAAACACAACACAATTTCTATACACCCTCTTAGCCATAATAGAATCTCCCACTGGGGTGGAAACCAAAAAAGGTTCAGCAATCACATCAGGCTCAAACCTAAAAACAACAGCCACGTATGGGGTCATATAAGACAAGGTAGACCTGGGATCAAGTAATACATACACATCACCAGAAATGATTTGCAATGTATCGGTGACTATATTTGTTGAGGCCTTTGCGTCCTAGCGGTTGGTCAAAGCATACAATCATTTTTTATCATTTCTAGTGCCTGAAGTGACACCCATCTGAGGTGGTGGTGCAAATGAATTCGCCTGCGACTTTGCTTCTCAAACATTACTCTTTGCTACCAGATAGTCTCTCTGGATATGGCCTGGCTGGCCGCATAAATAACACACCAAAGGCAAACTGAGATCTCCTAGGATGATTCTTCCCGTATCTCCTACAACGCAGATAGGAATGAGAGGTCTGGGCTACACTTCTCTGTGACTGCGTACCCTGCATCCTCGGCCCCTGACTAGACTAAAAATTCTGGGTGCACTGCTCAACTGTGGGACTAGACACTGGAACACTAGCTGCCAACTATGAATTACCCCAATTCTTTTTCTTTTGCCATTTGCCGCCCCAATTACCATTTTGCTGCTGACTATGACTCTAGTTTATTACTCTAGCTCTCTTTGCCTACCTGTTCTTTTCCCTAGATTCGACTATCTTCTTCTTCTTCTCCTCAACTTGCTGTATGTGGACTGACAGTCTAGCAAAGTCCATATCCCCATTCAGCATAGCTCCCTGACACTCAAGCACCAGATTATCTGAAAGGCCGAAAGCAAACTTTCCCATTTGGGCCTTTATACTACTCGTTATCTCAAGAGCATAACGGGCCTGCTGGTTAAACTTGAAAGTATACTCCTGAATATTCATCTTACCCTGCTTAAGGTTCATAAACTCCTTTACTTTAGCTTCTCTCAGCTTCAGAGGAAAGAATCGGTCAAGAAAAGCTTCCATGAACTTATCCCAAACTGTGGGCTCAACATTGTCACCCTTTACATCTTTCCACTCATTGTACCATTAGTTTGATACATTAGCTGGTATACTGATAGATCAATACCCTCAACCTGATCAGTATGCATTACTTTGAAAATCTTCTCCATTTTGTCTACGAACTCCTATGGGTCCTCTTCCACCTTAGCTCCAGAGAACTTGGGCGGGTTCATTCTCATAAACTAGCCCACTCTAGTAACTTCAGAAGTAACAGATGCAGACCAGTATCCTTTAACGTCTGAGTCTTTACGGCTAACAGCTATTCAAGAATGTGAATAGACTGTCTGAATTCAGCACTAGAAACTTCTCCTTCACGAGGCTGAGTGCGATTGGCCCCCGTCTAGGAAGCTATGGGAGGACTGGTTGGTACAGGAGGTACTTCCAGAGTAGGAATAGGTTCTGGGGTATGAGCTCTCTTACGGGTCTGTATCCCATGGGTGGGACGGACTTCATCATCCTGAGCATTAACGTTGGTGTGACGAGGAGACATCGCTGGTTTTTTGAAAAACAAGAGGTCATTGATTAGGGGACAGATTAGACTCTGAAGCACAAACTAAATCACAAAGAAGAGAAATATTCTTAAATGCCTAGTAGCCTCCTACTTATAAGTGTGGAATGCTACACACCTATAAATAAGACTCTACCCGATGCGATTTCGCAGACACCCTGGGACCATGAACCGTGCTCTAATACCAAGTTTGTCATGACCCAAACTAGGTCCTGGCTGTGATGGACATCCCGAACCATGAAGGCCTGGAATTCCCTTCTCTATCTGGTAATCATGAACAACATTCATATAATAAAAGAAGATACGAAAACATAATCCTCTACGAAAATATGGTCCATTCTGAATTCAACATAAGTATGGAAACTGTAAATCAACTACATCTAAATAACATCTGACTCAATATGAAAAATCTCTACTACATGAAAATCTGACAACTGTCTTAAACTAGGACAAGCCCCCCAATAGACCAAAACTGAAATAAGTGACATAATCTGAAAAGACAGGCCTTCTGGAATAGAGAAGGCTTACCACTGCACAATTTGATCAGATGTGTGAATTATCTACTGCTAATATAGACCCCTAGACTGAGTGTCAGAACTGAGAGGTAGGGAGAAGTGTCAATACTGATATAATGGTATGCGGAGCATATCCAAAATAATCATTTATTATTGAACATATATGAGAGCAATTTAAAATAGTTCATAAGTGTATCATATAGTAAGAATTCACATGGGCATTTTAAAGACTCTGTAAAAATCATCTCAACTCTTAGAAATCTATGTTACTTCTATGTTGGGTGGTATACCATACAAATCTAAAAAATTCCATGGGCTATATGGAAACTGCCATTAACTCAGCAGTGAATCCCTCGACCCAAGTGTGCCGTAAAGGTCGGAGTCTCTAAATCTACTACGCCACACGGCCGTCGCCATCATACAATAATAATCTACCCGTATTGGCAAATACAGTTTCAGTCTAAGAGTTACTTGAACTCGCGCCTTCTTCGGGTAAACACCTAACCCTCTTTAAGGCCTTTTTTAAAACTCTATCAAAACATACAGTCTCTGAAAACATACTCTGAAAACATGCTTTGAAAACATAATCTATTATGGTATAAATACATAAGGTATCATCATACCATTAACTTGCAAGTCACATCTTTGAGCCATTATTAGTCTATCGTAAATTTCTGTTTTCAAAACACAAGTTTTGGGACCACCATTTTAATAATTCAATTCAAAGAAGCTTTTTCTCAAACCTTATGTAAACACATTCTAGGAACTCATCTTTGTTAAGCATTTTAGTAGTACAACACAAAGTAGTCATGTCAAAGTTCTCAATTCACATACAATTCTTTCTCTTAAATACAAGAACACATTTATATCAAGAAACACCCTCTCAACAATTTCAAATCATATTCAAATGCTATAATATTGCAAAACCATCTTTCAAATCACAAAACCATAATCTTTAATTCAATACATGAGAGGGAGTTCATAATTTATGCTCTGAACGATCTTAAATCTCAAATTTCATACATATACGTATACATGTAGATCAATTTAGAGTATAGGACCATAAGTTCAAAATGATAGTAACATTAAAACATTTGGAGTACATTATTTAGAACATAAATTCAAAAACCCCTTTGAAATTCATGCATAAAAATCTAAAAATCATGGTCTAATGGTTTTAAGCCCATGTAATTTTTAGGATAAACCCCACGTACCTCGATTACGAATAATAAGGGATGATCCTTGAAGCCTATGGTTTGAGGATTCCAAATCTTTAGTCTATTTTGAAAACCCACGGTTGAATCTTGAGTTTCTTAGAGGAGAAGTATATGAACTAAGATTTTTGTTTTGAGAAAAATCTTGAGAATGTCATATATTTTGCTTGTAGAGGTCTTAATCTACTATTAGGATGTTTTAAGAGGCTTGGAAAAAGTCCAAATTACCCTTGTTAAATTCTGAACAAAGATAGAAAAATTAAACTGGGAAACTAATTTTATGGGCCATCGCGACGCGCCACTATCGTGGTGGCTCACTAGAAATTGACGAATGGAAAATTAGGATCCTTCACGATGCGCCATTACTGCCATGTCCTACTGAAATTTGAAAATTGCTAATTAAACCCTCTTTGTGGTGTGCTAAACACCAGAATGACGATGTTTTACGACTAGCACATAAAATAGCACTAACTTCTTCACTGAGTGTCTGTTTTGGACAAATCTTATATTGATGGAAATCTTATTCAGTCATCTACGTAATGAAAAGTTAAAATCTAAGGTATTATACAAGGAAATAAGTATAAATCATTCTAGAAGCCAATGATTGATATTTTAAGGATAAAATTTAGCTAAGAAAAACTTTGGGGCGTTACAGATAGTTTGCTAGTTTCATATGTAATAGAAATTTTGTAGACAGAAATAGTTATTATCTAGATATTGATTTACGTTTTTCTTTACTGTTAAACAAAATTCAGATTTTAACCATGATTCCATTTTTGGTATTTCATATTTTTCTTTATTGTTATGAATGGTGTTCATGAGTACTAGACAGAAAAGGGTGCCCGAGTCTATTGGTTTAGGATGCTCATCAGAGTCAGGGTCACAACTTGAGTCATGACAAACTTGGTATCAGAGAACGATTCATTGTCCCAGGGTATCTGCGAAATCTTATCATGTATAATTTTGTTTATGGGTATGTAGTTCACCACACTTAGAAAAGCTATCATGTCTCTTTGTCAGTCTTATGATCAGGATTCCCAAATAGAAAATGTCCGTCCTACCCACGGGATGAGGACACATAACAGGGTTCACACTCCTAAATTTGTTGCTGCTTTGGGAACCTCTCCTATTCAAACCAGTCCACCCAGGGCATGTAGGGTTCCCCAATCTAGGACTAACCAGACCCAGCCTCGTCAGAGAGATATATCAAATACTGAGTTCAAGAAGTTAGTGCATATGATTGCACAGTTAATGGTTTCAAAGACCCGACGATTGGAGGATGTTGGATCTGTATTTGGTTCATCCGAGACTACATGGGTGGGTCAGTTTATGAGGAATAACCCACCTAAGTTTATAGGTGGAAAGGTAGAAGATGATGCATAAGAGTTCATTGATGAAATGGACAAAATTTTTGAGTGATGCATGTAGATAAATTGGAATGAGTTGAACTAGAGGCTTATCAATTGAAGGAGGCAGAAAATCAGTGGTACTATGAATGGGAAGATTCGAGGGATGAAAATACTGAGCCTTCTATGTGGGGCAAATTTGTGGACGCTTAACTGGTCCGATTCTTTCCCCAGGAGTTGCGGTAGTCCAAGGCTGAAGAGTTTATGAATTTGAAATAGGGGAATATTAGTGTAAATGAGTACACCCTGAAATTCAATCAACTCTTCCATTATGCTCCAGAACTGGTGGGAAACATGAGGGCCGGTATGATGAAGTTTGCATCCAGTCTTTTGGATGACTTGGTGTTGGAGTACAAAGGGGAAATATTGAACAGAGATATGGACTTCTCCAAATTGTTCATTCATATGCAGAAAGTTGAGGAGTAGAAAAGGAGGGTTGCTGAAGCAACAAAAAAGGATAGATTGGGCAAAAGTGCCAGAATAACAATCAATCGCAGAGTGGTAATTGGGGTAACAGGTGGCAGATGAAAAAGTTTTGGGGCAATGTTTAGCCTGCAGCTAGCACACCAACACCCAGACCTTTAGTTGAGTGACAATATCAAAATTTTTAGCATAGCCATGTACCCAGAGCGCAGGGTACCCACTCCCAAGAAAGTGTGGCTCAGCCGTATTGGACCTTTCCAGGGTGTGAGACCTACGGTAAGCATCACCCAAGAAGGTGGCAAATGGGAAGGTTGGTATACTATATATGTGGTTAGTCGGGCTATTTCCAGATATTTTGTCCTTCCACTAGAGGAACTTCGATGGTTCTAAGTCCCAAGCAAACTCTTCTATGCCACCACTACCTCCAAAATGTGCTACTTTATCTATCGGAAGTGGTCGCAGCTGGTTATATACCTTGTCCAATCACCAAGATGTAGAGGCATCACCAAATGTAGTCACAGGTATGTTATAGATTTTCTCCCATGATGTATATGTGCTACTTGACTTTGGATCTACCTTGTCTTATGTGACCCCTTATGTGGTTGTTGGTTTTGGTTTTAAACCTGAAAATATTCCTGAACCATTTTCTATCTCCACTCCTGTTGGTGACTCTGTTGTGGCTAGGAGAGTGTACAAAAATTGTGTAGTGTCTGCTTGTAGTCATAATACTGTGGCAGACCTTATAGAGCTTGACAAGATTGACTTTGATGCTATCTAGGGAATGGATTGGCTTCACTCGTGGTACGTTGTCCTAGACTGTCGAACTCGTAAGGTTACTTTTTCTTTTCTAAATGAACCTGTGATAGAGTGGGAAGGGTATTCTTTAGAACCTAAATTGAAATTCATATCTTACCTTGGAGCCCATAAGCTTATTTCTGAAGGTTGTTTGTACCATCTTATTTGGGTTAAGGTCAACTATCAAAAGCCCTTCTTTTCAGTCCGTCCCGATGGTTAATGAATTTCTAAAAGTCTTTCCCAATGACCTTCAAGGGATACCACCTGATAGGAAGATAGATTTTAGAATTGACTTCTTGTCGGATACTTGTCCTATTTCTATTCTACCATACAGGATTGCTCTTACAGAATTGAAAGAGTTAAAAGAATAGTTAAAAGATTTTTCTGACAAGGGCTTTATTCGTTCTCGTGTTTCTCCCTGGGGTTCACCTGTACTCTTCATGCGTAATGAAGATGCTTCCCTCCATATGTGTATAGAATACCATTAGCTAAATAAGGTCTCTATTAAGAACAAATACCCTCTTCCCAGAATTGATGATCTCTTTGACCAACTTCAGGGTGCTAGGTGTTTCTCTAAGATAGATCTTCATTCGGGGTATCATCAATTGAAGGTTAGGGAGACAAATATTTCTAAAATAGCTTTCTGAACCTGATATAGCCATTATGAATCCCTAGTTATGTCCTTTGAGTTGACTAACGCCCCTGCATGGACCTAATGAATAGGGTGTTCTGTCAGTTTCTAGATCATTTGTCATAGTTTTCATTGATGACATTTTGATTTATTCTAAGAGTGAGGAGGATCATACCAATCACCTCTTAATTATTCTTTAGACCCTCAAGGATCATAAGTTGTATGCAAAATTTTCCAAGTGTGAATTCTCGCATAGTGCTATTGTGTTCTTGGGGCATATTGTGTTTATTGAGGGAATTAAATTTTATCCCCAAAAGATTGAGGCAGTGAGAAAATGGCCCAGACCTACGACCCCAACCGATATTTAGAGGTTTTTAGGTTTTTGCAGGGTATTACAGAAGGTTCGTAGAGAGTTTAACTTCCATAGCTGCTCCACTTACTAGGTCGACATAGAAAAAGGTGAAATTTGTTTAGTTTGACTCTTGTGACAGTAGTTTCTAGAAGTTGTAAGACTAGTTGACTACTGCACCATTTTTTACTCTTTCAAAAGGTATAGAGGGTTTTGTGGTATACTATGATGCATCTTGGGTAGGACTTAGGTGTGTACTTATCCAGCATGGCAAGGTGGTAGCTTATGTATCTAGGCAGTTAAAGGTGCATGAGTGAAATTACCCCACCTATGATTTGGAGTTAGCAGCTGTGGTGTTTGCACTTAAAATTTGTCGGCATTATCTATATGGGGTACATGTTGATATATTTACTGACCACAAAAGTTTACAGTATGTTTTCTTACAAAAAGAACTGAATCTCAGATAGAAGTGTTGGTTGGAACTGATAACGGATTATGACATGAGCCTGCACTATCACCTGGGAAAGGTGAATGAGGTGGCCAATGGCCTCAGTAGATTATGTATGGGCAGTATTTCTCATATTGTGGAAGGAAATAGGGAGATAGTGAAAGATATTCGTTGCCTTGCAAATATTGTGGTGTGACTTCTGGATTTCAAAGATAGAGGAGTAGTTGTGGATGAAATAGCTAAATCTTCCCAATGTGGGTAAGTTAAGGAGAAACAGGCTGAGGATCCCATGTTGATGCAAATTAAGAAAGATGTGGGTCAATAGAAGGTGATGTCTTTTGAAATTGGCAGTGATGGTATTTTGAGGTACCAAGGTAGGCTGTGTGTATCGAATGTGGATGGTTTGCGAGAGAGGATACTCGATGAGGCTCACACTTTGAGGTATGTTGTTCATCCAGGCTCTACTAATATGTACCATGATCTTAAAGCTATATATTGGTGGAATAATATGAAGCGTGATGTTGCTAATTTTTTTTCCAAGTGTTTGAATTGCCAACAAGTGAAAGTGGAACATTTGAGACCAGGTGGTACTACCCAAGAGATAGATTTGCCTATGTGGAAGTAGGAGATGGTAAATATGGACTTCATCACGGGACTTCTAAGGCACCGAGACCAATATGATTCCATTTGGGTAATTTTGGGTCGGATGACCAAGTCAACTCACTTTTTTCCTGTGAGGACTAACTATTTGGGAGATGATTATGCCAAGCTATACATTGAGGAAATAGTTTGCTTGCATGGGGAACCTATATCCATTAGATCCAATCAAGGTGCGCAGTTCTCTTCATAATTTTGGCAATCTTTTCAGAGGGGTTTAGGTTCCCAAGTGAACCTGAGTACTGCATTCCACCCTCAGACAGATGGACAAGCTGAACGCACCATTCAAACTCTAGAGGATATGTTGAGGGCTTGTATAATTGACTTCAAGGGTAGTTGGGTAGATCATTTTCCATTGATAGAGTTCGCCTATAATAATACCTACCATGCCAGCATTAAGATGTCGCCTCTTGAAGCACTTTATGGGAGAAGATGTAGATCACCGATTCGGTGGTATGAAGTAGGTGATACATGGTTGTTGGGACTGATGTTGTTCATCAGGCAATGGAGAAGGTGAAAATTATTAGAGAACGACTTAAGAAATCTTATAGACATCAGAAATCCAACGTCGATGTTATAAAGAAGGAGCTGGAATTTGCGATTGGTGCTTGGGTGTTTTTAAATGTCTCCCTTATAAAACGAGTCATGTGATTTGGGAAGAAAGGAAAGCTGAGTCCTCGCTATATAGGACCATATCAGATTGTGAGAAGGATAGGTGGGGTTTCTTAGACCCGTATTTCATGTGTCCATATTGAAGAAGTGAATTGGTGATCATTCCCTAGTGTTGCCTGTAAAGGAGATTAATATGAAGGACTCCTTGTTATACAAGGAAGAACCTATTGAAATCTTGGATCGCCATGTTCGAAAATTGAGGAGTAAGGAAATAGCTTCAATCAAAGTTATGTGGAGAAATCAAAAAATTGAGGAGGCTATATAGGAGTTGGAAGATGTTATGTGTGTGAGGACCCGACTCTTTTCATGGCCATGGATAGTGATTTAGAATGTACAAATCCTATACTACTCCTTTTCCTTCATTTAATTCTTACAATTGTGCTTGTTGTGTCCCGAGTTATCATTCGGGGACGAATGGTCCCTGAAGGAGGGGGGTTAATGTAACGACCCGTATTTCAGGCTAGAATGTAGATCGTCATTCCTACCCATAAAAATTCCAAAAGCCTCCCTATTGATTGAGTCTTGATAAGAATATGAAATTTTATTTGGATTTTATTCCAGTGGCTCACCGCAATTGGGTCGCGTCGCGGATAGAATAACGATGCGAAAGCTATCACATCGCGGTAGTGGCCAAATATATGTTTGTCCAATTCAAGTGGGCCACTGCTATTGCACCGTGTCGTGGTGAACCCCAAAACAACAATTGTCAAAAATTGGTAAGTCACCGCGATTCCACCGCGTCACGGTGTGTATCATGATTGCAGGATCACCGTATCACGGTAAGCCTCACAGACGGGATTAGTTCAGCAACTTTTAAGTCCGAAGGCAGTCTTGTATATTTACCTACAATTCCTAACCATATTATCTGAGAATTAAAACAGTTTTAGGGCAGATTATGACAAATTTTACTAAAAATTATTAAGAACAAAACGAATCCTAACCTCTCTTCCAAAGATCTAGAGACTGTATTCTATGTTCAAGAATTCAAGAAGAGTGTCAATATTAGAGTTTCAATTCTCAAATTAAACTACTTAAGGTATGTGGGGGTTTTCCTAAACTACATGGGCATGGTGAAATTTTCTTAATCATGTTTAAATGTCAGAAATTATGAATTTACAAAGGGGTTTGGATTTATAATTGTAATTATGCATTACGAAATATTTTTTTATAATATTGTTTTGGTATTGAGGCCTTCCCTTAAAATAGATTTTGTTAGTATATATGTATGTGGTTTGAGTGTTCAAACTTTGTTTGAGAACATGAATATTTATACTCTCTCTCTCGTTATGAATTATTCGATTACATATTGAGAAGCATGACATAAATGTCTTTACTATTATTTGTTGACGTGGTTTTGATGATGACTTGAAGAGAGGGCATCTTTCTTAATTACATAAATGAAAGTGATGATTTAAAGAAAATTGCATGATTTGTTACACGATACTTGACCACCATGTGTTTGTGAATTGACTTGAGGATCTTTGACTCTGTTTTCATGAATTTCACTATACATATCCTCTTATACAGTTTGATTAGTTTGGTGGTCTGAAAATGATATTTTGAAAGAAAAGACTATAACATGATATTGTGTGGCTTAGATATATGACTTGCAAGTCTTGGTATGATGATACCGAAATAGATAATGCCATAACAGACTCAAAACAGAACATAAGTCAGATTTCATTTAGTTTTTCAGAATTTGATTTCAGAAATAGGCATGTTTAGAAAATTCTAAAACTGAGATTAAGAGATATTAGGTGGTTAATCGAAGAAGGCATGAGTTCAGATAACTCATTAAACGAAATCATATTTTCTGATATAGGTTATTATATCCCCAAGAGGGATTATACGCTGGCCTAGTGCCTTGTGGTGTATCAGAATCAGAAACTCCAATTCTTTCGGTAAACTTGGGTTGGGGGATTGACCGCCTAGTCAAGGACGGACTCCATATAGCCCGTGGGGGTCATAGAATTGTAGGGTGTACCACCTACTTAGAAGTAATACAAAGTATTTAATTGCATTGACAAGAATGTTTTATGATTATCAAAGATTTCCCCATGCATTTTAAATTATACCATGCATGATGCTTCATGACCTACTCTCATTTATTATATATATATATATATATATATATATATATGCATTACTTTGGATTTATCTGTACCAGTACAATTTTATTGACCCCCTATATTTCAGGGTCTGAGTCTCTGTCTAAAGGTCCTGCTAAGCCGTGGATTTATTCAGACAGAAGTGTGCAATTGGTGTGGCTTCTTTATTCCGGAAGGCCTGTTTCTATCCAAATACTTGTTATATACTTTGGTTTAGGTCCACAGGGGGCCTTGTCCTAGTTTCAGATAGTTTTATAGTTTCGTATGTAATAGAGATTTCACAGACTGAAATAGATTTTGTCTAGATGTTGATTTACTTACTTCTGTACTATTAAAAAGAACTCAGATTCTGACTATGATTTCGTGTGTGGTATTCCGCATTTTTTTCTTTATTGTTATGAATGGTGTTTTGGGGGATGGGGATCCTTGGTTTGTTGATTATACTTAATTTTTGTGGATGTTGCTTCTTTTTTACTTTATTATGTTGCTCTTCTTTTGTTTTACGGTCCTTTGTCTTGAGCCGGGGGTCTATCAAAAACAGCCTCTCTACTCCTTCGGGGGTAGTGGTAGGGAATGCATACATTTTACCCTCCCCATACCCCGCTGTTCGAGAATATACTGGGTTTGTTGTTATTGTTATGAATGTTATTCATGAGTACCAGACCAAAAGGGGCACCCGAGTCTATATGGTTTGGGATGCTTATCGCGGCCAGGGTTCCAACTCGGGTCGTGATAGAATAGTTCAGTTGACGCTTTTGTAAAATAACTATATTCCAAAATAGTCTTTTCCCTCAACTATATCTGGACATGAGGAGTTACATATGATATACAAAAATTCAAGACATTCCAAAGAAGAAACTGAACAAATCTTCTAGACTACTTGTTTTTTACTATAGGTGCACAAATTGAATGAAAGTCATATGATAACAATATATAGGTCCAGACCTTACCTCTCCCTTAAAAAGTAGGAGAGGTTGTTTCCATCTTTCCAGCAGACCTTTGGCTCCATAACACAACAAAAGAATAGGGAAGGAAATAGCAAAAGGTGTTTGAGGATTTATCTGTAGCAACTAAAGCTGAAGAATCGACGAAAGAGAAATGTATCCCGTACTCCGTACATGCGCTATTCAAAGAAAATTACACTGGTTTAAGTATATGGAAAAAATTAAAAAAATAAGTTAATCCATTTTACGTGAGACTCTTTTATTTATGGATTAACTTATTTTTTTTTCATATAATTAAACTAGTGTAATTTTCTTTGAATAGCGCATGTATGGAGTACGGGACACGTAGAGTGCTCGAGGCCTTTTACACAAATGCATGGTAGTTAAATACAATTCCAATAATTCTCTATCATAATTGCGAATATGACCCGAATGATGGACTTGAAGGTTGTCTTCTCTCGTCATATCTTCAGCATATTGCTTAATCGTCCTAGAAAAATCTTCAATTCTATTGTTGCCTACAAGATTGAAAACTTTGCATGAACTAATATCATCGAAACAGGGCAGAATCTCCTTAATCACACCACAACTATGCAATGTTAATTGCTTAAGCATGAGAAAAGATTCCTCTCCAACCTCCCACTTAGGAAGGTTTAGTTCCTTCAATTGCCAAAGTTTGATATTGTCAAAGAAGTCCCCCATGTTCCATTCTCATCCCAGGATGATTGTGTTACTAAGACACATCTGTCATGACCCGAGCTGAGGCCCTGGCCCCGACGGGAATCCCAATCCACGAAGGCCCGAGAATCCCCTTAGTATGCAATCATAAGCATAATTCATATATAAATCAAAGTATGGAAGAAAACTAAAAATTCAATGGAAATTTACAGTACAAACTGTGTCAACAACTATGACTCTACAATACTCAACTCTCGTCTACGAAGCCTCTAATGAAAACTAACTATCTAGAATGGGACAAAGCCCCTGGTTGGACCATATATAAAAAAACTCCACATATAAGTAAATGCCTCCCAAAAGATGGATGACTCACCTATTTATGTCATATCACAAGTGGTATAGTAATGTGATGGACCATAGGACTATACTGCAGTAGCTGAAATGTAGGGGGTCAATACACAAAGGTACTGGTACGTAGAACAATCCAAAAATAAAATATATTTTTATACAACATAGATGAGAGCATTTCTTAAAAACATGTCAGCATAAAACAATGTAAAATACATGGGTATAATTTGATGAGCTTCAAAACATTTCCTTGTAATCATGAGATTGGTAATACCCCCCACGTGAGCATACCGTAGGATTCCCCTATGTGAGATGTCGTAATTATCCTCCCATGTAGGATAACATATCATAAGTCCCACAACGGCATAATACAGTTTTGGTCCTTTAAAACCTTGCTTTATTTTTTTCAAACATTCAATAGTTATTCCGTTAAGGGCATATCATCACTGGGTATCGTCATACTCAGACTTGGAAGTTATTCATATCAATATCAAATCCATAATCCATCACATTCAAAATATGTAAATAACCACTAAAAGATTTATCAAGTCACAAGAGAGTTCTTATTATAAAAAACATATGAAGAATTATTAAAAACACTCTCTTGACAAGGCTTTAACACGTGGTGGTCAATTCATTTATTCAACACACACATTTCTTTCAGTTAAGAAACAAAAGCCTTTAGCATAAGAAATACCCCTTTTGAAAGCGTGCAAACAACAATGCATAATGGTTAAAGAGGCGTTTAAACTCAAGAAGCGACACCATTAATAAATCAGCCCCAACTTACTTATATATAAATCTCATGATCAGAAAGGGGCTCTTAAGTTATTCTCTCAAAAAACAATTCCCAATTCCTACCATGCAAAGTCCATAAATTTTGTCATGGGGAAAGGAAAGTTTATAATTTACATTCGTAAATCACCTTTCGAATTCAAATCACATATGCACGAGATTATAAATTAATTTTTTGGAACAAACCCAATGACAGTTATGTACTTTTATCAAATTTGATTTACAAGGCATATTCTTAAAACAATTTCCCAAAGCTCAATTCATATACATACATATATAACTTCAAAGCTTCTTAAAATCATAAAACCTATGCCCGTGAGATTTAGGATAGCCTCACACAACTTAAGCTTCTTCATTGATGAAGAAAACTTGAATTCCTTGTTTTCTTGAGGAAGAGTTTGGGTTTGTTCTTGTGGAAAGAGAGGGTTTAGGTGAGTTAATTTTGATAAGATGGGCAAATAATGCCCGTTTGGGTGATATAAATTGTCCTTTGGAAGTTTGGGGTTGAGGGGAAAGGACCAAAGTACCCTTTGACCCTTATGAAGCTAAAAAAGTGCACGTACGCCCTTTAGTTTGGTGAAATAAACCCTGCAACTCCCGCTCTATCCCGAAGGAATAACCCCTGTGGCGCGGGCTTATCACTGCCCTTACTGCCTCTCATGAAAAAGGATATAACTTTTCGCTCGAGTATCGGACTAAGGTGAAACTTGTATCATTGGAAAACTGACTAAATTATGTACAATTTGATAGGTCTTGAGATGAAAAATTCCACATATATAAAAAGTTATACTCGCTCAAAGTTGACCCTTGTAGAATCAAATATCAAACTTTGGACGAATCAAAGGCTCTTAGCTCAAATTTGTTCTAATTGATTCGTTTGAACATTTTCACTTCGAAAGCAATTCCCACAATAGGATAAAGATAATTACACATGAATTAAAATATAAATCATGGACTTAGAGTTTTTACGCGTAGGAATGATGGTTCGATTTCTAGCTCAAAAATGTCGGGTGTTACATTATCTCTCCCTTCGGATCACTCATCCCCGAATAATGGGTAGGAACTTGTTGAAGCTATAAAAGTATGGAATAAAGAACATAATCTTGCATTGAACATTTTTCCTCAACAAAATAGCTAAAGGCATCAAAATCTCTTCATGATAACCCCTAGTGAAATAAGTAAGTACGAAGCGTGAGAGAATAAGAATTGACATAGACATGATCTTTCACATGAATTCTAGGGATCATAATCATAAAAACATAAGGCATGATTTTATTTGATGATAATAGGCCTGATTTACATTGGTACGATTATTAAATGAGACTTCGAGGGAAATAGAAATAGACACGTTCTCTATCCTACAAGATACAACAAATAGATTTAAACTTTGAGATACTACTCGTCTCTGCCCAAACTATAGATAAAATATTTTGTCATTTCTAACTTACAATTCTCCTATCACATATATAACCACAAGAGTTCGAGTTGTACTTCATAATACTCCTATGTTGAATCCTAACTCAGAGAAAAGAGGTGCTAGCTTAAGCTATAGGACCCCATACTCTATATTGCTTTAAGAATATTACTTCATATTATCATTATAATCAACACCCCCAGGCTTAAAATCAAGGGGTAACAATCACATAATACATTGGTTTGCGCTTTCGTTAATCACCACATTCAAGCCTATCATTACTACACCCACTTCATGGATCTTCCCACTAAGTCCAACAAATTCAATAACTCTCACAAAGGTTTTTGTCACAATCTCCTTCTTCCCCCCCTTCACCTATAACCTTAGCTATGGAAATTACTTCAAAATTTTCATATTCAAGAACATCTACTCCCATACCTAAGTCATTACTATGCTTCCATAACCACTATCATACTAACATGTGGAGGGTCATTAAGGGACCCAAGCATAAGCATCATGAATCGGAGTACCACTATTCGATTATGACTTATACTTATTACACTACTCAAGATGGGATATATGGTGAAGATACGACATAATAGACACGAAGTCTTCATATATCAAGTATCTGGATCATGAGTAGAGAGTCGTTCGGTATAAACACAACACAACATGTGTTCTTAGGACAAAACACAGTGAGAAACATGAGCACATACATCATGAGTCGTATAACATAAGGCTGAAATTTATGAAGTCAACGATTGAGACAAGGATTTCTACTTGGAGCTATTGCTTCTCATTTAAGAACTGAACATGGCCATGAGTTTGCATGAACCTTATCACTTTGGCTAATCCTGACATAAAATGAATCAGTAATATATAGAAAGCACAGTTTCTTAGAACTAAGCTTGATATAAGACATGGACTTTTATGGATCATGAGCATCATAACATAAATCCTGAATACATGAAAGACTGTATTTACTAAAACATCATTGCTTCTAGTTTGGAGGTCGGAACATGACATGACTTACATAGAGAACTTAGACCTTAGACATAGACAAGACTTGAATACATGAGACATTGGTAGAATGACCTCATAAATTGAAGTAGGAAGAGTTTGCTTGAATAGGAATAGATTTATCATGACTTTTCCCTAAAACTTGCCACTATGAGAAAATTCAACAACTACCTTAGTTTGTCGTCTTCCCCTTAGATCAAAGTCACAATCCTAGACTTTAAGACATATTCTCCCATTAAATCTAGCCACAACTTTCAACACAAAAAAGGGATATCACCATACACATAAATGTTAAAATCTCCCTGATAAATTATACTCTGAAGGCCTTGTTTTCTGGAAATGCTACTCTTAACTTTTGCTACACTCTATATCCATCACCCTATAACTCCCGCTTTCATGAACATATACATCCACACATCTTATCACATAAAAATTCATTATCCTATACTTCATTTACTAGAATTACGCCTCTAATAACATTCTCTTATAATTTAACAAAGTTTTTTTAAAAACTAGAACGAGAGCTCACATCATCTATCTCTATTTCTACCAATTCAGCTATAAAGAACACCATATAGTAGATCTCTAGACTTCTCCATACAAAGAAATTCAAGAACATAAAATAGATAAACAGGACTCTTACACACATAAAAGAAATTCAAGAACATAAAATAGATAAACAGGACTCTTACACACATAAAACCCTATCTAATAACATGCTACCTAGGCATTCAACTTATCCTTATATACTTACGCCCTTACCCACTTAATGACTCAACCACAATCATTGTTTTACCCTAGTGCTCGTGACACTACAAAAAAATGGGTCAAATTGCAGGGGCTAATTTTATGAATTGTGGGAGTTTTAAACCCCCGAAAAATATAATTACGGTGGTTCCCAAAAACTCTAGAAAATGAGCTATCACAAACAATTTGCGGTGATTTTTTTCTGACCCTCATAATTAATTGCGGCGATTGACCCCCGTTACTCTAAATTTAATTCTTTTTATAATAAATTTTTATTTAAAAATTGCGGGGGTTTAAAACCTCCGTAATTTATTTTTATTTTAAAAAAAAATTAGTAGGCCCATCAATTTTCAATAACTAATTCTAGATTCTAATCTTAGCTCAAATTTAATTGTTCCTTTAGATATAACCTACAATCCAATATTTGTTCAATTCATATATCATTAATACAACATGAGTAATTAAACATTGTAATTGACATGCATATCTAAAATACATAGAACATTAAACTTCAAAACTAATTTTTCAACATTAACATCTTCAAACTCCAAATTTTCAACATTAACTAGTATCTTCAAACTCTAAAATCAAATTTAAACACAAAAACTTCAATATTCTAAGATCCACTCGAACCACACAATTACATCATCATAATTGAATATCCAAGACAAATGCAACAAAATCAAGGAATTTCATTAGGATTATTATCATTACGTAATCTCCTTGCATCCATGGGTGAAATGGGTCCACTAGCCGCATTACTTGGCTACATAAAAATGCAAAGTATAAAAATCAATCGATAAACTGCTTTTAATATAAGTAAAGAGGATATTAAGCGAGTCTGACTTAGCAATCTGAATAAATATATTATGCAAACAATATAATTATTCATAAGGAATTCCAAAATAATACCAAGAAGAATCTAAAGTTCAAAATTTTAGGCCAAGGGTCTACTAGAATTCTTTTATAAGAAACCAAGCTACTCATTCCAGACAGTTCTCTGTTTTTCATATTAAGATGAAAGAGATAAGAGTACAAGTGAAGAAGATTCAAGTGTGAGATGCTTAAACTTGCAAGAATATGCTTCATAGTATGTAGTATAAACATTGACACTGAGACACACCAGCAAACAAAAATTTAAGTAATTTATTCATTGAAGGCATCAAGAATATGCAGTAGTACAAAAGATAATACAACAAAATAGAGTCAGTTCTAAATACAAAAACAAGGCTGCACTATTCAAAGAGCTGTTCAAAATTATTATGACCAAATCCAGTTAAAGCATTTTATTTCATTAGCCAAAATTATCATCAACTCACGGTCACCCCTTTCTGTTATCAAGAACACATTGACTCTCTTTTCATGTCTTGAATAAAAAAAAATCTCAGTTTTAATTCAATATTACCATAAGAAAACTCAAGTCCACAAAGGAGAGTATACCGTTTATGTTTAGTTCACAACCAGTGAAACAAAAACTGTTGTACCTTAGACATCTCTGGTCTGGAGAAATAATAAAGGATAGACAATGTTGTTTGCTTATTTAATTTTTGACATCCTCTACATTCACTTTTCTTTCTCATTTTCAACATTGTCTGTGTGTTCTACACTTGTTTACCTTTCTTCAGCACTCACAGGGTGCCTTTAACATTACAAGGAAAAAAATATGAACCACAAGGTTTTGGAGATTTTGGTTCATGAATATATAGCTTAGTGGTCTCTTGCAAATTAAAAGTCATTTTGGTTAATCAATAAGAAGACAAACAATGACTTTGTAAAACAAGAGAAAAGACACTCCTGATCTTTCTTTGTCTATTTTTTTTGTATAGATCATTTATACTCGATTCCCTTTTAAGATGAGAAGAAGATTAGATGTCATTAATTCACTTTCAAGTTTGTAATAAGAATGACTCTCTATTAGAAAAGTTATAATATTCTGAAAAATGACATGAGAGAGGCAAGACTCATACTTATCACAAAGCTGAAAGTTCTTGCATTGTTTGCAAATCCAATGATTTCCTAATACCAATAGAATATAGAAATGATTACATGCATTCTGCAAATGGACCATAGTAAAATCTTCCTTCATTGGAGAAATAGTTTCACCAAGCTGCGACAAGTAGAAATTCATGAGGAAACAATTGAATGTATACATAAAAGGAGACTGACAGTACATCAGCTTTATACATAGGGAACTAAGTAATTTTACAAATATTTAGTTCTTGATAATTGAGTAGAAATATACTCAAGAGGAGTATCTACAGAGGAAAAATATTAAATAGTTTAAATCGAAAAAAAATTGCAATCCACAAATCAGATGCACCTTTTGATGAATACAGAACATATACATACAACAAATAACTCAATAATCACACACACATGAAGTAAAAAGAAGATTAGGAGTAAATAAAATGTTTAAAGGCTAAAATTACTTTGTGCACTAGAAGATCCATGGATGTATTTCCAGAAATATCGGAACAACAAAGATGTCTAGAGGATAAATTTACTTTGTGCATTAGAAGTAGATACATAGATGCATTTCCAAAAAGATCAGAATAATAAAGATTTCTAGGGGATAAATTTACTTTTTGAATTAGAAGTATATCCTTAGTTGCATTTCCAGAGAGATCAGATTGACCAGATGCATTAAGAGCTCTTTTTGATGTAGTATTATTCATAGCTCCCTTGTTATGATGCTTTCTCCCATCTTCTTTATGTTGAAGTTGAAAAATCATATCTTCTGCAGCACCAGGCCAATAGTTTGTAACACCCCATATTTCAGACTAGAACATAAACCGTTGTTCCTACACGTAAAAGGTTTCAAAAGCCATAAATCCTATAAAAAATTAGTGTGTTAATCAATTATGTACTGTGGGAATATAGTTGAGCATGAATTGAGATCATAGAGGTCCCCTAACTCAAGGACGAGTTGAAAACATTTCTATCGATCAAGTTTTAGTGGACGTTTCAACTTGGGTCAACATCCATTGACTATAACATCTTGTATATAATGAATTAGAGGGCCTAATATATATCAAATAAAAAGCCTTCGAAGTATCTTTCCAATGATACAAAGTTTACCTAAATACGATGCCAAAACGAAAAGTTATGACCTTACAAAGTGGAGTGTGTCGCCTAGCAATCGCCTAAAGCTACTAGAAATATTGTGCCATGGGAAATGCGTCTCCCAGCCCATTTTGGGCGATGAGAATGAAACACACAGACTATTTTAGGTGATGTACAATGTGTGGCTTTGCTTATTTTAGGCCATAGGCAATGCGTCGCATGCCCTATGGCCCAAGGGCATAAAAACATCATTTTAAGTCATTTTAAGGGTAACCAAGTCTTTTTACATTCCAAAACCATCCCTAATCATCCTTAAATGAAATTAGGCTTATTAGTAATGTTTTAACTATCCTAAGATCCCTAATTCACCTTTCAAGAGCACAAGAGGAGAAAAAAACTAGAGTTTGGACAATCAAGCTTAAAGGTCCAATTTTTTTAAAAATTCTTCATCAGTTCTTCGCAACTAAGGTACGTGGGGTTTTCATAAAATAACATGGGCATGCTGAAATTTTTTTAATGATGAATAAATGTTTAGAAATCATGAATTTACGAAGGGGTTTGGATTTACAATTACAATTATGTATTATGAAACCATATTGATGATAAAGTTTTGGTCTTGAGGCCTTTCCCCCTTAAATTCAATTTTTGTTCATATATGTTCATATGTGGGTTGAATGTTTGAAACCTGATTTTAGAGCATGAAGATTAATACTCCCTCTCTTGTTATGAATTATTCAATTGCATATTGAGAAGCATGGCATAAATGTCTTTACTATTAATTGTTGACTTGGTTTTGATGATGACTTAAAGGGAGGGTGTCTTTCTTAATTGTATAAATGAAAGTGATGATTTCAAAAAGAAGCGAATGATTTGTTACACGATACTTAACCACCATATGTTTGTGAATTGAATTGAGGGTCCTTTTCTCTGTTTTTATGAATTTAACTATACATATCCTCTTATTCTATTTGACTAGTTTGGTGGTCTGAAAATAAGGATTTGAAAGAGAAAATGGTAATATGATAGTATATGGCTTAGAAATATGACTTGCAAGTTTTGGTATGACAATACTAACTAGATGAATGCAATAACAGATTTAGTACAGACTAAAAGATAGATTTTACTTATATTTTTAGAATTTGAATTGCAAAAAGATGCATGTTTTAGAAATAGTTAAAAATTGGCTTAAAGAGTGTTAGATGGTTACTCGAAGAGAGTACGAGTTGAAAGACTCAATGCTAGAAACTGTGATTTGCCGACACGGGGTTATGGTACCATGTTGTGTGGTCTTGTGTACATTGATTTATGTCATCCCACTTTAGGACTATGGTTAGGAGCCATGCTTTGTGGTCTTGTGCACTCCCATGACAAGTTGATTTGATTGGGAATCATGGAACCATGCTGTGTGGTCTTGCATATCTCCCCATACTGATACTCTAATCCTTGTGACAAACTTAGATTGGAGGCTTGGCCACCGAGTCAAGGGTGGATTCCATATAGCCCATAGAATTACAGATTGTAGGGTTTACCATCTAGCTTAGAAGTAACATAAAGAAAGGTTTATAATTTCAAAGAATTGTTTCATAGTCTTATAAATATGCCTATGTGTTTTCATATATTATATGTAAAATATTTTATGAATTTCTTTCACTTATACTATAAATAAATACATTATTTTGAATTGCTCTACTTACTAGTACATCTTTATTGACCTCCTATATTTCAAGGTATGAGGCTCAGTCCAGGGGTCCCGCTAAGCCGTATAATTTTCCAACTAAAGTGTGCAGTTGGTGAACCTTCTCTATTTTGAAAGGCCGAGTTTATTTAAACATTGTTATTTGTCTGATTCATGGTCAGACTGGGGGCCTTGTCTTAGTTTTATTTTCAAATAAATTGTTGTTTTCAGTTGTAGTAGAGATTTTACAGACATGTATCAGATAGTTTGAGTTTTATTGAACTTATGTATGCATTACTCAATGAGATATTAAAGTGATCATGTTTCCATTTGTTTTTCTGTATTTTCTTATATTATATGAATATTGTGCATGATTACCTGATATAAAAGGGCACCTGGGCCTTCATGGTTTGGAATGCTCGTCGCAGCCAGCGCCTCATCTTGGGTCGTGACAAACTTAGTATCAAAGTATGGTTCATGGTCCTAGGGTGTCTGCAAAATTATGTCGGGTAAAGTCCTGTTTATAGGTGTGTAGCGCTCCATACTTATAAGTAGGAGGCTACAAGGAATTTAGGAATGTCTCTCTTTCTTTAAGTTTTATTTTATGATATGGAATCAGAATGTTCCTCTTTCATACTCTAGTTCTGGCTATAGTGTCACCCATACGAAAGTAAAGTTACCCTAATTGTTTTCTTAATCTGATGTTCTCAGATATGTCTCATTGTTGAGGTGATTCAAGAACAGAAATCTAAAATCTAAATGGTGTGGTCCTTTCTGATTGAGTCATAAAAGATTATAAAATTGTGCAAAGACTTGAGAGGAGTCCGTTAGTACTTTAAGGTGTATTGATTCTAGAGTAAACTTTAATCCTGATAAAATCATGCTTTTCAGCCTGAGGTATTTAAGTGTATGCAGTTCCTTTCAAAATTCTTGTTTTAGGGAATGCTGTGTAGCAGATTATTAGAACTATATTTCCACCCGAGTAGTAGAATATGTCAAAGTGTCATGACCCATTGGTAGTGATATGGTTAAAGAATTTGGTGACATAAAGTCACAAAGTTAGAAGTCAGGTGACTTTTGCATAAAAAAACTAGTTTAGTTGTATAATCATTGATTGAGGGGTAGGTTGCTATTTTATAGAGATATATTGATGTGGTAGAATACTTCTACATTGTATGGTAATTATGAAGGAAGTGATTGGATGTGATTATTATCTATTCAAAAATAGGGAAAGAGCCCAGAGTGGGTAGTTATGGTGGTTACAGAAATTATTTGTAGGATGTGAATGGAAAGGGGTAGATTAGTAAATAAGTTATAAATATAGACTCATTTTTGTATATAGAATTTTGAAGGTAGTTGTGATGTATGCATAGGTAGGTAACTATGATGTGAGAAAATAGAATATGTTGATAAGATCGTAATGGGTATGATATAAGATTAGATCGACTATCTTCCTTATGTGACCTTACACCCCCTTGATTTGTCTTTTCATTAGTAGTTGTTAATTTGTAGGGCATGTGAGAAGGTATGTAGTAGAAAGTGTAGTAGTATTATCGTGGAGAGGGATGGACTTATGGTCCATAGATAAGTGAAATAAGAAACTTAGGTTAATTTTTTCTTTGATTAATTAGTATTGTGTATGGCATGATTCTTATGATTGGTGTTGTTAGACAATAGACTTAAACTATAGATGTGGACTGTAGTAGTAAGAATAGTAGCTCAAGATTGATAATGCATGTTTTGTAGGAACGAATTAGTAGGCTTGATGTGAGGTATGAAATATCTTAGGTTGGCAACTTGTGGAAAAAGCATTGGATTATTTTGATATTTGTGTACATAAGGACTAGTATAAAAAATGATTGATTGTGGCTTAGTCAATGAGTGGAAAAGAGCATAAGATATAAATTGATAAGTTGAACCCCTAGGTAGCGTGTTGTTAGATAAGGTTTGATGTGTATGAGTGGCATGTGCACCTTGATTTCATTCTCGAATCTTGTAGTATGGAAAAGTCAGAGAGTTGTTCTATTGCATTATGTAGAGTGGAATTGAGCAAATATAGGTAGAAAATATGAACCTTTGGAATAGTTGGCCTAATTTTATTGAGATTGTAAGTTATGTGATTAGAGGTGTCATGATAGTATTATAAGGAGATGAAGATGGAGTGTTAAGTGTTTAGAAGTATGGATGTCCATTCCCATGATAATGTTAGTCATAAGTTGATGAATTGGGGGTTAGAGAAAGTTATGATTAGTGTCCCTGAAGGGGGGATGCCCTAGAAAGAAATTAGTGGGTGTTTTTATTAAAATTTATTCAGGGGAGTTGTGTTTGTGTGTATACTGGTAACCCTTTGTGATAAGGAGTGTGGAGGCATATTCTCATAAGAGTGAGAGTTTTAGAGTGATGGCTATAGAGGCTAGTAAGAGCTAAGAATAGCACTTGCAAAAAGCGAGGCCTTCATAGTATAGTTTATCAAAGAGAGTTTAGTTCTTATGTGTATGGTGAGATACCTTTTGTGTTGAGAGTTATGGCTATAGATTTTAATGTGAAGGTATGACCGCAAATTTAGGATTGTAGCTTTGGTCTAATATGGAGATGATAGACTAGAGTAGTTCCTGAATTTTCTTATGGTGTAAATTTTCAAGTAAGAGGCTTGATAAATGGATTCTTATTCAAGCAAACTCCTCCTACTTCAATCTAAGAGGTCACTGTACTAATGCCTTATGTTATGTATCCAAGTCCTACCTATGTCTAAGGTACGAGCACTCTATGTAACTCTTGTCATGTCCCAACCTCCAAACTAAGAGCGATAATATCCCCCATTGATCCAATATTTCATATATCCAAGATCTATGTTATGTTGCTCATGAACTATAAATTTTTATCCTAAATCGTGCTTGGTTATAAGGAATGATGTTTTTATATGTTACAGATTTATTTTATGTCAGTATTAATCAAAATGATAAAGTTATGCGAACTCATGACTATTTCAACCCTAAAAATGATAAGTGATAGTTTCGAGCAGAAGTCATTGTCTCAATCGTTAACTTCATGAATTCTAAACTTATGTTATATGACTCATGATGTAAGCACCCATGCCTCTCACTATAGTCTGTCCTAAAAAATCATGTTGTGTCGTGTTTATGCTGAATAACTCTTTACTTATGATCCAGACACTTGATATATGAAGCAGTTTGTGTCTATTATATCGTATCTTCATTTCATATACCTTCTTGAGTAGTGCAATAGTATAAGTTATGTTCTAATAGAGTTACTTCCATTAATGATGTTTATGCTCAGGTAACTCAATGACCCTCCGTATGTTAGTATAATGGTGGTTGTGGAAGCATAGTAGTGTGTTAGGTGGGGGAGTAGATGTTCTTGAAGGTGAAAATTTTGATGTAATTCTTGAGCTAAGGTTATAGGTGAAAGGGAAAAAGAAGGAGATGAACTTTTTTTGTATAAAATAGCTAAGAAGTATAAATATGGCAATAATATTTTTATGAGAGTGATTGAACTTATTGGTCTTAGTGGGGAGATCCATGTAGTCGGTGTAGTAATGATTAGGATTGAATGTTCTAATTGATGAAAACACAAACCTATGTGGCATGTGGTTAGTATTTTTTGAATTAAGACTTAAGGTTGTTGGATTATAGGGATGAGATGAGGTGAGGTGATTTGTTAATGTGATGTAGAGTGCAGGGTCACACAGTTTAAATTAGCACCTTTTTCCTTCGAGTTAGGCTTTAACATAGATGTATTATACGGTGAGACATAAATCTGAGGGTTAGATGTTCTATAGGAGAATTGTAAGTTGGAAATGATGAAGTATGTTGATTAATGATGGGGCATAGATGAATAGTGTCTATAAATTTAAGGTCAATTCATTGTATCTTTTAAGGTGGAGAATGCTTCTAAATCCTGTCTCCCGCAAAATCTCATTTCTCTATAAGTACCGATGTAAATTAGGCCTATGATAACCAAATAAACTCATTCCTTATGTTATTATGATAATGATTCATATAACTCACGTGCAAGGCCGTCCGTATGTAAAGTTTCATTACCTCATGTTTCATACTTAAGTGTTTCACTAGGGGTTGTCCCAAAGTTCTTTTGAACCTTTGCATATTTTTTGAGAAAAAATGTTCAATGCGAGGTTATGTTCCTTATTCAATACCTTTAGAGCTTCAGCAAGTCCCTACCCATCATTCGGGGACGAACGATCCCAAGGGGGAGATAATGTAACACCCCATATTTAGGGCTAGAACGTAAACCGTTGTTCCTGCGTGTAGAAGGTTCCAAAAGTAATAAATCCTATGAAAATTTAGTGTGTTAATCAATTATGTAGTGTGTAAATCTAGTTTATCATGAATTGAGATTATAGAGGTCCCTTAACTAAAGACGAGTTGAAAACATTTCTATCGATCAAATTTTAGTGGATGTTTTAACTTGGGTAAATTTCCATTGATCATAACTTCTAGTATATAATGAATTATAGGTCCTACTAAATATAAAATGAAAGGTGATGATAGGCGAATTTACGCGCCTATATCAATATATTTTGCCCATATTTTAGCCTAGTTTTGAGAACTAATTATCTATTTCATGCACTTTTAGTCCTTTTTCCTATAAATGAGCTAACAAACATGATTAGTAAAGTTTCAGGTATAAATGATGCAAAATACAGCATTTTATGGCTTACTTGACGCAAAAGAAAGCTCACAAACGAAGTGGAAAGGAGCTGGACGCCTAAAGGACCAAATCTGCTGCATGGAAAATCTGTCCCGGGCTAAAACAGCAATTCTGAAGACTTTGGGGACTTACAGACACAAAGATGAATTTTTACCAAGATACATTAACCTAGTATAATTAGGTTATGTGTTTTACTATTCTATTTGGATTATGATATTGTAACCTTACCCTAGTACATTTGGGTCAAGGATTTCATTAGTATATTAGGATTTGGTTATTTATTTCATTAGCTTAGTAGGAGTAGGATAGGAGTATTATAAATACCCTATCATGCTAGAGATTTTTATTCATCTTCTAACAATTAATTTTCTTCCATCCCTCTCATCTTCCACCACAAACACTTCTAATCTACTCTTCTATTCTTAAAATCCACAACAAGAGAATCGTTACTTGCTACAGAATCACCAAAACCACACGCCTAAACACCTACTTTTCACGCCATCCACCATGCAAAACGTGATATCCTTCGCATTCATGGGTAACTAAACCTCTTAGTTGGGGTTATGGAAGCCGAATGAGTTACTATCTATAGCTGTGAGTTTGTGAGTTCAAGACACGTATATTGCTTATATCATTACGCTCTTCATCTTAATCTACATTCTTTGCGGTTGCAAACGCAAGAATACGCCAGTCTAACATTTAACTTGTTCGAGAGAAAGGTTATTTGTCTGGAAAAGAGATAATGTCAAGGTAGTAGGACACCCTTTCCTATTAAAAAGCTAGTGCCGTAACTGGACTAACCTCTTGGAGAATTCGTACCGTTAGACACGCTTTAAGCTCGAGAGAGTTAAAGTGAAATAGTCCTTGTTTAGGTCGAGAGACGCTTGGATTTACCATCGACTACAATTCTCTATAAGCAATTGCATGTCAAGACTCTACACACTCATAGCCAATAGAGACGTATACCTCAGAAGGTGGACATAACCCCAACGCTTCAATTCTCATTGTTTACAACTCACGTAACAATCTCTTTCTCTTTTTACTTTGCTATTTTCAGTTTTTATTTCATTACTTTGGTTACTTATTACAATCCCCCCTTCTTACGAGACTTGCACCAAAAGTCTATTAATTTTGCTTACTTGTTGGCCAAGCTATTCCCTGTGGGATCGACACCCAACCCAGGTTGGGTTCTATATTTGCTAACGACCGCTTTACACTCAAACGAGAGTTGTAGATTGAGTGTTATCAAAAGGTCTTCGAAGTATCTTTCCAACTATACTAATTTCGCCTAAATCCAATATCCGAGCAATAAGTTATGACCTTACAAAGTGGAGTATGTCGCCTAGCAATCGCCTAAAGCTATTGGAAGTGTTGTACCATGGGCAATGCATTGCCCAGCCTATTTTGGGCGATGGTAATGCGACGCCCATCCTATTTTAGGCGATGGACAATGCGTGGCATTGCTTAGATAAGACCATACCCTATAGCCCAAGGGCGTAAAAATGTCGTTTTAAGTCATTTTAAGGGCAACCAAGTGTTGTTACATTCCAAAACCATCCATAATCATCCTTAAACTGAATTAGGCTTATTAGTAATGTTTTAACTATCCTAAGATCCCTAATTCATCTTTCAAGAACACAAGAGGAGAAAACAACTAGGGGTTGGAAAAACAAACTTAAAGGTCCAATCTTTTCATAACTTCTTCATGAATTCTTCACAACTAAAGTACATGGGGTTTTACTAAAACAACATGGCATGCTGAAACTATTTTAATGGTGAATAAATGTTTAGAAATCATGAATTTACAAAGGGGTTTGGATTTACAATTACAATTATGTATTATAAAACCATATTGATGATAAAGTTTTGGTCTTGAGGCCTTTACCCCTTGAATTAAATTTTTGTTCATATATGTTCATATGGGGGTTGAATGTTTGAAACCTGATTTGAGAGCATGATGATTTATACTCACTCTCTCATTATGAATTATTCGATTGCATATTGAGAAGCATGACATAAATGTCTTTACTATTATTTGTTGACTTGGTTTTGATGATGTCTTGAAGAGATTGTGTCTTTCTTTATTGCATAAATAAAAGTGATGATTTTAAAGATAAGCGAATGATTTGTTAAAAGATACTTAACCACCATATGTTTATGAATTGAATTGAGGATCCTTGACTCTGTATTTATGAATTTCACTATACATATCCTCTTATACTGTTTGACTAGTTTGGTTGTCTGAAAATAATGTTTTGAAAGAGAAGACGGTAATATGATATTGTATGACTTAGAAATATGACTTGCAAGTTTTGGTAAGACTATACCAATTAGATAAATGCCATAGCCAATTAAGAATAGGCTAAAAGATAGATTTTACTCAGATTTGCAGAATTTGTATTTCAGAAAGATGCACATTTTAGAAATGGTTAAAAGTGGGCTTAAAAAGAGTTAGATGGTTACCTGAAGAAAGTACGAGTTTTAAGACTCAATGCTAGAAATTGTGATTTGCCGTCACGGGGTTATGATACCATGTTGTGCAGTCTTGTGTACCTTGATTTATATTGTTCCACTTTGGGACTATGGTTAGGAGCCATGCTTTGTGGTCTCATTGTATGACGTCGCAAAATTCCTTTGTAGTACGAGCCTTAGAGCGTGTCAAGTAAAGTGTAATTCTAGCCTTAAAATATTAAGAAGTGACTTCCCAAGTGGTTGGTATTTAAACCATATAGAATTTTCTTACATTTGACTTTTTGTTGTGTAGAGAATTGAATTAGCTTTCCAACTATACAAATTTTGTCCAAATCCGACATTAGGGTGAGAAGTTATGGCCGTTTTACTGAGAGTTATTGGAACCGCCCAGGTGTGATGGATGATCCGACGAGCCGTCAAATCTGTGAAGAACCGTTATTCAGGCTATCACAACAAAGGAAGTAAATCCCTTTTCTGGTCCAAGAGTGACGGCCAAGATGACTGGCCGTCGGGTTTGCGACGGACCGTTGCTGTGACCATCGCGCTGACTCAGTGTGGACTCACCCTTGCCATCGTACGATGGAATATCCGACAAACCGTTGGACTTGCGACGGACCGTCACATCGAGGCAGTGTGTATCATTCCTGGCCATTGTGCGACAGGATACCGACGGACCATTGGACTTATGATGGACCATTGCTTCGACCATCGCAGCCCCCGTTCAGTGTCTTTAACTCATTTTAACAAGGGGATATTGGGTCTTTTCCCATTTATCCCTCAGATATATTCTAAATGAACTTGATAGCCTCATTATCTCCCAAAACATCCAAAGGATAGGGTTTCTCCCTCAAGAGCAAATCTAAAACCCTTCTCCAAGAAATCCAAGAACTCACCATGGATTCAATAAATTGATTTGAGATTTGAGTTCCCTAAGTTCAAAGGTTGCAATAACCCTCTCTCAAGAGTAAGAAGAAGAGTTTAGAGAAAGCATGTTCATTTAATTTCATAATCTAAGGTACGCAGGGTTTTGAACATGGGTAATCCTTTCACCCTTGTGCCCAAAGGCTTATTTAAACTACAATTCTCCGCAATTTATGAAATTTTACATGAAATTGAATTGGGGGTTTTCACCCATTATTGTTGGTTGCAAGCTTTTAATGTTTCCCTTGAATTGAGGGTTTAATGATATGATTTTTTCATGTTTTTTTTGAGAAATTTCAGATGGGTCTATATCCCATGATTTTAATCCATGAGAAGTTAATATTTGAAATATTTGAGATATTGAATTATATGAGTATGTTGAGATTTTGAGTTAAATTGCTGAAATTTCCAGATTTCTACATGAGTTATGAATCTATATATTATCTATTATGCATTTGATGAGTTTTAACTTGAGTTTGAATTATGGGTTATTAAGCTCTACTTGAGACTTGAAATTTTATGAACTATTGTGCTATAAGCACCAATGATTTAAGTATTCTGAGATTATGGAGAAATGTTTTGACCTAATGGTCATTGACTTTTGAAATCCATTCTACTACATGAGATTACCAATTTGATTATTGGTTTTGTGGTGAACCATGGAATTATTTTAAAAGTGGATTTTTACGAGATGAGCGCAAATTATCTAAAGAGAGTAGTATTTATCACCGAGCGAGTAAGTTACTGCGGTTTCTTACCACAAAACTATGTGCCACCATAAGTTGGGCTTGAGGCCGACTTTATGATTTTTATTAGGCCTAAGGCTGAGTTGATATTAGGCCCGAGGCCGAGTTTGTTTAGTAATCACTAGACCTAGGTTATACTCCCTGGAAAGAGTATGACGCCTCTCCCCAACGTAAGGTCTTCTCAGGAGGACAAAATGTTGGACTCGATGTAGATCGCATGGTTTATGTCCTTTAAGAGAAAATCCCTTGACATTTAAATTTTGAGATCAGTTACCTCCCTAAAAAAAGTATTTTCCATTGAGATAAGATATTTTCCTTTAAAACTAAAATACTTTCCCTTGATATGAATATTTTTCCCTAAAGCTTGAAATGAGATATTTTCCTAAAGTGAATGAAATGCCTTCAACTATGTTCAATGGTTATATGATTTCGAATTCGATGTATCTGAGTTCAAAAGAGTTATGAGTTCTTGAGCATTAAAGAAGTTTTAGTCTCCATGAGACATATGCATAAGTTGAAAGTATTGCTTAAAGTTTCCTTTAGCCTATGGGTAATGAGAATAAGAGAAGATTACTGATTTCAAAGTTAAACTATGATGACTCATGAGATTTATGCCACATGATCCATATTACATGATTCATGAACTTTGAATTTTATACTTAGTCAAGCCATGTGAGTCATTACTTATTATATGCACAATTTGATTAAAGAGTATTAATGTTGTTTTATATAAATGCATGCACCCCTACATACTCAGTACATTCCCAAGTGTTGATACACATATATGTCTATGCGCTATATTGTCGTATAATGTAGGTTCAGGTGCTCATTCCCAGCCCCATCAATGACTTCCGAGTATATCTATCTACATTCCTACATTGCTGAGTCCTTATGGTTCGAGGACCTATATTTAGAAATTTTCGCATTTGAGAGACTATGTTATTACTTTTAATTCATTTCGAGTCAGTTGGGGACCTGTCCCAATGGCTCTCTAGTTCATGGATTAGTAGAGGCTTTGTCAGACTAGTTACTAGATTGTGATTGTGTTGAGAATTCTAGTATTGGGTACTTTGTCAGACTGAATACTTTCTCTGTATCTCCCTTCATATGATATGACTATGCTAGTGTTTAAATTATTTCATCTTGAAATGAATATTATTAGTAAAAACAGGATCAAAGGTTTAGCTTGGGGCTACTTGTAGCCTTAAGCACCGTGTGACGTCCCGGGAGACAATTTTGGGTCGTTACAAACTTTGTATTAGAGTAAGCTTTTAAGGAGTCCTAAGTAGTTTGGAAAGCCGCGTTAAGTAGAGTATTGATTATCAGTGTGTAGCGCACCGTATCTATGAGCTAGAGGCTACAAGACGTTTTAGGAATAGTTGTTTCTTTATTCAGATTCTATCGTGCCTACAATTGTCCCTCTCATCTAATTATTCATGCTCTTTCTTTTCAGAAAATGCCTTTTCGAAGAGTGAATTCCAGCAAAAATGATGGTGAGCAACCCCCACCTGTTAATCCCTTGAATGAGACGGTATCTCATGATAAGTTTTGGACGGCCTTTCAAACGTTAGCCCAAGTAGTCACCATCAATGTTTGGGCCAATAACCAGGCTGCAGTTGCTAATTAGTAGAAAGGTGATGTAGCTACGACTAGGATTCATGATTTCATACGAATGAATCCGCCAGAGTTTTATGTGTCTAAGGTAGAAGAGGACCCACAGTTGTACCTTGAGAAGGTGAGAAAGATCATGCAAGTGATGCATATTTCTAATAAGGTGAGTGTTAAGTTTGCATCCTATAGGTTGAAGGACATTTCTTATGACTGTGTTGTATCGTAGAAGAAGGGTAGAGGCGAGAATGCCACTCCTATGACTTGGCAGGTGTTCCAAGATACATATGTGGACAAGTTTTTTCCACTTGAGATAAGGGAAGCAAAGATTGAGGAGTTTATGAACTTGAGGCAGGGCTCCATGACTGTTAAGGAGTACTGCTTGATGTTCAACCAGTTGACCAAGTATGCTCCTGATTTGATTTTTGACACCCGAGCTAGTATGAGCAAGTTCGTGATAGGTGTTTTTGGTTTGGTGCTGAAAGACCGTAGGACTTTGATGCGGTATAGGGATATAGATCTGGCTAGGTTAATGATGAATGCCCAGTAGATAGAGGCAGATAATATTAGCGAGAGAGATCGAGTGAGGGGTAACAATAGGGCTAGATCTGAGTAGCATAAGTATATCCAGCCTACGTTCCATAGAGGGAACCACCCTCAGTTTTAGAGGCGTCCGTCTATAACAGAGTCTTCATCAGTTAGTTCTCCCACGCTTAGAAGCCGACAGGAGCAAGGGGGAAAACCTTTTATGTCTAGGTCGCAGAACAGTATTGGTAAAAGGCCCCACTATCCTCCTTGTTCTAAGTGTAGTAGGAGTCATCTCGGGGAGTGTTATATAGATCTGAGGGTTTTTTTTAGTTGTGGCAAGCAGGGCTACCGACTTAGAGATTTTCCTCATGCTAGACAAGGGAAAAGAGATACGCGACCTTAGGCACAGGATACTAGTGCACTAGCTCCTGTACCTCATCCCACCCCTGTTCAGGGTGCTTCATCTAGCATTGCTGGCGGTCGGCGCCAGAACAGATTCTATGCCTTACCATCCCGTCAGGAGTAGGAGGACTCTCCTGATGTTGTTACTGGTATGCTCCACGTATTTTGTTTTGATGTTTATTCATTGTTAAACCCTGGGTCAAGTTTCTCTTATGTGACCCCACTAGTATCTATGAATTTCAAAATGAGTCCTAAAAAGATTCCTGAGCCTTTCCTAGTTTCTACACCCGTCGGGGAGTCAGTTGTTACTAAACAAGTGTATAGAGATTGTCCTATTACTATTCTTCATAGAGACATACTTGTGGATTTGATAGAGTTAAAAATGGTAGAGTTTGACCTTATTCAGGGTATGGATTGGCTTCATTATTATTATGCATCTATAGACTGTCGTACCCATGTGGTCAAGTTTCAGTTTCCTGATGAACCAGTTTTTGAGTAGTCCGAGAGTTCAGTATCTCCCAAGAGTTATTTTATCTCCTATCTCAAAGCCAGAAATCTAATATCCAAGGGTTGCATCTATCACCTAGTTAGAGTCAAAGACACTAAGTCTGAGGCTCCAACTATTCAGTCAGTCGATATTGTTAATGAGTTTCCAGATGTTTTTCCAGAAGACCTCCCAGGGGTACCTCCCAATAGAGAGGTAGAATTCGGGATTGACCTTCTTCCTAACACTCATCCCATTTCTATTCCACCATACCGTATGGCACCTGCAGAGCTTAAGGAGTTGAAAGAGAAACTCAAAGATCTTTTAGACAAAGGTTTCATAAGGCCCTGTATTTCTCCTTGGGGCGCACCTATCTTATTTTATCAAAAGAAAGACAGTTCTTTGCGTATGTGCATTGACTATCGTCAGCTTAACAAGGTCACCATAACAAATAAGTATCCTCTTCTGAGAATTGATGACCTATTTGATCATTTGCAAGGTGCAAGTTATTTCTCCAAGATAGACCTTAGATTCAGCTATTATCAGCTTAAAGTCAGGGAATGTGACATTCCAAAGATAGCTTTCCAAACTCGTTATGGTCACTTTGAGTTTCTAGTTATGTCTTTCAGGCTAACCAATGCCCCAACAGCCTTCATGGACCTCATGAACTGAGTATTCAAGCAATATCTTGATATGTTTGTCATTGTCTTCATAGATGACATCCTTGTGTACTCCCGTAATGAGAATGACCTTGCAAACCACCATAGAGTTATCTTGCAAACTCTTAGAGATCACCAGTTATTTTCTAAATTCAGTAAGTGTGAATTTTTTCTAAAGTCTGTAGCCGTTCTGGATCATGTTATTTTAGCCAAAGGTATTAGATTTGATCCCCAAAAGACAGAAACTGTAAGAAATTGGCCTATACCTATCTCTCCATCAGACACTAGGATTTTCATTGGACTAGCGGGCTACTACCGCCGTTTTGTTAGGGGTTTCTTTTCTATTGCTTCTCCCATGACTCGGTTGACCCAAAAGAAAGTTAAGTTCCAGTGGCTAGATTTCTATGAGAAGAGTTTTCAGGAGTTGAAGACTCAACTTACTTCAGCCCTTGTGTTGACTTTTCCTGATGGTACAAAGGGTTTTGAGGTATATTGTGATGCCTTTAGAATTGGTTTGGGTTGTGTGTAGATGCAAAGAGGTAAGGTTATAACCTATGCCCTAAGACTGTTGAAGCGGCATAAAAAGAACTACCCAACGTATGATCTTGAGTTAGCTATTGTGGTCTTTGCTTGGAAAATCTGGAGACACTATCTTTATGGTGTTCATGTTGATGTGTTTACTGATCATAAGAGCTTGCAGTATGTGTTTACCTAGAGCGAGTTGAATCTTTAGCAGAGGAGCTGGTTGGATTTAGATTGGGTGAGGAGGTGGTTGGAGTTAGATTAGGTGTTAGATTGCTTGATTCAGCTGAGGTAAGTACTTTGGTACAAAGTAGTTCCGAATCCTCTTTAGTTTCAGAAGTGAAGGAGAAGCAAGATAAGGATCCTAGTTTGGTCAGACTGAAGGAGCCAGTTTAGGACCAAAAGGTAGAGGTTTTCTCCCAAGGGGGAGATGGCATGTTGAGAGTGCAAAGTAGATTGTGTGTTCTGTGTGTTGATGATATGAGGCAGAGGATTATGGATGAAGTGCATGGTGTGTGGTATTCTATTCATCCCGGCACTGCCAAAATATACCGCGACTTGTGGGAAATCTATTTTTGGAATAGTATGAAGTAGGATATACCCGAGTTCATAGCAAAGTGTCCAATGTGCCAAAAGGTTAAGGTAGAGCACCAAAGACCTAGTGGTGTGATGCAAGAGTTTGGTATACCTACTTGGAAGTAGGAGGTGGTGAATATGGACTTCGTGACTGGGTTTCCTCTTTCGCATCGTCGTCATGATTCGACTTGGGTTATTGTGGATAGGCAGACTAAGTCCGCGTATTTCTTTCCTGTGCATACATCTTACACAACGGAGGATTATGCAAGATTGTATATTCGGGAGTTAGTCAGGATGTATGGAGTTCCATAGTCTATCATTTCAGATAGGCTTACTCAATTTACTTCTCAGTTTTGGAGGGCGTTTCAGCAGGGTCTTGGTACCCAAGTTTTTTTTAGTTTTTCTTTTCATCCACAGACAGATGGTAAGGCTGAGAGCACCATTCAGATAATAGAATATATGTTTATGGCGTGTGCTCTTAATTTCAAAGGTAGTTGGGATGAGCATTCTCCATTAATAGAGTTTGCCTATAACAATAGTTACCATGATCGCCTCGAGATGGTACCATTTGAGGAATTATATGGTAGAAGATATAGGTCACCCATAGGTTGGTTTGAAGTGGGTAGAGTTGCCGTGATTGGTCCTGATGTAGTGTTTGAAGATATATAGAAATTTAAGTTGATTAGAGAAAGGTTGAAGATAGCTCAGACTCGTCAAAAGTCTTAGGCCGATGTGAGGAGAAGAGATCTTGACTTTAAGGTGGGTGAGTTGGTATACTTGAAGATTTCACCCATGAAAGGGGTGAAGAGGTTTGGTAAAAAGGGTAAGCTTAGTCCCCGTTATGTTGTCCCGTATAGAGTCTTGAGCCATATTGGTAAAGTTGCCTATGAGGTTGAGTTTCCTGTAGAGTTGTCTGTTGTTCATCCTGTTTTTCATATTTCCATGCTTAAAAATAATATTGGTGATTCTGTTGTAGTAAAGCCCTCAGAGAGTGGTGATATTCAAAATGGTCTTTCCCTTGATGAGATCCTAGATTTTCAAATCCGTAGACTAAGGAATAAAGAAGTTCCCTTGGTCAAAGTTTTGTGGCGGAACCAGTTTGTTAAGAGTGCTACTTGGGAGGCAGAAGAAGACATGCGATTCAAGTACCCGCACCTGATTTTTGCGAGTTCACATCAATCTAAAGGTATTATTCTTCCTTAATTCAGCCCTTATAATCTAAAGTTTAGCTATGTATCTATTCTTGCTTGAGTTCTTGCAATTTCTGAGGTATTCAAGAGTTTAAAGAGATTTAACTATATTTACTCTATTTTCCTATGTTCCTAGTCTAACTAGAAACATTCGAGGACTAATGTTTTCAAGGGGGAGATATTGTAAGACCCTGCAAAATTTTATCATTGTCCGAGCCTTAGAGCGTGTCAAGTGAAGTGTAATTCTGGCCTTAAAAGATTGAGATGTGACTTTTCAAGTGATTGGTGTTTAAACCATATAGAATTTTCTTAAATTTGAATTTTTGTTGTGTAGAGAATTGAATTTGCTTCCCAACAATACAGATTTCGTCCAAATTCGGTATTAGGGTGAGAAGTTATGGTCATTTTATTGAGAGTGGTCGGAACTTCCTAGGAGCAACGGATGATCCGACGGGCCGTCGAATCTACGAAGGACCATCGCTCGGCCTGTCGCAACCAAGGCAGTAACTCTCTTTTCTGGACCAAGTGTGATGGCCAAGACGCCAGACCATTAGGTTTGCGACGGACCGTCGCTGTGACCGTTGCGCTGAGTCTGTGTGGCCTCACCCTGGCCATCTTGGGACGGATGATCCGACGGACCGTCATACTTGCAATGGACCATCGCTTCGACCATCGCATCGAGGCAGTGTGTCCCATTCCTTGCCAGCATGTGACAGACGACCCGACGAACCGTTGGAATTGCGACAGACCATTGATCCGATTGTCGTAGCCCCTGTTCAGTGTCTTTAATTTGTTTTAACAAGGAGATTATGGGTCATTTCCCTTTTAACCTTCAGATCTATTCCAAACAAAATTGATAGCCTCATTATCTCCCAAAACATCCAAAGGCAAGGGTTTCTCCCTCAAGAGCTAATCTAAAACCCTTCTCCAAGAAATTCAAGAACTTACCATGGATTCTACAAATTGAGTTGAGATTTGAGTTCCCCAAGTTGAAAGGTTGCAAGAACCCTCTCTCAAGAGTAAGAAGAAGAGTTTAGAGCAAGCTTGTTCATCCAATTTCATAATTTAAGGCTGGGGTTTTGAACAATGATAATTCTTTCACCCTTGTGTCCAAAGGCTTATTTAAACTACAAGTCTCTGCAATTTATGAGATTTTACATGAAATTGAAATGGGGGTTTTCACCCATTGTTGTTGGTTGCAAGCTTTTGATGTTTCCCTTGAATTTAGAGTCTAATGGCATGATTTTTACATGTTTTTTTGAGAAATTTCTGCTGGGTCTATACCCCATAATTTTAATCCTTGAGAAGTTAATAGTTGAAATGTTTGAGATATTGAAGTATATGAGTATGTTGAGATTTTGAGATAAATTGCTGAAATTTCCAGATTTGTACATGAGTTTTGAATCGATATGCTATCTATTATACTTTTGATGAGTTTTAAATTGAGATTGAATTATGGGTTATCAAGCCCTACTTGAGACTTGAGATTTTATGAACTATTGTGCTATAAGCACCCATGATTTGAGCATTCTGAGATTATTGAGAAATGTTTTGACCTAATGGTCATTGAGTTTTGAAATCTACTCTACTACATGAGATTACCGATTTGATTATTGGGTTCGTAGTGAACCATTAGATTATTTCTAAAAGTAAATTTTTATGAGATGAGCGCAGAAAATCTAAAGAGAGTAGTATTTAGCACCGAGCAGGTATGTTACTACAGTTTCTTACCCCAAAACTACGTGCCACCGTAGGTTGGGCTTTAGGCCGAGTTTATGATTATTATTCGGCCTAAGGCCGAGTTGATATTGGTCCTGAGACCGAGTTTGTTTAGTGATCACTGGACCTAGGTTATACTCCCTGGCAACAGTAAGATGCCTCTCCCCAATGTGAGGTCTCTTTATTTTGAGGACTAAATATTGGACTCCATGTAGCTCGCATGGTTTATGTCGGTTAAGAGTAAATCCCTTTACATTTAAATTTTGCGATCAGTTACCTCCCTAACTAATGTAATTTCCATTGAGATAAGCTATTTTCCTTTAAAACTAAAATACTTTCCCTTGATATGAATATTTTTCCCTAAAGCTTGAAATGAGATATTTTCCTAAAGTGAATGAAATGCCTTCAACTATGTTCAATGGTTATATGATTTCGAATTCGATGTATCTGAGTTCAAAAGAGTTATGAGTTCTTGAGCATGAAAGAAGTTTTACTCTCTATGAGACATATGCATGAGTTGAAAGTATTGATTAAAGTTTCCTTTAGCCTATGGGTAGTGAGAATAAGAGAAGATTACCGATTTCAAAGTTAAACTATATTGACTCACTAGATTTGTGCTACATGCTCCATATTACATGATTCATGAGCTTTACATTTTATACTAATTCAAGAAATGTGAATCATTACTTATTAAATTTAAAGAGTATTGATGTTGTTTTATATAAATGTATGCACCCCCCACATACTCAGTATATTCCCAAGTGCTGATCCACATATACGTCTATGTGCTACATTGTCTTATAATGTAGGTTCAAGTGCTCAGTCCCAGCCCCGTTAGTGACTTTTGAGTACCTCTGTCTACATTCCTATCGTGATGAGTCCTTATGGTTCGAGGACCTATCTTCAGACTTTCCCGTATTTGAGAGACTATATTATTACTTTTGGTTCATTTTGAGTTAGTTGGGGACCTGTCCTAATAACTCCCTAGTTCATGGATTAGTAGAGGCTTTGTTAGACTAGTTACCAGATCGTGGTTGTATTGAGAATTCCAGTATTGGGGTGGTTTGGACCGAGTACTTTCTCCATATTTCCCTTCATATGATATGACTACGCTAGTGTTTAAACTATTTCTTCTTGAAATGAGTATTATTAGTAGAAACAGGCTCAAAGGGTTAGCTTGGGGCTACTTGTATCCTTAATCACCGTGTGACATCCCGAGAGGCGAGTTTGGGTCGTTACACTTGTGCACTATCATGACATGTTGATTTAATTGGGAATCATGGCACCATGCTGTGTGGTCTTGCGTGTCTCCCCATACTGATACTCCAATCTTTGTGGAAAACTTGGATTGGAGGCTTGGCCACCGAATCAAGGGCGGATTCTATATAGCTCGTGGAATTGTAGATTGTAGGGTGTATCATCTAGCTCAGAAGTAACATAAAGAGTGGTTTATGATTTCAAAGAATTGTTTCATAGTCTTTTAAATATGCCCATGTGTTTTCATATATTATTTGTAAAATGTTTTATGAATTGCTCTCATTTATGTTATTTATAAATACATTATTTTGGATTGCTCTGCATACCAGTAAATCTGTATTGACCCCCTATATTTTAGGGTCAGAGGCTCAGTCCAGGGGTCTCGCTAAGCCATAGAATTTCCAAACAGAAGTGTGCAGTTGGTGAGCCTTCTCTATTCCGGAAGGCCGGGTTTATTTAAACATTGTTATTTTTCTTATTCTTGGTTCCTTGTCCTCATTTTATTTTCAAATAGGTTGTTGTTTTCAACCGTAGTAGAGATTTTGCAGACGTGTATCAGATAGTTTGAGTTTTATTGAACTTATGTCCACATTACTCAGTGAGATATTAAAGTGACCATGTTTCCATTTGTTTTTTTTGAATTTTCTTATATTATAAGAATATTGTGTATGATTACTAGATATAGAAGGGCGCCTGGGCCTTCATGGTTTCGAATGTTCGTCGCAGCCAGTGCCTCAGCTCGGGTCGTGACATAGTCCCCATCAATATATGGCAGGCGAGAAGCAATGACTTTAGCCTTACATTCATACTCAGAGATGAAGAAATGGCTAAATAAATTTGTGAGATCCACAACAATCTTTTCCTTTAAAGCTTTTCTTAACATTGATGAATACTTTAATATAAGAAAGTGGACGCAGTCTGTAGCATAAACCCAAAAAGAACCACATTAACTCACCATATTAGAAGTTCATCATAACAGACGCCAAAGGATTTGAGATTGAAGAAACAATTACACAGAGAAATGAGAATAAAAATGGCACAACCTTAAATATTAATATATGGCAGTACATTACATATTAATCTGGCTCCACAACCCAATAATTCTCCCACTTGGAAACTGATTCTGTCATCCAAGAATTATTCTCAAAAAAATAATATTCCTCCATCATCAATATGTTCGCCGCACCACAACATATGTAGACACAACTACAGAAGACCAACTAAGGTTTTGCACAACCTTAGTTTACCAACATCAACACATTTTGTAAATATGTCTTCTGGATTCTTTGCACCCTCTATCTTTTCCAAACACATATCACCTTCTTTCACTGCCCCGTGAGTGAAATGGTATCGTCTTCTAATATGCTTCATCTTCAAATGATAGACCGAGTTCTTCACCAACTGCATGAAACTCTGGCTATCTGTGTAAAGAATCTTCTCACGTTGCTTCTTGCCCAGTTCTTCCAGATAATCTGCCAGCCATATCATCTCTTTTCCAGCTTCAACTGTTGCCACATACTCAGCCTCAGTAGATGAAAGAGCAATGCACTTCTGAAGCCTAGACACCCAACTCACTGTTGTATTACCTATGGAGTAAATGTATCCGGAAGTGCTTCTGCTCGATTCCACATCCCTACCAAGATCCGCATCAACAAAACCTTGCAGAATCACTTTGCCACTGCCAAAACAATGTGAAGTACTGGATGTACCTCTCAGATATCTTAGAAGCCACTGCACATCTTCCCAATACTCTTTCCCAGGGTTTGTCATGTACCTGCTAATAACTCCCACTGTATGTGCTATGTTTGGTCTAGTGCTGAAAGTATTATACATCAGACTCCCAACTATGGAAGCATATGGAACAAGTGTCATATGCTCCCGCTCATGAGCTGTCTTCGGTGACTACTCCTTTGATAATTTTATGTGATTTGCCGATGAAGTAGTCCTGGGTTTAGCATCATTAACTCTGAATATGGCCAACACCTTCTCAATGTACTGCTCTTGGGATTGATTTAAAGTGCCAGCAGATCTATCTTGAGAAATCCTCATCCCAAGAATCTGCTTCGTTGTACCTAAATCTTTCATCTCAAACTCAGAGAATAGACTTACCTTCAGAGAGTCTATCTTCTTAATACTAGATCCTGCAATTAATATATCATACACATACAAGATTCAAAATACATAAGAATCAGTGTATTTCTTGAAGTTGCAACACTGATCCTTAGTACTCCTGTGGAAACCACTTTTGCTCATAAAGGAGTCAAACTTCTTGTACTACTATCTAGGTTATTGCTTTAGCTCATACAAGCTCCTGCTGAGCTTGTACACCATGTGTTCCTTTCCAGGAACTACAAACCCCTCTGGTTGCTACATTTAGATTTCCTTATCCAAATGCATTTTTTATATCCATTTGCTCAAGATGCCAATTCTTTGATGCAAAAATACTTAAAAAAATTTGGATAGTAGTTAATTTCACAATAGGAGAAAATATTTCATCATAATCAATACCTTTCCTTTGTAAATATCCTTTAACTACTAACCGAGACTTGAACATTCTTTTGCCATCTGGTTCTACCTTGATTCTGAACACCCACTTGTTTAACAAAGCTCTCTTCCCTACAGGTAACTCAGTCAACATCCATGTGTTATTCTTATCAAGTGAGCTCATATCGTCATCCATGGCTTGTACCCAATTGATTAAGTCCTCCACCTGCAGGGCCTCACCAACAGACTCTGGTTCCCCTTTATCAGTCAACAAAAGATAATGTAATGATGGTGAATACCTATCTGGTTATCTAATAGTCCTAGATGATCTCCTCAAAACCCACTCAGGTGTCATCTGCTCCACCTCTAGTTCCTTAATGACAATCTCTAGAGTTTGTTGAGTTTCTGCTGTAACATCTTTGGGTGTACTCTTTGGCAACTCAAGCTCAACTCCCACTTGCTTTGTAGTCTAATGAACCTTTTGCTCTCTGTACTTGTATAAGGTATTTTCATCAAACGTCAAATCATAATGTCTTAGGATCTTCTTGTTCCTGTCATCCCAAAACCTGTACCAAAACATGTCAGAACTATAACCTATAAAGTAGCACTTTATAGCTTTAGCATCAATATTATCTCGCTTCTCTAGATCAACATGAACATAAGCAGTGCAACCAAAAGTTCTCAAGTGAGAATACTTGAGTTCTTTTCCTATCCATACTTCTTCCGAAATCTTAAAACCCAGAGGAACTGATGGTCCCTTGTTGATTAAGTATGTAGCTGTGCTCCCAGCATCTGCCCAAAATGTCTTTGGCAACCCAAAATGTATCCTCATTCTCCTTGCACGCTCATTCAATATTCGGTTCATCCTTTCTGCAACTCCATTCTTCCTTTCCTTCCGGGGAACTGTCCTCATCAATATATTTCCTTTAGTTGCACAGAATTATTTGAATTCTGACTTATCATATTTTCCTCCATTGTCAGACCTCAGGCGATTAATTTTCAAACCAGTCTAATTTTTAACTTCAACTTTCTACCTCTTGAAGGTAGCAAACATATTTGACTTATGTTTTAAGGAAAAAACCCATACCTACCTACTAAAATTATCAATGAAGGTGACATAGAATCTGGATCCACCAAGTGATGAAATAAGAGATGGTCCCCAAACATCTGTATGGATCATTTCCAACCTTACTTTCTTTGGATCTTTTACAGTCTTTTTGAAGCTTATTTATTTCTATTTGCCCATAACACAACTCTAACAAAGACACATATCAACATATTTCAGCCCCTGTAAAGCTTTTTTTGTAGCCTTAATTCCTTTAGCACTTATGTGTCCAAGTCTGTTGTGCCATAGACATGAAGCAGAAGCACCCTCAGCAATAGAAACCATGTTTATACACCCTGCAATGGTGTATAAAGTTCCATATTTTGTGCCACATGCTACAACTATAGCACCCTTCACAATCTTCCATGAACCTTTTCCAAACTCTACTGCGTAGCCTGTGCTATCAGACTGACCAATAGAGATCAGATTCTTCTTAAGACCAGGAATATATCGGACATCCTCCAATGTCCACTGATTTCCTGCTGGAGTTTTTATGAAGACATCCCTCTCCCCTTCAATCACCAACGGCTTGTTGTCAGCAAGATACACCTTTCCAAAAATTCCAAACTTGAAATTTTGGAAAAATTCCTTGCTTGAAGATGAATGAAAAGATGCACAAGAATCCAATATCCAGGATTCAACTGGGTTGTCCACACTAAGGATTCGAGCATCCCCAATGTCTTCTGCCAAAATAACAAAATCATTATCATCTCCAGATTTTTTATTGTTCTTCTTCTTGGATTTCTTGCAATCTGTCCGAAAGTGTCCTTTCTCTCCATAATTCCAATATTTCACGTTGGGCTTCTGTGGAGATTACGATTATTCAATTTTGATCTGCCATGTGTATTCTGACCCTTCGATTTGTCTCTCCCCCTTCGTTCAACACTGAGAGCACTACCCGGTGACTCTCTGATTTCTTATTTGCGAATGCTTTCGCTAAGAACAATATCTTAAATTTCATCAAACTTTAGTTTCTCAGATCCATGAGAACTGCTAATCGCAGCAACAACTGTATCCTAAGACTCAGGCAGAGATGACATCAAAATTAATGTTTTAATTTCATCTTTGAAATTAATATCCACAGAACACAGTTGACTAACAATCATATTGAACTCGTTTATATGATCAATAACAGTTCCATTCTTAGACATCTGTAAATTGAACAATCTATGCATCAAATATACCTTGTTCATTGTAGATGTTTTTTTGTAGATATTTGATAGTCCCTTTAATAGATCAGATGCGGTCTTCTCCTTGATGATGTCGAATGCCACATTTCTTGTCAAAGTCAACCTGGTCAGCCCTACAGACTGCCGATCCTTGAGCTTCCACTGCTCCTTCATCATGGACACCGAATTCACCCTGGTCAAGGTTTTATGAAGATCTTTTTGTTATAAATAGTCTTCGATCTGTATCTTCCAAAAACCGCAATTAGATCCATTAAACTTCTCACTTCCAAGCTTAGATCCTTTCATTTTTAGTGATCGTGATGAATCTCCTAAGTTTTGATACCAGTTGTTAGGATTGATTCGCATTCACACATACTAGATCAACGAAGAGGATAAATAAAATGAGAGAGAGAGTTCGCGAGGAGAGTGAGAGATGCATAAGAATGAATTTTTGGTAATACTTGTTGGTTAACTCTAAGGCAGATGTGCTATTTATATTGATGACTCATAGTATGTACAATTACATAGAGAAATGAGAATAAAAAAGGGACAGCCTAAAATATTAATATATGACAGTACATCACATATTAATTAGGCTCCACAACCCAACATAACTTAGTAAATTTGTGTCAAATTCTGAATGAAGCGATTAGTGAACAATGCTACTGGCCAAACACTGTGAAGAAAGGTAAGCTAACAAGAATCTCAGCTATTTAAGTGGCTTAACTAAGGATAAAAAGCTAAGAGCTAAATGCAGAGTAATCATAATGTAACCTGCAACATCTTGTAGGCTTGCAGTCGTATTTCTGAAACCATTCTTTCCTTACTAAAGTAAATGATATGCTTGCCAAGACACGAACATCCTCTGCTTTTATCTGCAAAAGAAATAGAAAGTTCAAAAACATTTTTTCTATTGGTTAAAGTTATCAGAAACATAGATGCTTAAATAAGGAATACAATAAGAATTCTGCCTTACTCAAAAACATTTCCTTTTATTGGTGAAGTTAGCAGAAACATAGAAGCTTAAACTAGGAATACAATAAGAATTCTACCTTAATGGTATTGTATTCTATATATACTTAAAAGCACAAAGACCCTTAGCAAAATGTCGTTCACCTTTTTTGCCTTTGAAGATAGATTTCATATTGGACAGAGTCATTATTTAATAATTTTTCCAATATTTAGGACTTCAAAATCCATTACATTTTGGTTGGTAAGTCCTTCTGTATATGAATTACGTAAAGATTCCTTTTAAAGTTAACTATAAATATACCATTTTGATTTTCTAAATCTTTTTGCCGAAATAAAAAAAAAACATACTCCAACATTTAGGACTTTGATAATATTTAGAAACTCAACTACAATCATCCAAAATGTGTAAGAGAGAAATTGTATCTACTATCTACTTTGGCTGTGAGACATTCTTCTCTAAGACTTTACTGCTTATCGATTTTTTAAAAAAAAAAAAAGAAAAGGAAGCTTTGAAGATTTTCCTCTTCCTTTCTATCTTACGGGTGTGCATATTCAGACAAACCAAAATACGAAACCAAAGTTAATTTGGTTTAGTCTCAGATTGAGAAATTTAAAATTTTCATTTTTTTAGTTTGGTCTATATATATACACACACAACATTTACCATTTAAGGAAGATTGAATTTGAGTGTTTCACCGCGTAAAAAAATCAACACCAAAATACTAAAATTCATTAGTATTCTAGCTTATAAGCATTGAAATACTCAATGTGATGTCAATAGAAAACTACTCAATTAAACATATAAGAACAAAAGAAAGTGCAACTCTATGTGAAAACAGGAGAACAAAACATTACTAAAAGCATTAAAATCAGTGTAAGAACAATACCAACACAATGAGCAGCATGTGATTTTTGCAGAATAGCAGCAAGCCGAAGATCTCCGATTTTCTTCTCAAACATGACTTCAAGAAACAGCTCTGCCACTGGATATGTCAAACCCTGGAATATTAAGCCTAAGAAAATTAGACGCAGAACATTATGTTAGATTTGCCTTTACACAAGAGTAAAATGCAGTACCGGTATGTGAATCGTGGGTGTGTTTTTGAAGTATTTGGTGAACAACTAAGCGTTAATAGTTGCATTCATCAGAATGAGACGTAAATCAGGTCGTCAAAGAAGTAGGTCACGTAAAATTATCAAGAGAAAATCTTCATTCATGCCTCTTTCATGGATTTCATCAACAAGCAGATGGCTAATACCTGTCAAATCAGGGTGCTGAATCTACACTTGAAAGGAGGGGAGGGAAAAATCATATTTGCTTTGAATAGATAGAAAACCTCTAAATCAGTAGCTATTAATACAAGATAATAATTACATAGATAACTATATCTATAATATAAAGCCAATCTCGCAGAAAATATATTAAGCATCTAAAAATTTGACTCTCCAAATACACAGAAGCTTAGCAACAAAGATGTGGAGGAACAAAAAAATAACAGGCATATGAATGTGCCAGTAGCAACCTGCCCGGTCCTATTTCAAAGACGAAACATTGAACACGAAATCGAAACAAGGTTTAGCAAAAGAGAGTTCAACAAACTAATACCAGCTCATGAGCAATAGCTCTAAGAGGTAAAGATCAGAAAAGATAGGTTATTTCTGAGAAACTAAACAAATGTAACAATGTTAAAAATGACCAAATCGCTAACATCCAATTACTCTGATGGTAATGTCACAACAACTTTAACAAGCAGGACTGTGGTTAGATAAAAGTATGGGATTGTTTTACAAGTTATTGTCATGCCGATTCATTAATCCTTTACGCACAGAAAATTTAACTGTAGGCAATGAATTTTTACACCCAATAGAAACCAAGAAAATAGTATAAAACATCAATATTACATTTTCCTATAGTTTTTCTAGTTTATCCGCTGATCCATACATTTACACACATTGGTCTTCAGTCTCAAAAAAAGACTAGATATTGACCAGATACGTGATGCTTAGCTTGGTTAACCTAACTTATAGGAACTTCAAGAGCTGCTCTAGGAAACATAAGAAGCTGTGTTTAGTTTAATGACATACCTGAGAGTGTTGTGCACTAACTACAGCTGCAGCACCATTAGGGCCCCTGAAGACGATGAGAACTGATATCTGACCAGCTGACATGTAATTTGATTTTGTAGTAGAATTGATGATATGGTCAATAGCCTGAATGAGTTCAAGAAATATTATTCCTTCGTTCAGAAATCAAGGGTATAAACCATAAATCAAGAAATCCTATCAAAGAGAAAGACAATATGCAGCAAGAAAATTGCAGGGGTCTAAAACCCCCACAACTTTATAAATTTTAGCGGCAGATTTTTAACCCTAATATTTCATATAATTTTACGGAGGTTAAAATAACCCCCACAAATAAACCCCCATAGTATTATCCATTTTTTGTAGTGTGAATATATATATATATATATATATATATATATATATATATATATATATATATATATATATATATATATATATATATATATATATATATATATATTATTCACTCATTTTTCGACAAGTTTCCAACCTAGGAAATTTCACATCTCGCATTAAGCCTTCTAATTAGTTCCCATAAAACATGCATCATTAATCTTAAGTTACTGTTCTTATTACCACAATCCACATCTATAGTTCAAGCCTATAGTCTAGCATCAATTATATATCACCGATAAAGCATGCCACATACTATACTAGTCCATCAAATTGGGAAACTAACCCAAATACCTAATTTTACTTAACTACTACCTACAATCACATCCTCTCCATGGCATTACTACTACACCTTAAAATCAATTACATACCTTCTCAGCTACTGCAGATGTTTTTGGGTTGAGGAGGTTAGAGAGGATATTCGTAGGATGCGTAGGGTAAGTCGATTGGGCCAAATGAAATTTTGGTGAATTTTTGGAAATATTCTGGTGGAGTAGGTTTAAGGTGGTTGATTGGTCTGTTTAACGGAATTTTTAAGTCTGAAAAAATTCTTGACGTGACTTAATATCACTAATTTCTATACCATCTTACTACCAAATGGTCATGACAGATTAACATATACTACTACTCGGGTGGAAATATTGTTCCAACATTTTGTCATATATCTCTACCCTTAAGCATGACAGCTACAGTAATAATTTTGAAATGGACTGAATACACTTCAAACCTCAGGTTGAGAAGCACGATTTCATAAGGATAAAGTTATACACTCGAATCAATATACCTTGAAGAACTAATGGACTCTTCTCAAGTCCTTGTGCTATTTCATAATCTTTTATGACTCAATCTGAAAGGACAACATCATTTTGACTCTGATCTTCTGCACTTGAATCGACTCGATAATGAGACATAGCTAATAAAGTTAGAGCAAAGAAGGAATATGGATAATTTCCATATGGAAAACACAATGGCACGATATATAGTATGAAAGAAAGGGGAAACATCTCCTAAATTCCGCATAGCTTCCTCCTTATAAGTGCAGCGCGCTTTACACTAATAAAAAAGAATCTACTCGACACCCCTTTGTAGACACCTTAGGACTATGAACCATGCTCTGATACTAAACTTTTCATGAACCCAACCGAGGGACTAGCCACGATGGGCATCCCGAACCTCAAAGGCCCGAGAAGCCCCTTAACATGTAATCATAAGCATAAATATAAATCAAAGTGCGGAAGTGAGCTAAAAATTTAATGGAAATTTACAATACAAACTGTGTCAACAAAATATGACTATACAATACTCAACTATCGTCTATGAAGCCTCTAATAAAAACTAACTATCTAGACTGGGACAAAGCCCCCAGCTGGACCATATACTGAAAGACTCCACATATAAGTAAATGCCTCGCAAATGATAGATTTCTAACCCATTTTTGTCATACCCCAAGTGTTATACAGATGTGATGAACCATTGGACTATACCGCAGAACCTAAAATGTATGGGGTCAATACACAAAGGTACTGGTATATAGAAAAATCCAAAAATCAAATATATTATATACAACATAGATGAGAGCATTTCATAAAATCATGTTATCATAAAAAAATTTAAAATACATGGACATAATTTGATGAGCTTCAAAATATTTCCTTGTAATCATGACTCAACTCTTTATCTTACTTCTTAACTAGATGGTACACCTTACATTTCTATAATCCCTCGAGCCATTTCCTTGTAATCATGACTCAACTCTTTATCTTACTTCTTAGCTAGATGGTACACCATACATTTCTATAATCCCTCGGGCTAGATGGAATCCTTCCTTGACTCGGCAGCCAAGCCCCCAATCCAAGTTTGCTGCAAGTATTGGAGTTCATGTGATTGGTAATACCTCCTATGTAAGCACACCATAGGAATCCCCTTATGTGAGATGTCCTAATTATCCTCCTATGTACAATAATATATCATAAGTCCCACATCGGAAAAACACATTTTTGGGCTATGATTTAGCTGAACTCGATCCTTCTTCGGGTAACCATCTAACTCTCTTTAATCCCAATTTTAGTCCTTTAAAATAATGCTTCATGTTTTTCAAACATTGAATACTTATTTTGTTATGGGCATATCATGATCAGGTATCGTCATATCCAAACTTTCAAGTCATTCATATCATATCAAATCCACTGCCCTTCTCATTCAATATATGTAATGACCACCAAAAGATTTATTAAATCACAAGAGAGTTCTTATTATCAAAAGCATATGAAGACTTATGCAAAACACTCTCTTGACAAGACTTTAACACGTGGTGGTCAATTCATGTATTCAACACATTCATTTCTTTTAGTTAAGACACAAAAGCCTTTAGCATAAGAAATACCCCTTTTGAAAGCGTGCAAACGAGAATGCATAGTGGTTAAAGAGGTATTTAAACTCAAGAATTGCCATCATTCGCAAACCAACCCCAACATTAGTTATACATAAATCTCCTCATAAAAAAAGGGTCTCTTAAGTCATGCTCTTGAAAAAAATTACCAATTCATACCATGCAATGTCCATCAATTTCATCATGGGGAAAAGGGAATTTCACAATTCACATTCGTAAATCACCTTTCGAATTCAAATCACATAAGCACGAGATTAAAAATCAGTTTTATGGAACAAACCCCATGACGATTATGTACTGTCATCAAATTTGATTCATGATGCATGTTCTTAAAATAACTTTCCAAGATTTATTTCACGTCCCAAAACAACCTCTAGGCATGACTGGCTCTCGCTAACACTACTTGCCGGGAGAACTAATTTTCCATACATTGACAACGTCTACCAACACTAGGATAAAAATTTATGCAACTCCAAATAATAAAATAATTATTAAACACAAAGTAGTTAACCAACCAGTTATACTAAAACGGTTTATGAAAATAACAATACTTAGATAATAACTCTCAAGCCTCAAATCTCACACTAGACCATGGACCACCTAAACAAATTTACATGAGTTCGACTTTCAGGTAAACAAACCCAATGAAAAGAAATATAATCTAAAATAACTAAAGATGGAACACAACCTCCACGACAAAAATGTGAAGGCTCACCTTAGAGACAGAATCCACACGTAAGAACTGTCAGCCATAAGTCTCTCCCTCTGCAACTGTATCTACAGATATGCAAGTAAGGAGTGAGATATGTATATAAATATAAACCAGTAAGATCCTCAATCCGTTACTTTAATACCCCTAGAATAAGTGTTAGAAAATACAAGGCACATCAAAATACACAAATATATTTACATAATGTCTCTCATAATATAATGTAAAAAAAATCCAAAGAAAGTTAAAAAAAACCACTCTGTATCAAAACTAAGCCAACTGTCATGACTTGTCATAAATGTCAGTGAAGGTGATCAGCCTAACACCACAACAAGTCCACGACAGCTTATACAATGCCCCCAAAAGTCTACTACGGCAGCATGTACAAGCCCCTAACATATTAAGGTAGCTATGTATGCCCCTGGAGACTATAACGGCAGTGATAAAAAATACGTTCAACACCCCATCATCACTTTACATATTATCACTTAGCCGCTCTCACTAAACTTTACCACCGATTCTACCTGGCCGCACTCCTGTTCCAATAAATGGACTAGGCAGAAAACTATATATCTTCTTTTATAAAGCAGTTTGAAAAGAAAGCATCAAATTTTAAAGTCTCACTTACCTCGAATTCACAATTCAATCATTCCTCTCTAGTAAATCAAGAGTATGCTCCTGCAACTGAAGCACCTTGAACTACACCAAAAATGAGTTTTATAAAGTCGACATCCCATCAACGAACATTCTCTATAATTCTAGAGCAAGTCAAATATTAAAGTTTATCATTCAATCCAATTAATTTAATTATGCTCCCACCATTTATTGTGGAATTACACCTTCAGTAAATTGACAAAAAAGAAATTTCACACAACTAGTGGCCTAATTGCCAATCGTGCATCTTGATATGCCAATTCTTTCCAAATCCAAACCACTATTAATTCTCTTTAAACCTACTATCAACCAATTATCAATAAACCAACTATTAACAAAAGTTCCAATCCTTATCAATTAATATTGCAGACACAAAGTTGCCAACAAATACCGTTGCTTTGTAGCCTCTTTCAATATTCAAAATTTCCATCTAATCCAACTACCCCAAAATTATTATTTAATGATTAAATCGTCATGTTAACAATCATTAACTTCTCTAAGCTTTCCATTCTAAACTTAATGTTATTACCACATTACTATTGTATCACCAAATACATCAATGCCAAATAACTATAGATAAAATTCGTTTTGTATTACTTTATGAGGACACTTGCTGACGTTGTTCAAATATTCTCTGTTATTTTCTTTCCTTCAATTTTTTTTCTAGAGAGGACTGGAGCTTTTTTAGAATAATAGAATCAAACAAATAGCCCTAGTGTTCTATTTGTTATGCTTTTAACGTGAAACTGAAGCAGGGATTTGGCCTGTCCCCTTTTAATTCCTTAATTAATATTAATAATTGGTTATAATTATCAAGTAACCCTTCATTAAAAGTAAATAATAAGTAAGGATATTACAATCTCCCCAGTTAAAATAACATTCGTCCTCGAATAGGTCTAGAATCATACATAAAATGTCAAATAAGTGAGGATATCTAACTCGCACCTCCTACTTGGACTCCCAAGTAGCTTCTAAGGTTGGATGATTATGCCATAATACCTTGACTGAAGCTCTCTTTTTTGATCTTACCTATCAAGAATTACTATCGGGCTTTCCTCATAAGTCAGATTCTCATTAAGCTCTACATCCTCTGGATGGATCTTATGACTGTCATCATGAGTATACCGTCTAAGTACAGACTCGTGAACACAGGATGAATAGCATATAATATTGGTGGTAAAAAAAGTATGCATGCTACCATTCCAATTCTGTCCAAAATCTCATAAGGACTAATGTATCTAAGACTTACCTTACCTTTTTGGCCATATCTCATAACTCCTTTCATGGGATAAACTTTCAAAAAAACCTTTTCCCCTTTATGAAACTCCAAATCACGAACTCTTTTATCTATATAGGACTTTGGCCTACTTTGTGACATCGTAAGTCGGTCTCGTATCACCGTAACCTTCTCCGATGCATGCTGAACTAAATCTCGACCTAATAACTGTGCTTCATTAGACTAAAACTATCCAATTGGTGAATGACACTTGCATCCATATAAAGCCTAATATGGTGCCATTTGAATGCTTTACTAATAAATATTATTATAAGCAAACTCTGCTAAAGATAACTGGTCATCCCAAAGGCCCCTAAAGTCAATAGCACAAACTCTAAGCATGTCATCCAAGATCTTAATAACTCATTCAAACTGCCTGTTGGTCTGCAGATGAAAAGTTACACTCAACTTAACTTGTAAACCCAATGATTTCTGAAAAGATCACCAGAACTCAGCAGTGAACTGTGCACCTCGATCAAAAATGATTGAGATAGGAACACCATGAAGCTGAACTATCTCCCGTAGGTAAATTTCCTCTAACTATTTTGTGGTATAAGTCACCCAAACTAGTATGAAATAGGTATATTTTGTAAGTCTATCCACTATCACCCAAATTGAGTCCTGTTTCCTAAAAGTATTTGGTAACCCAACAACGAAATTCATAGTAATCCTTTCCCACTTCCACTCTTGAGTAATCAATTTTTGTATCATTCCACCAGGTTTTGATGTTAATATTTGACATGCTAAAAATTTAAACAACTAGTGACATATTTCAAAATATCAACTTTCATACCTTTCCACCAGTACAACCCGTGCAAGTCTTGATATATTTTTGTAGCACCAAGGTGGATAGAATATCGTGAGCTATGAGCCTCATTAAGAATTATTTTCCTCACATCACTCTTAATGGGAACACACAATTTTCCATGACGATGTAACACACCTTCACCATCAATAGTGAAAGTCTTAACGCCGCCATTCTACTCTCGATCTCAATCCCAATAAGGTAGGGATCATTATATTGGCAAGCCTTAACTTGCCCAATTAAGGATGACTGAAGTAACCTTCCAGGCACTGTATGATCAATTTAAACTCGTTAATTGGCCAAAGACTGAATAACCATAACTATAGGTCACCTTTCGAAAGAAAATAGGGCTAAACTTCATATAGACTTCCTACTCAAAGCATCTGCTACTACATTAGTCTTCCCAGGATGATAAAAGATTGTGAAATAATAATCTTTAAGTAACTCTAACCACCGTCGTTGTCTCAAATTTAGATCTCTTTGCTTGAACAAGTACTGCAGACTCTTGTGATCAGTATAGATTTCACAAGACTCACCAAAAAGATAATAACACCAAATATTAAGTACAAATACAACTGCAGCCAATTCCAAGTCTTAAGTTGGATAATTATTCTCATGGACCTTTAGCTATCGAGAAGCATATGCCATTACTTTACCATTATGAATTAAAACACAACCTAACCTAATTTGAGATGTGTCACAATAAATAGTCAAACCACTTTCCACCATAGGTAAGGTAAAAATTGGAGCTGAAATCAATGTCGTCTTTAATTTCTAAAAACTTTATTCACATTTATCTGACCATTGAAACACCATACCTTTTTCAATTAAGCACATCAATGGAAAAGTTAACTTTGAGAAACCCTATACAAATCTCCTGTAATAATTAGCTAGCCCCAAGAAGCTACGTATCTCTGTAATAGTCCTAGGTTGAGGCCAATATCAATCTACTTCAATCTTCTTTAGATCAATATAAATCCCATCTCTTGTCACCACATTCCCCAAAAAGGAAACGGTGCCCAACCAAAACTCACACTTTGAGAACTTGACATAAAGTTTTTGTTCTCTAAGTGCCTTCAATACAACTCTCAGATGTTGTCCATGCTATGCCTCACTTTGAGAGTATACCAAAATGTCATCAATGAACACAATCTAAGACCTCACAAATTTTTCTAATCATTAAGGCTCTTTAAATCATGTCAAGAGAAGCTCCAACACTTTAGAAAATTTTAACCAAGTGTTATGACTTAGTCTATTTTAGCCTTCAAAAATTGGAGTTCTTATTTTGTGACCTTTACATCCATAAAGGTTTGATATTTAAGTTAATCCATGCTCAAGAATATCAATAGGGGTTCCCATATGAGTTTTGGACTTTTTGGACCTTGTTTAGACCAAGTTCTAATGCCCAAAATAGTGGACCAATGCATCCTGGTGCTTCGTGCCGCCTATTACGTTGGCCAATATTTTTCGAAGATTGTCAGTCAAAAGTACTGAGGATCAAGACGATTTTGGTGCGATGCGTCGGGTATAGCGTTGATGCCATCGATGCGCCACATCGACCAGTGCGTCAATACCTAGTTATTAGTCAATTAAATAGCCGCAACCCTAGGGTTATTTTAGTATTTTTACCACTCTTATATAACCCTATAACATGATATTCGGCTATTGTTTACCCACATATACTATTTTTCTCTCAATTTTCCTCAAGAACACGCTTAGGGTTTTCAATTGATGATTAAAATTCAAGAAATTCCACCATCAATCTTCGTAGAATCAAGAACTAAGGTATGTTAGATATTGATTCTTGGGTTCCTTTCACCCCAAAAGTTAAAGAATCCTTTTTAAAATTCGAAAGTTTGTGTATTTAAGAGTTTTCATGGATTATGTGAATTGAAGTTCATGATTATGTGTTGTTGAGTTTTAATTCATGATTTAGAATTCAAGTTTCAAGAATTGATTCTAGTATGTTGTGAATTTCATGATATTTATAATAAACCCTACAAAATGGATGTTGATTGATGTAAACATGTTAATGGAGTGTGTTGAATGTTGTATGACCAAAGCATGCTCCCCATATGTTTGATAAAATGCTTATGTGATGGAAATAGAGTCATTATAGCATGTTGACAAGAAATCCCCAATTTTGTATAATTTAATGCATACCAAGTGTTTGTTGAAAGGCCATAGTGAATGAATTATGATATGTTGCATTCATTCTTACTAATGTGCATTCCTTATTGAATGAATTATGAGATAATAGTATGCACTTCCTATACATTTCCATGTTTATGACTTCCAAGTCTTGAAGAGATGCCTCATTGATTGTGTTGTGAATGATAGCCTATTGCCATGTTATTTATGAGTTGGTCCTATCTTGTATTATTTATGTTATCCAGTCTTGGAGGTATTTATACCTGACAAATTAGCTGCTTTTATAGAGCCAATGTTAGTTTCACGATAATATCAGTCATTCCATGATTAGTAGTACTCTTAGTCAGTTATAGAACTTAGTAGAACTCAGATAATTATAGAACTTAAAAAATATTAGTAATCTCAGTATCAGTAGCATTCTAGCTACAGTTCAGTAATCAATTCAAAACTGAGTAATATTTTTTCAGTCAACGAAACTCAGTGAATCCAGTTTAGCTTAGTCAAAAAAGTATGATTAGTAACAGTTTATTCAAGCCTAGTATGATCTACGAAATTAGTTCAGTGTATTTCAGTTGGGAGTAGGATTCAACACCAAGAAAACCTAGGGATGGGGGCTCACCAGCTAGATAGGACTGAGATCCCTAGAAACAATTGATGTGTGAGAAGAAGCTAACATATTTAAGGCTTTTAACTGAGAATAATTGCGAAGTCTTAAGCAACTTTTATCCTTTTTTATTATTGTAATTTGATATTGCTGTAAAAGTCATGATGTAAGGGAAATTTAAGGAAATTGAAGCAAAAAGCTGAAAATAGATTCAAAAGAATTAGAAGTGTTGCTGATGGCATTCTTGATAAGTCATCATCCCTATGATTAGTTATCAAAATCACGTCAGGTGTTGCAGAAGAATTAAAGTAAAACTATGACGATATTTTTGACATGTCATCACAACTATGATAAGGCATCAGAGTTGCCGTCCATTGTAGGCATCGAATTAAATTTTGAATGAAGAAGTGACGACATTTCTGATATGTCGTCACGTATCTGATAAGTTGTCAAGCTTTGTCGCCAGTTAAAGCAAAAGATGCCAAGAATGTTAAAGGGCCTGACGACATTCCTGACAAGTCATCAGGACCCTGACACGTCGTCACAAATGCCGTCACCTATTTTAAAGGATTTTCTGAACGTTGTGCATTTATTTCCTTATTTAGGATTAACTATTAAAAGCATTGTTTAGTTTTTTTCTAGGTGTGGTTGGCACTTGAGTTTTAAGAGACGTATTTTGATATTTTCTCTCTCGAGTTTCTTGTCTTGAAAAAACAAATACTTAGGAGAGATTATTATTAATATTTTGATATTTTTCCTTTGTGATCGAATATGCGATTCACTAGTTATCATTCTTCTCTGTAAGTTTATCTTTCAAATCATGAATTCAATTATGTGTTTCATTCGTTACTTCTTGAGTGGCTAAATTCCATTAACCTGAGTTATGGGATCTAGGGTTAGGTATTGATGAGGTGCCAAGTATTCAAGATTTAAAAGGTAGTAGGATTTCTTGATGATTTTGAAGTTTTAATTAATGTCTGATGGTTGCAAACAGTAGACACACCTGCTTTGATTTTCTTGAGAAAGAAATCAAATATAGTAGGAAGTGAATTATCAACAGGGACTCAGAAATACTTCATTTAATAATCAGTGTTGTAACAAGGTTGATTAACCTGAGGTAAAATCTGAGAAGTAAATAGAAATTCCCTAAGCCTAAGAGAATAAGGGAATTAAACAGATAAGTAGGTCGAGAGACATTTAAGCATAGCATCGATAAAGATAGCGAGTTATCCTACCCACCATGAGAATCTTGCACCACTTTTAGCATTTGTCATGTACCGAAAGCCCTAGTGAACATAATTCTGGTTATTTCATAATCTCTTGATTTACAAACACTGAAACTAGAGTGACAAACAATTATTTGCTAATTATTAAAAAAAAACACTTTATTTTTACGCATCATTGGTTTGAATTCAACTTGTAGCTATAGTCTCAAATTAGATTAATCGCCACTCATATTGTTCCCTGTGGATTCGACCCTGACTCTAAAGTTGGGTAAATATATTGAAGACAACCTCCTTGCACTAAACTAACCTGTAACTCGAGTGTTATCAAAAATGGTGCCGTTGCCAGGGAACAATTTGCCGTATTGAGTTGGTTTTGAATTTTAGCCTACTTGCTTGAATTTAAACTTACAAATATTTGTTTTTAGTTTTCTTTTTTTTTGGTGCTAGGTAGATTTTTATTTTACTTTACTTATTACTATAGCATCTTAGAATGAACATGAGCTTGGTGGTTGGAAATCGTATCTTGATGATCCATGTCCATATTGTGATGGACCTCTGTTTTGGAAAGATTATAGATATGCTCCCCGGAGAGAAATGTCTGCACCATCTCCATCCTACTGGGATTATGATTGTTGTTTATATGGTGGCCAATATAGACATTAGAGTGATTTCCCAAATGCCCACTTCCCCCTGGTATGCTAACCCAAATTCTAGTTCTTCTTATGATTTTGATAGGTCTTATGTTCAAGAACAAGAAGAACGAAGCACCGGAAAGAATGGAATTAAAGCTATGCTTCAACTAGTGTTAGATCGTATGTACATAACGAATGATATCATATGTGATATACGTCAAGACATTAGAGAATTTAACAAGGAAAGAGAAAGGATAGGGGAAATGGATATCGAGGTCAATCATCCAAAGAACTCTTCTACATTATGTTTAGTTGATATCTTGTATGTTGAATCATTTAGACTAATCAAAGAGTGTGAAAATAAGGAGCAAGAATCCTATAGTGATTTTGAGCTTGATGTTGAGCAACCGTTGGTGATTTCCGAACCAACTGAACCATTCATGAACGAAGATGACAAAGATGAAGAAATGGTACTAGAGTCGAAAGAAGAAATCAAGCATAATTCTTATAAAAATTCTAGTCTCTTTCGGGGTAAATATACTATTATGGATGCTACTCCAAAATTGAGTTAGTCCTCATTTGAACCACTTTTTAACATTATGCTTGGTGGAGTGAAGAAAGTCGAATCACCCTAGAAAATGATGAATTTCGAAAATAAGGAAGAAAATTCATACATTTTGGAGTTTATCCTTCCAAAGGGTATACTACAACCCCAATCTAGAAGGCCTGGCGACATTCCTGATAAGTCGTCAGGACCCTGACATGCTGTGACAAATGTTGTCACCTATTCTGAAGGATTATCTGAGCATTGTGATTTTATTTCATTATTTAGGATTAAATATAAAAGCATTGTTTAGGGTTTTTCTAGGGATGGTTGGCATTTGAGTTTTAAGAGTAGTATTTTGATATTTTCTCTCTCAAGTTTCTTGGTTTGAAAAAGCAAATACTTTGGAGAGATTATTATCAGTATTTTGGGATTTTTCCTTTGTAATCTAATCTCCAATTCACTAGTTATCATTCATCTCTGTCAGTTTATCTTTCAAATCATAAATTCAATTATGTATTTTGTTCATTATATCATGAGCGGCTAAATTCCATTAACCTAAGTTATGGGATCTAGGGTTAGGTCTTGTTGAGGTGCCAAGTATTCAAGATTCAAAAGATAGTAGGATTTTTTGATAATTTTGTAGTTTTAATTAACATCTGTTGGTTGAAAATAGTAGACATACCTGCTTTGATTTTCTTGAGAAAGAAATCATATATAGTAGGAAGTGAATTATCAACAGGTGACTCGAAAATACTTTGTTTAATAATAAGCGCTGTAACAAGGTTGGTTAGCCTGAGGTAAAATCTGGCCACTAAATAGACATTCCCTAAGTCCGAGAGTATTAGGTAATTATACGCTTAAGTAGGTCGAGATACATTTAAGAATGACATCAATAAAGATATCTTGTTATCCTACCCACCGTGAGAATCTTGAATCACTTTTAGCATCTGTCATGTACCGGAATCCCTTATGAACATAATTCTGGTTATTTCATAAACTCTTTATTTACAAAAACTGAAACTAGAGTGACCAACAATTATTTGCTAATCATTAAAAAACTCCCACTTTATCTTTTCACATCATTAGATTGAATTCAACTTGTAGCTATAGTCTTAAACTACTTTATTCGCCACTCACATTATTCCCCATGGATTCGACCCCGACTCCAAAGTTTCATAAATATATTGACGAAGACCGCCTTGCACTAAATTGATGTGTAAGTTGAGCGTTATCATCAATTCCTAAGTACCAAAACTATGCAGCCAGCATAGGAATGAGATGTCACCCGTTAAGTAGGACTGACATACTTCGGGATCACCCGCTAGTACAGGACTAATCTCAGGGGTCACCCACTAGATTTGGACTGACCCCATAGTAGTTGTCTTTACCCATGGCACGGTACTGATACCTTTCTAGCTGGGGTTATAAGTTGGACCCCACTAGTTCAGATTTGGGGCATGTCGGTTAGATGACTACATCTCACAGTCTCAGTTTTAGAATTAGTATCACTAAAAGAACTTAGCTCAGTAGCTCAGATTCAGGAATATTAGGTACAGTCAATCATTAGCGTTATCAGTGGACTCAGAGATCACCCGCTAGATAGGAATGATCTCAGATACAGTTAATCAGTTTTAGTAACCTCAGATATCAATATCAGTAGATTCAGTTATTTAGTATCCAAACATTAGTAAACTCAGATATCAGTAAATCAACATTCGAGATTCAGTATTCAGTGCCACTACAATTTTAATTATAGTTTATGCATTCATGCATTTATCCTCATTCAGCATACTTAAATTATTTACTCAGTATAGTTCATGCATATGAGACCTTGCATTCAGACTTAACCCATCTAGCATACCAGTACATTCTTATGTGCTAACGTATATTTTTCTCCTGTACTATGGTGTCTTATACCATAGGTTCAGAAGCACGGGATCTCGAGAACCCTTAGCAGTTCAAACTTAATCAGTAGCAGTAGACTTAGCAGTGATTCCTCATCATTCGAGGATGTTTCTATTATTTAATTATATTGCATTAGATTCAGTACTTTTCAGTAGATGGAGTTAGTTGGGGGATTTTCCCATCAACTCCACAGTTCAGATAGTTTAGAGTGTTTTAGACTAGTTGCTTTGTTTTAGTTTTGATATTGTTAAACTTTATTTAGTTTTATTTTTGTATTGAACCTTATGGCAAGTTTTCGCCAGTTTTCTACATTTTTCAGTATATTATGTAGTGCCCAGTTACAGGTATTAGTTAAGGGTTAGCTTGTGGTCCTTCATGATTATGAGCACCATGTAGTATCCGGGGTACTAGACTTGGGGTGTTACAAACTTGGTATCAGAGCCTAAGGTTCAATAGTGTCCTAGGAAGTCTGAAAGCCACATCTAGTAGAGTTTTGTACAAGGGTGTGTTGCGTGCCACATTTATGTACAGGAGGCTATAAGTTGTTTTAGGAACAATTTCCCTTCTTTCAGTGTTCTTGTCATGAGAGTGAGCATGAGTTTGAGCTAATTATCAGTATAATCCACCTCTTCCTTTTATTTACTGAGTATGCCTCCTCGCAAAGCTAATGCCCATAGGAATAATAATCAGACACCTCAGCCCACAGATCCATTGAATAAGAATATATCACATGCAGAGTTTCAAGTAGCTTTTCAGGTGCTAGCCCAATCTGTGACAACTATTTTTTAAGGCAAACGTTAGGATGTAGCCCTACCTCAGCAATATGGGTGCTTAGTCGCAGCCAGAATCAAAGACTTTATGAGAATGACCCTGCCAGACTTCTTTAGGTCTAAGGCAAATAAGGACCCACAACTTTATCTTGATGAGGTGAAGAAGATAACCCAAGTCATGCATGTTTATGAAGAGGGGAGTGCAGAATTGGTATCCTATAGGCTTAAGGATGTTGCTTATGATTGGGTAGTGATATAGAGGAACGGTAGACGGGAGGATGCAGATCCCATGACTTGACAGATATTTTAGGATACATTCTTAGATAAGTTTTTCCCACTAGAGATAAGAGAAGATAATATAGAAGAGATTATGAACTTGAGGCAAGGCACCATGATAGTGAAGGAGTATTGTCTCAAGTTCAACAAATTGGCTAAGAATATCCCTTATCAGATGGCTAACCCTAGAGCAAGCATGAGTAAGTTTGTGACCGGTGTGTATGGGGTAGTGGTTAAGGAGTGTAGGACTGCTATGCTTAATAGAAACATGGAACTTTCTAGATTGATGATGCACGCTTAGTAGATTGAGGTAGAGAAAGCTAAGGAAAGAGAGAGAGTAAGTAAGAAGGCTAGAATAGGTAGTTTTAGTTATTCTCATCCAGGGTCACAGGGTGGTGATTGTTCTCCGCATAGTCGAAAGTTTTTAGTCCCAGCTCCATCCTTATCTAGTGTACCTACACTAAAATTCAGAAATGTTAGTCATGATGGAGCGCCAGGCTCCAAATCCAAGGGTAGTGTGAGAAGTGAGCATACCTATCCGCTTTGTGAAGAGTGTGGCAAGAATCACCTAGAGGTATGTAGAGTTAACAACAAGGTATGTTTTGGATGCGGTAAGCCAGTTCACAGAAAGTGGGAGTGTAGAGTATTGGCTCATAGGGGTAAAGATTTTCATCACCATGGTGCCACTACCAGTACCACTAGTGGTCAACGTCAGAATTAATTTTATGCACTCCAGACGCATCATAATCCAGAAGGTTCCCCTAATATAGATTCGAGTACGTATAATTCCTTTATCCTTATAATATGCAATGTTAGATCCTTTACTCCCATTTGAGCTTAAGTTTTTAGCATGAGTAAGTTAGTAAAGCCAGAAAGTTAGTTTAACAGTTAGGCAGTTAGATTCGTATAGTTTGTTTACCATCTTTCCATCTAGTCATACTATCAGAAATTTTAGGAAGGTAACTATTCTAAGATAGAAATTCCTAGTAGTCGCAAGTTAAGTTTAGTTCATGAGTCATACATTAGTTTCAGACTCCTGAGGTTTAGTTATGATCCAGTTCATGGGTGCCTTGTACATCGCCTCAGTTTTCCTAATATCTTATTAAAGTAAGTATTCTTAGGGAGGGACATAGTGTCCTAAGGGGGAGATACCCTAGAATTCCTCAATGCTTTGATATACATAAATACATTCAGTTACATGCTCAGATTCCTCTTACAAACTTAATATCAGTTATCATTAGATATTCAATCATGCTTTCATGAGAATCAACTCAGTCAGATATCCATGCATCAGATATGCATGTTTAGTATGAGATTTCAGTGTATCAGTGGTTCCAGTGATATAGTCATGTTACAGATGTTCACGTCCCCTAAGTAAGTTCAGTCTATTAGAAATCTCAGCTTTGTTAGTTCCATTCGAAGACGAATATTCCCAAGGGGAAGATAATGTAAGACCCTGGAAATTTTTCTAGTCGTTAAGGGTCTTTAAAGAATATCAAGACAAGCTCCAACACTTAGAAAATTTTGGCTAAGTGTTAAGACTTAGTCTATTTTAGCCTTCACAATTTGGCGTTCTTATTTTGTGACCTTTACGCCCATAAAGGTTTGATATTTAAGATAATCTATGCTCAAGAATGACAATAGGGGTTCTCGGATAAGTTTTGGCTTTTTTGGACCTTGTTTAGACCAAGTTCCATTGCCCAAAACAGTGGACCAACGCAATCCTGGCGCGTCGTTTTGCCTATCACATTGGCCGATATTTTTCCAGGACTGCTAGTCAAAAGTACTGAGGCTCAATGCGATCATGGAGCGATGCATCGAGTATCACGTCGATGCCATCGATATGCCACATCGACTAATGCGTCAGTACCCAGTTATTAGTCAATATAACAGCCTCGACCCCAGGGTTATTTTAGTTTTTTTCACTCTTATATAACCCTATAACACGAGATTCAGCTATTGTTTACCCACATAAACTAGTTTTCTATTAATTTTCCTCAAGAACACGCTTAGGGTTTTCAATTAAAGATTCATATTCAAGAAATTCCACCATCAATCTTCGTAGAATCAAGAACTATGGTATTTTAGATGTTGACTCTTGGGTTCCTTTTACCCAAGAAGTTAAAGAATCCCTTTTAAAATTATAAAGTTTGTGTATTTATGAGTTTTCATGATTTATGTGAATTGAAGTTCATGATTATGTGTTGTTGAGTTTTAATTCATGATTTAGACAACAAGTTTCAAGAATTAATTCTAGTATATGGTGAATTTCATGATATTCATAATAAACCCTATAAGATGGATGTTGATTGATGTAACCATGTTAATGGAGTGTGTTGAATGTTGTATGACCAAAGCATGCTCCCCATATGTTTGATAAAATTCTTATGTGATGGAAATAGAGTCATTATAGCATGTTGACAAGAAATCTCCAATTTTGTATAAGTTAATGCATGCCAAGTGTTTGTTGAAAGGCCATAGTGAATGAATTATGATATGTTGCATTCATTCTTACTAATGTGCATTCCTTATTGAATGAATTATGAGATAATAGTATGCACTTCCTATACATTTACATGTTTATGACTTCCAAGTGCTTGAAGAGATGCCTCATTGATTGTGTTATGAATGATAGCCTATTGCCATGTTATTTATGAGTTGTCCTATCTTGTATTATTTATGTTATCCAGTCTTGGAGGTATTTATACTTGACAAATTAGCTGCTTTTATATAGTCAATGTTAGTTTCACAATAATATCAGTCATTCCATGATTAGTAGTACTCTTAGTCAGTTATAGAACTTAGTAGAACTCAGATAATTATAGAACTTAAAAAATATTAGTAATCTTAGTATCAGTAGCATTCTAGCTGCAGTTCAGTAATCAATTCAAAACTCAGTAATATTTTTTTAGTCAATGGAACTCAGTGAATCCAGTTTATCTTAGTCAAAAAAGTACAATCAGTAACAGTTCAGTCAAGCCTAGTATGATCTAAGAAATCAGTTCAGTGTCTTTCAGTTGGGAGCAAGATTCAACACCTAGGGATGGGGGCTTACCTGCTAGATAGGACTGAGATCTCTAGACGCAATCCCTAAGTTCCAAAACTATGCAGCCAGCATAGGCATGAGATGTCACCCATTAGATAGGACTGACATACTCCGGGATCACCCGCTGGTACAGGACTGATCTCAGTAGTTGTATTGACCCATGAAATGGTACTGACACCCTTCTAGCTGGGGTTATAGGTTGGACCCCACTAGTTCAGATTCAGGGCATGTCGGTTAAATGACTACATCCCACAGTCTCAGTTTTAGAATCAGTTTCAGTAATAGAACTCAGCTCTGTAGCACAGATTCAGGACAGTTAGATATAATCACTCATTAGCATTATCAGTAGACTTTGAGATCACCCACTAGATAGGACTGATCTCAAATACAGTCAGTTAGTATCAAGTACCAATAGATTCAGAGATCACCCATTAGATAGGACTGATCTCAGATATAGTTAATCAGTTTTAGTAACCTCAGATATCAATATCAGTAGATTCAGTTATTCAGTATACCAACATTAGTAAAATCAGATGTTTGTAAATCAACATTTGGGACTCAGTTTTCAGTGTCACTAATATTTAAGTTATAATTTATGCATTCATGCATATATCCTTATTCAGCATACCCAGATTATTTCGTTAGTATAGTTCATGCATATGAGCCATTGCATTTAGCCTTACCCCACCTAGGATACTGTTACATTCTCACATACTGACGCATACTTTTCTCTTATGCTATGGTGTCTTATACCATAGGTTCAGAAGTACGGGATCTCGAGCACCCTTAGCAGTTCAGACTCTGTCAGCAGCAGTAAACTTAGCAGTGAGTCCTTATCATTCGACGATAGTTATATTATTTCATCATATTGCATTATATTTATTATTCTTCAATAGACGGAGTTAGTTGGGGGATTGTCCCATCAACTCCACAGTTCCAAAAGTTTAGAGGCTTTCAAACTAATTGTTTAGATAGTTGTTTTAGTTTTAATATTGTTGAACTTTATTTAGTTTTATTTTAGTATTGAACCTTATGGTAAGTTTCTGCCAGTTTTCTGCATTTTTGAATATATTATGTAGTGCTCAGTTACAGGTATCAGTTAAGGGTTAGCTTGTGGTCCTTCATGATTATGAGAACCATGTAGCATTTGGAGTACTAGACTCGGGGTGTTACACACAATCACAAAATGATCTAAGTATGGCTTGAATACCCTGTTCATGAGGTCCATAAATATTGCAAGTGTATTAGTCAGTCCAAAATACATCACTAGAAATTCAAAATGCCCATTCCTGATTAAAAAAATCTGTCTTAGTGATATCCTTGGCCTTGACTCTTAGCTGATGTTAACCTGATCTCAAGTCAATTTTAGAAAAGTGAGTAGCACTCTATAACTGATCGAATAGATTATCAATTCGGGGCAAGGGATACTTATTCTTGATTGTTACCTTATTTAACTGTTTATAGTCAATACACATTCTCATCATGCCATCCTTTTTTCTCATAAATAACATAGGTGCACCCCAAGGTAACACATTAGGCCTGATGAATCCCTTATCAAGTAACTCTTGGAGTTGAACCTCCAATTCCTTTAACTCAGCAGGATCCATACAGTTAGGTTAAATAAAGATAAGTTAAGTCCCTGGCACTAAATCAATGCTGAACTTAATTTCTCTCAATGGAGGTAACTAGGAAAATCATCTAGAAATACATCAATAAACTCCCAAACAATGGGAACATTATTTATAGAATATTCCTCTGCTCAAGTGTCTTGAACGGTAGCAATAAAACCCAAACAACCATCGTTAATCATTCAGTGGGCTTTTACATAGGATATTATCTTTCCTTAAGTCATAGGAGTTATACCTTTCCATACTAAAGGTGGTTCTCCAATAATATCAATATGTATAAGCTTACAATAACAATATAACAAAGCGTAACATGACGCCAACCTCTCCATACCCATAATCACATCAAAATTAATTATTAGAAACATAAGTAGATCAACTATGGTGTCTTTACCCTAAACAGATTTCACACAATCTCTATAAACTCTATCAACTGATAAGGTCTAACCTACTGGGGTCGTAATAATATATGGCTCAACAAGAGTCTTAATACTAGTCTCAAAGAATAAAGCAAAATATGGGGATACATACGAATACGTAGAACCAGGATCAACAATAAAATAAGCCTCATTAGAGTTTACAGTGATAATACCTGTGACCACAGCATTAGATGCCTTGATGTCCTGTCTAGCCATAGTAAAAAATCTTGGTGGTCCACCTGATGTTTGAGAACCCTGAGTACCCTACCGACCCTTCCCACGAGTGTAACGCCCTGAGCTTATACCCCAGACACTACACAATGCTTATAATCCCAAAGAACCATAAGTTAACCCAGGATCGGTACCTACAACAATAATTGAATAGTAATTCTGCAAATATGTGTAAATTAAGTGGAAACTTTCCATAAGGTTCAATACTAAATTAAAACTGAATACGGTATAACAATACCAAAACTGAAACATTTGTTTGAAAATACTCTAGTCTGAAAAGCCTCTACTGTCTGAATCATAGAGTAGATGGGATAAGACCCCAACTAACTCTAGCTACTGAAAACTGTACTCATAAAAAAAATAGTAAAGAAAATAATCATGTCCTCAAACTATGAGGACTCACCACAAACTCTGACTAATAAAGATCTGATCTGCTAAGGGCGCTCGGGAGCTCATGCATCTGTACCTATGATATAAGATATCATAGAGCAAGAGAAAGGCATGCATCAATACTTTGAATGTACTGGTATGCTAAGTGAGATAGGTTGAAATACATAGGTTCATATGCATGAACAATACTGACTGAATGACATGAATATAACTTAATGAGAGTACATACATGAATACGTATACAATAACTGAGATCATGATAACACTAGATACTAAGTTCTGAATTTCTAATTAACTGATATTTGAGTTTACTGATACTGTGAAGCTGATAACTGAGTGACTATATCTGACAGTCTTGATTCAATCAAACTATACTGAGTTCTGTAATGAACTAAGTGATTGTGTCTGACAGTACTAAATTTGTAGATTGAACTGAGTTCTATACTGAGACTGAGTCTGAAACTAAAACTGTGGGAGGTAATCATTAAATTGACATACCCCTTTTTCAATATATTGGGGTCCAACCTATAACCTCAGTTAGAAGGGTTGTAGTATCGTGCCTTGGGTAAAGATAAGCCGTGAGTTAATCCTCTCAAATAGGAAGCCCTTTAGTCAATCCTCACTGGAAGGAAAACTCGTGTGGGATGTATCAACCCTAATCTTGCAGGAAGATATCTCAACCTACGTTGGCTACATAGTTATGTAATGCAGGGATTGATACTAAGGGTTAAACCAACTACTAGTAGGAATGCCCTCATCCCTGAATTCGCTTAGTGCTGAATTCTACTCCCAACTGAATAGACACTGAACTGATTTCTTAGTTCATACTAAGCTTGACTGAACTATTACAGATTTTACTGAGTTCCATTGAATAATGGAATACTACTGAATTCTATTAGCTGACGGAGTTTACTGAGGTCTGAACTGAATACTGAACTAAACGAGACTAATACTGAGTCTACTGAGTTCTCCTGATCCCTGTAAATGATTAAGAGTACTACTAATCGTGATGTTACTGAGATTATTTTATAACTGGAACTGGCTCTAGGTAAACAGCTAAATTGTGGGGTATAAATACCCCCAAGACCCGATAGCATGAAAAGTAAAGGTTCACATGATCCATCATAGCATAAAAATGCACACTTGTTCATAATACATCTATAGAAGCATTTTATGAAACACTTGCATGGCATGAAATATTATATATACTAGTAGGGTACAATATTATTATTACATTCACATGAGCAATTCATTAAGTACTTGGATGGCATAGTATATGCACATAATACTAAACAACTTGTGAGCATTATGATTCAATTTTTAAATTCACAAGTCCATGGGTTTCAACATGAATTCACATGATAAATCATACATATCAAATAATTCTACATCAATCTTATAATAAATCATGAACTAGGAACCCAATTATAGAAATAATCATGAATACATTTTGATTTCAAATCATGGAAAACATGAAATTAAGCTACTTGAAGTTGGAAAGAGTTTCTTGGACTCCAAGGGTAGAAGAAAACCTAGGATGAACACTTCATATACCTTGATTGTAAAATTCTTGAAGAACAATGGTGAAATCTTGAGCCTTGGCTTATGAATTTAGATCACCTAGGGTTTCTCTTCTTGAGAAGTTTGAGAATAGTGAATGGATTTAGCCTCTAAGAGGGCTTAATCTCATGTTTTGGGGTTGATAGGCATGAGAAAAAAAACCTTAATACCCCTGAGGATATGGATTTTAATGACTGAAAACTGAACTATCGATCTGCAGATCAACGCACCGAATTATTGGCATCGACGCAATGGCCAAAACATCATGTCAAGACTATATTGGTTCACTGAAATTTACACTGAGCTAAGGGAAAAATTATCTGCCGATACGAGGGATGATGCGACGCATTAAGATCGTATCGACTCACTGTTTTGGTCACTCAAACATGATCTAAACAAGGTCCAAAAATTTAAAACTTGTCCCAAAACACCTACTGACATTCCTTCTCATGAATTAATTTAAAGATCGATACTTTATGGTCATAAGAGTCTTGAGATAGAGCTACCAACTTATAAAAGCCAAAATAATACTAAGGTTGAATACTTATCTACATTTTTCTAAGTCTGGGACCCCTTAGCAAGTTTAAGAGACTGAGTTGATCATAGGATTTTGTGGGGTCTTACAATATATCCCCCTTGGGAACAGTCGTCCTCGAATGAGACTGATTAAACTGAGAATACTGATAAACTGGATTTAGACACTGGACATCCATAACTGAAACATGATTTCATAATTGAAATTATTGATGTACTGAATTATCATACTAAACATGCATAAGTACGTAGTTTAATATGATTCATGAATTCTTGACTGGGATTACTAATATGTTGAGCTCATATACTGGACATGTATGTATGATGCATGAGTAAACGGCTAAACTGATTCATGAATGCATAACTAAGTAAATTCAAAGGAAAATTATTACCTTGGGTTGAGTCTGAGTTTGCGGAGAAGAAGTAAGGATACTTGGTCCGCATGTCTGCTTCTGCCTCCCAAGTAGCTCCTTCCACGGACTAATTCCGCCAAAGTACTTTGACTAGAGGGACTTATTTTTTCCTTAGTCTGTGAAACTGATAATCAAGAATTTTGACTGGGATCTTTTTATAAAAGAGGTTGTTCTGGATATCTCTGCCCTCTATTGGGACTACGACTGCTGGGTCACCTATGCATTTTCTTAAGCAAGGAGACATGGAACACTGTATGCACTAAACCTAAGTCTGAAGGCAACTCAAGCTCGTAAGCTACCTTTTCAAAATGGCTGAGAATTCGGTAAGGACCGATATATCGAGGACTAAGTTTCCCCTTCTTACCAAACCTCTTCACTCCTTTCATAGAAGAGATTTTCCTATACATAAAATGACAAATCTCAAACTTAAGATCCTTTCTGTGCATATATGTGTACGATTTTCATTGGCTCTAAGCTGTCTTAAGCCTTTTCCTAATCAACTGGAATTTTTTTAAGGTATCAAATACCAAGTCAGGCCCTACCACATCTGCCTCACCCACTTCAAACCAACCAATGAGAGATCTATACCTTCTCCTATAAAGCGCATCAAACAGAGCCATCTGAATGATAGAATGATACATGTTGTTATATGCAAATTTAATCAAATACAAGTGGTCATCCCAAATACCTTTAAAGTCTATCGCACACGTTCGTAGCATATCTTCTAAAGTATGAATGGTCCTTTCTTCTTGACCATCTGTCTGAGGATGAAAGGTTGTACTGAGGGAAACTCGGGTACAAAGAGCCTTTTGGAATGCCTTCTAGAAATGAGAGCTGAACTGGGCACATTTATCTGAGATAATGAATAGTGGAACACCGTAAAATCTAACCAAATCCCTAATATAGAGTATGGTGTAATCATCGGCTGAACAAGAGGTATGGACTGGTAGGAAATAAGCTAATTTGGTCATCCTGTCTACAATGGCCCAAACTAAATTATGCTGGCGATGAGTACGAGGCAAACCCATCACAAAGTTCATGTTCACTTCTTCCCATTTCCAGGTGGGAATACTGAACTACTGTATGGAACCAATTGGCTTATGATGCTTGATCTTAACCTGTTAATATGTTGGCCACTTAGCAACAAACTCTGCAATGTCTCTCTTCATCCCACTCCACCAATAGATCTCTCTCAGATTATGGTACATCTTAGTGGCCCCTAGATGAATAGAGTAGTGCACACCATGTGCTTCTGTAAGAACTCACTATATTAAGTCGTCTATACCTAGCATACATAGTTGACCCTGACAAATACAAAACACTATCTCCTCCTTGGGAAAAGACCTATACTTTCTAATCTCTGACTGATTCCTTCAACTTGACTAGACTGGGATCCCTATCCTACTTTTCCTTTACCTCGTAAACCAGTGATGATTCTGAACTACTCAGCATCCATACACTACCTTATGCCAAATCGACTAAGAGAACACCTAGTTGGGCAAGATGATGAACCTACTGAACTAACTTCTTCTTACCATCCTCTATATTAGCACCACTATCTAAAGACATCCTACTGAGAGCATCATCCACTACATTAGCTTTACCCGTATAATACAAGACGCTCATTTAATAGTCTTTCAACAACTTTAAACACTATCTGATGGAGGTTTAGATTTTTCTGAGAGAACATATAATTTAGGATCTTATGATCAGTGAACACATCAACGTGTACCCCATACAAATAGTGCCTCTAAATATATAAGGAAAAAAACTACTGCTGCTAACTCAAGATCATGAGTAGGATAGTTTTTTTTATGGGGCATAATCTGTCTAGAGGCACAGGATATGACCTTACTTCTCTACATCAAAACACACCCCAAACCGACTCTGAAGGCATCATAATATACCACAAACCAATCTGAACCATCTGTTAGGGTCAAAACTGGAGCTGTAATGAGTCAAGTTTTCAACTTTTGAAAACTCTTTTCACAAAAATTTGACTACTAGAATTTGACTTTCTTTTGAGTCAATCTGGACGTAGGGGATGAAATAGATAAAAATCCCTCAATAAACCATCAGTAATAGCCATCCAAGCCTATGAAACTCCTCAAATCTGATGGAGAGATAGGTATAGGCCATTTTCTTACTACTTTGGACAAGGAAAGCAATTGACCTTAGCCAAAATTCACACTTACTGAATTTGGTGGTTAGTTGATGAGTTTTTTTGAGTCTGCAGTACTATTTTGAGATGGTTTTCATGAGCATGCTCACTGTGGGAGTACACAAGAATGTACTCTATGAACACTATAAAAAACATGTCCAAATACTGCTTGAACATATGTATTATCAAGTCCATGAAGCTTCAGGGGCATTTATAAAACCAAAGGACATGACTAGGAATTTGAAGTGACCATACCGAGTTTTGAAAGTTTTTTTTGAGATGTCACATTCTCTGACTCTGAGCTGATGATAGCCCGATCTGAGGTCTATCTTAAAGAATTAACTGGCACCTTGAAGTTGCTCAACCAATTCATCGATTCTAGGAATTGGATATTTGTTCTTGACTATGACTTCATTTAGTTGACGATAGTTAATAGACATTCTAAGAGAACCATCTTTCTTATGCATGAATAAGACTGGTGTGCTCCATGGGGACACACTGGGTCTAATGAATCCCTTATCTATGTGATCCTTTAACTGTTCTTTTAATTTTATGAATTTTATAAGTTCCACTCTATATGGCAGAATAGATATGGGTAGAGTATCTGGAAGAAGATCAATTCCGAAATCAATTTCCCTTTCAGGAGGAACTCCAGGAAGATCTTGGGGAAACACATCTGGGAATTCATATGCTACTGACACTGATTCAAGATTAGGGGTTTCTGAACTAGAGTCTTGGACTTGAACGAGATGGTAGACACATTCATTAGATATCATTTTTCTTGTCCTTAGGTAAGAAATAAGTTGACCTCTAAGTATTGAAGTACTACCCCTCCACTCTGGGATGGGTTCATTCGGAAACTAAAATTGGACAATTCTATTTCTGCAGTCGACTGAGGCACAGTAGGAATGAAATGAATCCATACTGATAATGACATCAAAATCGGTCATCTCTAATTTGACTAAGTCTGCTGAAGTGATATTCTGAGATACCATAACTAGACAATTCCTGTATACCCGCTGGTTTATGATAGATTTACCCACTGGGGTAGAGACTAAGAAAGGCTCTGCTAGGATTTTAGGACTGACTCCAAAGTCAACAACTATATAAAGAGTAACAAAGTACAAGAAAGCTCCTGGATCTAACAAAGAATAAAAATGTAAATGATAAACTTATAACGTACCAGTGAACACATCAGGAGAACTTTCCTGATCCTGTCGGGACTAAAGTATGTAGAGTCTATTTGGGCGTTGCCCACTGGTGGCACATGATGTGGCACCCTACTGATTCATGCAATCTGATTAAGCTGGGGGACGGTTATGCTGACTCTGAAAACCCACGTGAGGACACTGTCTAACCCTGTGGCCCAACTTTTCACATTTGAAAAACATATCACTTCCAGCTCTACAGATACCCTAGTGGTTTCTGCCATACTTTTGACAAAGGGGATTGGTTCGGGCACTGCTAACACTACCCTGGGGTTTAGTGCCTAATGCCCTATCTCTAAATTTTAGAACATGAGCACTGGCTGAGGATGAAGCTATAACTGAGGATTTTGGGTAGAAATCAGAACGATTCCCACCCTCTAACTTAGGTAGCGTGAAGTTGAAACTACCTATCCTTTCTCTCTTATTTTCCCTCTTCTTCTATTTATTCTTGGCCTCCTCTATCTATTGATCATGGACCATGAGCCTAGATATGTCCATCTCCTTAATAAACATTGAGGTCCTACACTCCTTGACAACACTACTAGACACCCTAGATACAAACTTACTCATATTAGATCTACTATCTACTACTACTACATGCGGGGCATATCTGGATAAATGAGTAAAATTGAGGGAATACTCTTGTACTGTCAGGTTGCCCTACTTCATATTTATAAACATTAAAACCTTTGATTCCCTAAACTTTAGCGGGAATAACCTATCCAGAAAAGTAACAACAAACTCCTCCCATTCTATGGGCCCTGGATCTACGGCCCTTTCTGCTTTCCACTATTTAAACCATGAGTTTAAAATATCTTGTAATTGATATGCAGCCAACTCAGTTCTCTAAAATGAAGTCACTCCCATTATATCTGTAACTTTCTTCACCTGATCAAGAAATTCTTGAGGGTCCTCATCTGACTTAGACCTAGTAAAAATGGAGGGTTCATTCGAGTGAAATCCCTATTCCTGGAAGCAACAGTATTGGCCACTGGGTAGGCCAGAATAATAGTTAGATGTTAATTTTGAACTACCATAGAATGAGCTCGGGTGGTGAAAGCTGCTTTAAACTCAGCGTGGGACACATGTTCATCCAGAGGATCTGGCTGGACGGGCTGGGGTTCTAGCTGATCTTCCTCTTTCCTTAGTCCTCTTTGGAGGTATATTCTATAAATAGAAGAAAAACTTGGATTATATAGAGAGTTTAACTAGAGCTCATACCCACTCACATGATATGAGTACTAAAAGAAGGGAAACTTTTCCAAAAACATATCGTAGCCTCCTATTCATAAGTGTGGCGCTCTACACACCTATGTGCAAGACTCTACTAGATGTGGATTTTAGACTTCCTAGGACTCTGTTGAACCTTAGGCTCTAATAATAAGTTTGTAACGCCTCGAGTCTATACCCCAGACGCAACACGATTCTCATTATCCCAAAGGACCACAAGTTAACCCATGACTGGTACCTGCTGCAATAACTGAATAGTAGTACTGCAAATATGCAAAAAATAGGTGAAAACTTTCCATAAGGTTAATACTAAAATAAAACTAAATAAGGTATAATAATACAAAAACTGAAACATTTGTCTGAAAATACTCCAGTCTGAAAAGCCTCTACTGTCTGAATCATGGAGTTGATGGAATAAGCCCCCAACTAACTCCAACTACTAAAAATTGTACTGATAAACCAAAATACTAAAGAAAATAATCATGTTCTCAATCTATAAAGACTCACCACTAACTCTGATCGACTACGGGTGTTTGGGAGTCGTGCTTCTGAACCTATGATATAAGACATCGTAGCATAAGAGAAAGGTATGTGTCAGTACTTTAAATGTACTAGTATGCTAAGTAAGGTAGGCTGAAATGCAAAGTTCATATGCATGAACAATACCTACTGAATGACATGAATATAACTAAATGAGAGAACGTGCATGAATATATGTACTCTAACTGACATCGTGATAACACTAGACACTGAGTTCTAAATTAATGATTTATTGATATCTAAGTTTACTGATACTGTGAATTTGAAAACTTAGTGACTGTATCTGACAGTCTTAATTCTGTGTAACTACACTGAGTTCCATAATAAACTTATGACTGTGTCTGATAGTACTGAATCTGTAGACTAAACTGAGTTCTATACTAAGACTGAGTCTGAAACTAAAACTGTGGGAGGTAATCATCTAACCGATATGCCCCTTTCTGAATAGATTGGGTTCCAACCTGTAACCCTAGTTAGAAGGGTGTCAATACCGTGCCACAGGTAAAGACAAGCTGTGAGTTAACCCTCTCTGATAGGAAGCTCTTTCGTCAACCCTCGATGGCAGGAAAAATCGTGTAAGATGTATCAACCTTAATTTGGCAAAAATATCTACGTAGTTCTGTAATGCAGGGATTAATACCAAGGGTCAAGCCCTCTAATGGTAGGAATGCCATCATCCCTGGGTTCACTCGGTACCGAATCTTACTCCGAACTGAATAGTCACTGAACTGATTTTCTAGTTCATACTAGGCTTGACTAAACTATTACTGATTTTATTATGTTCCGTTGACTTACGGAATACTACTAAATATTGTTAGCTGACTAAGTTTAGAGAGGTCTGAACTGTATACTGAACTAGATGGGACTAATACTGAATCTACTGAGTTCTCCTGAGCCCTGTAATTGATTAAGAGTACTACTGATCATGACGTGACTAAGATTATTCTGTAACTGACACTGGCTCTAGGAAAACAACTAAATTGTTGGGTGTAAATATCCCTAGGACTCAATAGCATGAAAAGTAAAGCTTCACATGATCTTGCATAGCATAAAAATGCATACTTGTTCATAATGCATCTATAGAGGCATTTTATCAAACACTGGCATGGCATAAAATAGTATACATACAAGTAGGGTATAATCTTATTATTATTTTAACATGAGCAATTCATTAAATACTAGGCTGGCATAGTATATGCACGTAATACTAAACAACATGTGAGCATCATGATTAAATTTCCAAATTCAAAATTCCATGGGTTTCAACATAAATTCACATGATAAATCACACATATCAAATAATTCTACATCAATCTTGTAATAGATCATCATCTAGAAACCCAATTATAGCAATAATCATGAATACACTTTGATTTCAAATCATGGAAAATATGAAATCAAACTACTTGATGTTTGAAAGAGTTTCTTGGATGCCAAGGGTGAAAGGAACCCTTTGATGAACACTTCACATACCTTGGTTGCTAAATTCTTGAAGAACAATAGTGAAATCTTGATATTTGTCTTTCGAATTTAGATCACCTAGGTTTTCTGTTCTTGAGAAGTTTGATAATAGTGAATGGATTTAGCCTCTAAGAGGGCATCATCTCATGTTTTGGGGCTGATAGGCGTGCAAAAAAAACCTTAATACCCCTGAGGATGCGACTTTTAATGACTGAAAACCAAACTGCCGATGCACAGACTGACGCACCACTTTATCGGAATTGATGTGATGGCCAACGCGCTACATCAAGTCTGCATCGATTCACTAGAATTTGCACCAAAATGAGGGAAAAATTATTTGTCGATGCGAAGGATGATACGATGCTTTGAGGTTGCATCAAATCACTATTCTGGTCACTCAAACATGGTCTAAACGAGGTCCAAGAAATTCAAAACTTGTTCGAAAACAACTACTGACATTCCTGCTCATGAATTAATCTAAAGATCGATACTTTACGGTCATAAGAGTTATGAAATAGAGCTTCCAACTTACGAAGGCCAAAACAATACTAAGTCTGAATACATAGCTAGAATTTTCTAAGTCTGGGACCCCTTAGCAAGATTAAAATACTAAGTTGAGCTTATGATTTTCTGGGGTATTATAATGAGCACCCTGCGGAGCGATCCTAGCTGGCTGGGTATGAGCATGAGTACCTACAACATCTCTCTGTATCTATGAAGTAGTTTGACTAGAACAGAATTTCTCTTTGGACAAAACTTAGCAATATGCCCTCTTTCACCACATGTATAACAAGGACCACCAACTCCAAAACAACATCCATTATGATTCCCGGCATAATTAGAACATTCTAAACACTGCCCAAACTGAAAGAAACTGCTACCATTCCTCTATATTTGGTGTTGTTGTCCCTATCTAGCTGGATAACTATTCCTTACAAATTGGCCCACTGACTCTGACTACATAGGCCTAGGCTGTCCATGATCAAAACCACTCTTTATCCCAGACGGAGCGCCACTAACCCACATGAGTTACGCGCATCCTTGTTTTCTCAATTAATCTTTTCCATCTCATAGAAGGACTTAGAATGGTGAGCAGTGTCAACCACCTCAGAATAGGATCCATTATGCACATCCCGTATCAATGGACCACAATATTGAGCCTCTAGTCCATCCACAAATGGTCTTACTTTCTCCCTCTAATCTACAGCCGAAGATGGAACATACCAGGAAAACTCAATGAACTTAGCTTCGTACTCAGTGACCGTAATAATTATTAAACTGGCATCTCATGTCATCTTGTTAGCTCAATGGAATAAATTTTTCCATAAACATAGATGAAAAATCTGACCAATGATCGGTGGTAGGCCTTCTTATCTGTCTCTCAAAATAGAAGTCCACCAAGCATCGGGAGACCCTAAGAATAGAAAAGTGGTAAATTCTACACCACAAGTCTCCTTTAATCCCAAGGTAGTTAGTATCTTCTCACAGCAATCTAAAAACTTTTGAGGCTTAATAGAAGACTGTGTAGAATCTAACTCTAGGGACTGAAGATCCATAAAATTCTTAAGATCCTTGGGTTTCCCCATAGTTTTAACTGACTCGTCAACTGGTTTAGGTGCCTGAGAAGTTGCAACATTAAGTTGAACTTGCGATTGCATCTGCAAGGTAGCCTGAGGAGATAGATTTTGACCCTGATTAGACACCAATGCCTCAAGTACATTCAACATTCTCACCATTACATCTACAGGCAATGTAATAGTAGGTGCAGCACTGGCATTGCAGCTGGAGTATCTCGATCAACCTGGTCCTGCGCTTGCTCAAAAGCCACAACTTGGAGTTGGCCCTCATTCCCAACTCCAGGCTGAGCACCGGTCTGCATCATAGTTTGAAGCCTATTTAGAAGAGACCCAACTCGACCACCACCACGGGTAGGATCCTATCCAGTACCATGTCGAAGGTGAATTAGATCAACCAGCGTAGGAAGGACCACATTTCTTAACCATCTGAGAAATAATATTTAAAGGTTAGACTAAATTCAACTTAATGCACGAACACTGAATAAAAAAAAAGAAACTTCCTAAATGTTTTGTAGCCTCAAGTTCATAAGTATGGGCACTTACATACCCTAAACAAGAATCTACTAAACACTGCTCCATGACCCGGGACCTAAAACCTAGCTTTGATACCAACTTTATGACATCCCAAAACAACCTTTAGGTATGACTGGCTCCCGCTAACACCACTTGTTGTGTGAACTAATTTTCCATATATTCATAATGTCTATAAACATTAGGATAAAAACTTATGCAACTCCAAATCATAATATAATTATTAAACACAAAAAGTATTTAACCACCCACTATAGTAATACGGTTTTTGAAAACAACAATACTTAGATAATAACTCTCAAGCCCCAAATCCCACACTAGACCATGGAGCATCTAAACCAATTTACATAAGTTTGACTTTCAGGCATGCAAACCCAACGAAAAGAAATTTAATTTAAAATAACTAAAGATGGATGATAGCCTCCACAAAATAATGCAAAGGCTCACCTAAGCAACAGAATCCACACGTAAGAACCGTCAGCCACAAGTCTCTCCCTCCGCAACTATATCTGCAATTATGCAAGTAAGGAGTGAACTATATATATAAATATAACCCAGTAAGATCCTCGACCCGCTACTTTAATACCCCTAGAACAAGTGCTAGAAAATACAAGGCATATCAAAATACACAAATAATATTTACATAATGTCTCTCATAATGCAATGTCAACAAAATCTTAAGAAAGTTAAAAAAAACACTCTATATCTCAACTAAGCAAACTCTCATGACTTGTCATAAATGGCGGTGAAGGTGATCAGCCTAACACCCCGACAAGTCCACAGCAACATATATAATGTCTCCAAAAGTCTACTACGACAGTATGTACAAGCCCCTAACATATTATGACAGCATAAGTAATGTACCTAACTTATTACGATAGCATGAGTAATGCCTTTAACATATTACGGCAGCATAAGTAATGCCCCTAACATATTATGGTAGCTATGTATCCCCTAGAGACTATACTGGCAGCAACAAAAAATATGTTCAACACCCCATCATCATCTCACATATTATCACTAAGCCGCTCTCACTAAACTTTATCACCGATTCTACCAAGCCACACGCTTGTTCTAACACATGGACTAGGCATAAAATATATATCTACTTTTATAAAGCAGTTTAAAATGCAAGCATCAAAGTTTAAAGTCTCACTTACCTCAAATTCAAAATTCAATCACTCCTCTCTAGTAAATCAAGAGTATACTACTACAACTCAAGAACCTTGAACTACACCAAAAATGAGTTTTATAAAGTCAACACCCCATCAACTAATATTCTCTCTAATTTTAGAGCAAGTCAAATATTAAAGTCTATCATTCAATCTAATTAATCGAATTATGATCCCACCATTTAAAGTGCAATTGCACCATCAGTAAATTGACAAAAAAGAAATTACGCACAAACAGTGGCCTAATTGCCAACCGTGCATCTTGATATACCAATTCTTTCCAAATACAAACCACTGTTAGTTCCCTTTAAACTTACTATCAACCAATTATCAATAAACCAACTATTAACTAAATTTGCAATCCTTATCAATTAATATTACAGACACAAAGCTGTCAACAAATGTCGTGGCTTTGTAGCCTCTTTCAACATTCAAAATTTCTATCTAATTCAACCACCCTAAAATCATTATTTAATGATTAAATCATTATATTAACAATCATCAACTTGTCTATGCTTTCCATTCTAAACTTAATGTTATTACCACATTACTGTTGTATCACAAATACGTCTATACCAAATAACTATAGATAAAATTTGTACCTTATTACTTTATGAGGACGCCTGCTAACGATGTTTAAATATTCTTTGTTGTTTTCTGTCTATCTCTTTTTTTTTCTGTGCAGCCTAAAGCTTCTTTAGAATAATAGGTTCAAACAAATAGCCTTAGTGTTCTATTTATAGTTCTTTTAATGTGACACTGAAGCAGGCTCTTGGCTTGTCCCCTTTTAATTCCTTAATTAATATCAATAATTGGTTATAATTACTAATTAACCCCTCATTAAAAGGAAATAATAAGTAAGGCTATTACAACTCAATACATATACATACATATATAACTTTAAAACTTGTTAAAATCATAAAACCTATGCCCATGAGATTTAGGATAGCCCCACGTACCTTAAGCTTCTTGATTGGAGAAGAAAACTTAAATTCCTTATTTTCTTGAGGAAGGGTTTCAGTTTTCTCTTGGAGAAAGAAAGGGCTTTTGGTGAGTTGACTTAGAAAAAAATGGGCGAATAATGCCCTTTTGGGTGATATAAATCATTCTTTGGACGTTTGGGGTTGAGTAGAAAGACCAAAGTACCCCTTGACCCTTAAGAAGGTGAAAAAGTGAAGGAATAGACCAGGCGGCACGCCCTTTAGTATGGGGCGATAGACCCACGAAGCCCTCTTTATCCCGGCAGAATAACCCCTACGGCGCAAGCTTATTTCCTGCCCTTACGGCCTCTCACGAAAAAGGTCATAACTTTTTGCTCGAGTATCGAACTAAGGCGAAATTGGTATCATTGGAAAACTGACTCAATTATGTACAACTTGGTGGGTCTTGAACTGAAAAATTCCACATATATCAAAAGTTATACATGTTAAAATTTGACTTTATAGAATTAAATACCAAACTTTGGACGAATCAAAGGCCCTTAGCTCATTTTTGTTCTAAGTGATTCCTATGAATATTTTTCACTTCGAAAGCACTTCCCACACTTTGATAAATATCATGACACATGAATTAAAAATATAAATCATAGGATTAGAGTTTGCACTCATAGGAACGACGGTTCAATTTCTAGCTCGGAAATATAGGGTGTTACAACATCTTATCAAGGATGTGTAGTCTCCTTATTGTTTATAGTCAATTGGATGTCAAAATAAATATATGTAACTTCAATATCTTCACCATGAAGGGAAATGAAAATCTCACAGCCCATTTGTTGCTATAAATAGCCACTGTCATTAGTGTGTCAACTTTTAACACTGAGAGGTCTTATTGTTCTGTAAGGAAAGTGATAAATATGAATGGAAAATAGAGGGAAAATTATTGAGGGAATGTGAAAATGTGTCTTCACTTTATGGACAAAGTGTTTTCCACATTGTTGGGCGAAAGGAAAGTTGTCATTCTTAAATGTAGAAGCATTCTTTTATGTTGTTAGTGAGGCAAGAAGAAGACAAGCCTCACATCATCGTCGTCGTTGCTCGTTTGTCCTGGCTTCGTATTCAAGTTTGGATTTTTTGGATTTGGATTTCTCAAAAGATCGATCAAGAGACTATATTTTGGACAAAATAAATTTAAAACTTGAGAGTTAATAATTTTTTTAATCTAAAGTACTATAAGAAAAAATTTCTCCATTTGCAGACGTATGTCACAAAGCATTTTGAAGGGACGCGACCTTTAGATAAACTAATTGAAAATGAAAAAAAGGGACATGCGAGTGCATGTGTCCATATGCCGAGGCAAATGCCAATGTTAGCTACAACTTTTTGTGTTATGCAATTGTCGACATGGGTTGAAAGTCACCATGTCCAGGTCCACATAGGGTCCTCATATAGGCCCGTTGTTTTAAAAAGTAGCAACTCTTCATGAACCACTGCTTTTTTCAGAAGCAATACTTTTTTGATATGAATATCAGATTGTCCCTCTGGTATTGGCACGGAATTATTAATTTAAAAAAACTCTTATTCTTCAAAGAAACTATAGTAAGTGTGATTTACTCTATTTGTTGAGTTCACTCAACAATTTCTATTACTAGTATTGTAGAATAGTTTTCTCTTCTATCTTGGGAGGAATTAATCCAAACCCTGGGCAATTGTGAGGGAATTAAATTCAATAAGGAAACACAGGTTTTTGTGGGATTAGAACTTTATTTTTCTATTAGTTTTTCGGTTCTTATTTGCAGGAATAACAAACTTAAAGAATTAGTTTTTTTTATCATGAAGACTTCATCTCTGTTTCTGGTTTGGTTGGATATTAAAATCTCACAATTTTATACTCCGTTGATTAACTCGGTTTGAAGAACATAAAAACTTAATTGGGTTTATAAAACTTTTATTTCTATTATTTCGAAGAATATAAAAACTTCATCGACTAAACCTTTTACTGTTAACTAGTTTATTAAATTTTGTTTGTGTGTTTTCGAGCAGAAATGGTAGAACCAACTTATAATGTTATGGCTTCTGCTTCTGTGGAAACAAATGCTTTATCATCAAGCCGTACTACTCCTACAATGACTGGGACAAAAAAACTTAAAAAGTTTTACGGGGTTGGATTTAAAAGGCAGCAATAGAATATGTTTTCTATCTGACCGCTCTTTGTGTGCAGAGGTTTATTGCTGAGAATGTTCCAATCATCTTGGATGAAAAACCTGAGAAAGAGCATTTTTTTGGTAACTGAGGAATGGAATCACTCTAACTTTATTTTTGCAAGAATTCTAAATAGACTAGATGATGGTCTGTATAATGTTTATAGTGTTTGCAAAACTTTAAAAGAATTATGGGATGCTTTGGACAAGAAATACAAGACCGAAGATATTGGGCAAAAGTAATTTGTGTCTGCAAAGTTTTTAGAACTTGTTTAGCCGCATGTGCGCTGCATGTGTATGTCGAGTCATATAGTATAATAGGTACAAAGACAATTCAAAATTAGACGTGCATGTCAATTCATATAGTATATTAGGTACAAAGACAATTCAAAATTCTTAAAAAAACTTATCAAATATTGTGTCATCGCCAAGTTTTTCCACCTCTTCAAAAAATAATACATAACCGACTGAATATTTTTGGGGATTGTCATCATCATAATCGCTTACAATACTGATATTAATAATATCCTTTTCAGCTTCTTTGTGCACTAAAGTTGGTGTTTTAACATAATATAATCGATTATAGATAATACAATAAATTGGATTTGGTTCTAATTTACTTTTCACTTTTCTACATGATTATTTGAAAAATGTTCATTGATACAGCTCTTCTGTGGGATTTATCATCAAAAATATGATCTGAAGCTCCTAAGACAATAATACAAGGTCATTGATCAAAGACGGAGACATTAGCAGCAGAATTTCAAGTTTGACAACTGATGCAATTTGAGAAGATGTCTTCCTACTTGCATTGTACTTAAGAAACTAAATTTAATTAGATAATGGAATCGTCCGACAGATTTGTTTTATAAATCAAATCACTCAACTTAGGGTTATATGCTTAGAAAATCACTTAACTCAGTTTTTATAACCGACAAATCACTCAACTATTGACATTTCACCTAAAACCCAAAGAGCACTACGAAAAGGGCAAAAATAGGGGCACTGCATGAAGGGTACAAAAGATGGGGGAAAACATATCTAAAGGATGACATGAAATTTTATAAGACAAATAGAAAGTAGCCTTTGAATAAGATTATCAGAATAGTCTATAATTACCACAATTTGTGAAAATTCCCTAAGTTCTAGATAAAATAGTAAAATGTGAAATTTATTAAATAAAAGGTAATACAAGAGATCAATATTTGTACCACGGAGCTGGAACTAGAAACAAATCACAAGACATAAGAAGCTGAGTGACATCTCATTCAACGGAGCAGTGAGGAGTTATTTTCTAATCCACTTAGGTCAAAGGACAACAACTAACTGCCTAATTTCAACTTAAGAGAACTTATATGTTGAAGTAGTCCAAGATTCACAAATTCTAATTCCTCAAAAATTTATCAAGTTTTGTGTGTCATCCTTGTACAAAAGGTCATAAACTTTTGTGTAATTCCATAAACATATGAACGTCAATTGTAAGATCACTTTAATAATATATTTGTCGGACAATATTTGCCTAACGTCAAAGCTATTCTTTCTCATCCGTCATCTTTTCTCACCCTCATCTTAAGTCTTTGCAACTCAAAACACAGTACCTCTTATAGGTCCCTACTATTTCCTAAAATCCCATGCTTGGTTTGCATTTCAAATAGGGGAATTACTTGCTTATAATTGTGTTGTTTACAGAACCTATTTTGTTGCCAAACAATTTTAGTTATACATGAATTTACAACAATCTATTACTACATTTGAACACAAGAAATTCACAGAAATATTTACAATTAATACAAAAGCCTTACTATAAGTGATGAAATCTGTAATGAAGGTCTAAAAGAAGAGAGAATCAGAATACATCATGGTAAATTTACAAAATTGGTCCCTAGTAGTTCCAACTCTATGTAGCCGTTTGGCCATGAATTTTTCACCTTTTTCCAAAAAATTATTTCAATTTAGTGAAAGTAGTAGTGTTTTCCCATAAGGATTCAAATACAATTTGGAATTGAATTTGGAAAAGTGAAAACTGGTAAAATTTTTGGCAGAGCTAACTTTCACCTTTTGAAACAACAAATTATTACTTCAAAAGACCAACAATTGTTATCCTACTTATCAGCAATAACAAACACCAATTCTCATTCCTTAGCTATCAGAGCTAGAAACAATGAAGAAAGGACAGAAGCAGGCAAATTTTTACAATATTATATTCAATTAAAACAATTATAATAGTAATAACCTACCTATTGAAGTGTCAGTAAACCTCTCTAGTCTACTTCTGCATTAATTCATCACTCAAAGGAAGATGTTAATTATTTTCTGCTTTTAATTCACCCCAACCACTTATTCTTCTTACAAATTTATCCACTATACCTGACTCTTTATTCTATGTTAACCTCCTAGAATAGTTCTTATAAGTTGATATAAGGCCCTTCATACGTCTCCTATAGTACTGTTTAACCAAGGCCACAAGCAAGAACAACCAAAGTAAGTTTCTGCAGATAACTCATTTTCTCTCTTCTCTTGGTTCTCTAACCCATAGAGTTTGACAACCTGGTATACTTCATTGATGAAACAATTGTCAAAGTAGTTGTATGATTCCACTCAGAAACTATAGAAGAATTCTGATTCTCCATCTTGTTATTTTGAAGCTCCCTTGTGTCTGCCAAACTCTTTGGAGATGTAACCCATGTTTTAAGATCACAGGAGTCAGAGTATTTGAATTTTTTCCATTGACGTGAATCTATGCCCATATATATTATATCCCTCCTGCGCCAATGATCATCCACAGCATTCTCTTTTAGTTCACAGGCTGCAGCTTCACTTTGATTTTTCACTTCAATTGTGACATTTTCAAGATCTGAGGCATCCACAGTCTAGCAGCACTATTTTCCAATGGTTCCCCTTTCAAATAGAACTCGCCACCAGCTCATAGCCTTATTGAAGTCTGAGATTCAAATCATTTGAACCCTATATATACGCATGTCACCTTCTTTACCCCAGTTGCATTAAGCATATTGAGTCTCCATATCATTTGAATAAGTTCAAGGTGATCTGCTCAAATTTCTCCATTCTTTCTCTCTCTTTAGACTACCTCAAAGTAAGTATGAGGCTGAACTATCCCTGTGTGGCAAAATATTTTGCTCCTTCAAACCTTTTGCGTTATCAGGTTCAAATCTATCAAAGTCCAATCCATCTTCAAGGACATTTTCATTCATCGGGTTATTGAAAAGCTCATGCAATCAATCATTTTTGAGAGATTTGTGACGATACCTCCACCATGATCCGTAATGTTATCCATGAAAGGTTGCTGTTTCTGATTATCATTCATATTCTCATGGCATTTCTGATACATAAAATTAGTAGAATGTATTACCCCATAATTACAGTCATTATAGTCAACATAAACCTTGTAGCAGAGTGCTTTCTTCATACTGGCTCAAAGGGTTTAACTCATGCATATTTCATCAAGGGCAGAGGCTCCCTATTAGACCATGAAAGATGTATTGTCTCTCCACATATGAGTTTCCTTTAGAGTGTTTTTAGAGATTTCTCAGTAATCTTAGGATAGTCAAAAACTGACAATCTGAATTTCTCTTTCACGCGAAAATACACCATCCAAATCTTCAGAAAACACATTCAAATCAGCTCTATGAATGCGAGATGATCGGTTACTGAGGTGCTGAGAGACATCTGTAGAGTAAGACAATAATGTTACTAAACATTTAACCAGATAGGTATATTAACCAGTCTTAATTGTTCATACAGAAAGATATTGCATATGTGATTCATAATTTTTCTCTTCAAAATATTGACTCGAGCAAATGACATGTAAACAATATACAAAAACATAAATTTAAGTCGATGCAAAATTCAAAATATGTTGGAGATTGCTCTCCAAATTTTTGACAAGTTACATCCATGCACCAGGTATTCAAGAACAAGCCTATATTTTAATAAAATATAAAATAAAAGGCTTCAAATATAAATCCTTGTTTCATCTCATTTCCCCTTACAGACAGAAGTAAAAGGGAAGAGCCAAAGAATACACCTAAAAATGCATTTACTTGATACTGGCTTACCTTGGTATTAGCAATTTGAACCCAAAATTTTGCTGGTTTCAAGTTCAAAAGTGTGAATGGAAAATAGAGGGAACCAAGTGGAGGGAAAGAATTGAGATAACACTAAAAAATGGAAAGAGTACTAAAAAATAAAAAGTGTACTCAAAAGTGAAAAGTCTACTAATTCTCCCACATTGGTGGGAGAATAAAACTTTCAAGTGTTTATATTATGAAACACTCACTCCATATGGTTAGTGAGTGTCACGCTCCAAGCTGAGGCCATAGACATGACACGCACCCGATACTATTGCTAGTACGAACGTTCTGGCATATTACATGGACATACAACTAACATAATGAATAGAGAGGAAAAAGTATAAAATAAGATTTCTTAAAAGGAGATAGTGTTTCATCAATGACTATGAATTACAAGATCTATTTGACAACTAAACCAGACTTGAGATCCAGAACCTACATCATGAAATGATATAACGCATGTATTGGTATACAAAATCATTTTAGTATATCAAGAGATTAGAAATGACAATAAAATTCAAATGTATGTGAAGAAAACAGAAGTATAAACTAAAATTATAATTGACCATGTAAGGTAGACTTAATTCCTTTGATTATTTGTGGGGGAAATTAGTGAACCATCATAAACCGCCATGTGAGCACATGGAGTCTGATCTCGGCCTGATCAGGTAAGTGGTCTTACACCTTGTCAAGCATAGGGCATGACATGACATAATTTGTTAGCAAGTATTTATGGTTATCCCTTTTTCGGGACACATGAAAAAAAAGAGTCATCCGTCTTGCGGAATAATCTCTATCCTATGTCGGCAAACATAGTTTAGGGCATTTGTTATTTCAATCTATGCTTTCACGGTAAGCTAATTAACTCCCTTAGCTAATTAACTCCCTTATGCTCATGACATTATCTTATTTATCTGATTAGTTCTTAATCAAAATGTTAGTCGTATTATGTTCATGTTCATAGTTTAGCCTTTTTAGGCTCATGCTCATAGTTTATCCTTTTTAGGCTCATAATTATGTATAGCCACTTTAGGATTATATTGAGAGTTAACCGTTATAGGTTCATATTCATGATTTAACACTATCAACATTGGAGAGTCGTGATAGGTAATTTCATGATTTGATAAGATATAATTCATGTACATGATTGGAAGCATTCTTGTAAAAATATTCATATTAATATTATTAAGTATCGATTAGGTCAATGGGGGATTCTTGGGAAGTTGGTACTATTATACTAAGACTAGAAAATTCATAATGTATAGATCACAGTGCAAAGAGTTTTACGAATGTTGCGGAAAGTTTACCTTCTTATGGATTATGGAACAAGAATTATAATTTTAAGAGTTTCATAAGTTATATCTTACAACTTTAATAGAAACATTCACGTGATGGCATGGCTGGGATTTTGACATGGAAGATTGGGCCAAGATATTATATTACAAATCATCTATTGCCTGAGATTTTGGAAAATAGATTCATGTGAGATCCCTATAGGAGATAAATAAGTTATTAATAGTAAAAAGTGAACTCAAACTCCCAATCTAAGAATCTAACAATATCAATATGGGAAGTTCAATTTTCAAAGAGCTATTTAACAGGCCAACAGGTCAATATTTTGCGAAACATGAAGAAAATCGTTTAAAGAAACCAAATGCTTATAGAGATATAATTGGTTCAGACAATATCACACAACCAGTTATATAAATGCTTATAGAGATATAATTGGTTCAGACAATATCAACATTTAAAAGGATGAAAGATGATGAACAAAGAAAGATGTTACTTTTATTTTCTTACCCAAAGTATCTGGAAAACACATATTTATGTGTTTAATTGAGGAATAGGAGTATGAGAGTTTCTTTGATCTGAAATTATATTGAGAAAATTGAATTGGTGAACATGAAATTTGAAGAATACAGAACGATGGTAGTCCTACATACCTAAAAAATGCTAGAAGAATTGTGATTGGAATAAAGGTATTTTACTTTATTCTTAAATTGAATTCTCATAGATTCTTAATAGTTGTGTTAGGGAAGAAAATAGGGGGTGTTATGTGCTAAAAACTTTCTTAAAATTGATAAAGAAAGAGGATTTAAAACATTTGGGGCTATGGGAAAAGGAAGGGACGAAATCATCCCCAAGAATGTGAAGAGTTAAGAAAAAATAGAAAATTTTTGTCTGATAGGCTGACTGTTCTTAGCAAAACACACATAACGTTTTTACTTGAGACTCTGATTTATGAGATGTTGGTGGCGTTGGAAAAAGATTCAAAAATATTTTATTTGATAGGTAATGGGTCACGTAACTCTAAGTATTCTATTAGAAATTCTTCTCTAAGTTTGACCCTTGTATGACTTATACGAAAACTTAATCATTAAAGGACCTTTCAACTCAAATTTATTTAGAGATTTATTATACCCTTAATTCATATCAAACATCCCTACTCTTAAGACATGACCTTTACACCTAGATATAATAAATTTTCTAAATTCAGGTATAAGTACATGTGTAGAGCACTCCAATTTGTTTTATCTTTAGCTCTAACGTTCAGGTTGTTATACAACGCAAGAACCAAAAGATTCCTTGAACCTTCATCTTCACTCACTCGTCTTCGGCTTCGGGTTTGGATGAGCAACTGATATGCAAAATATATACAAAAAAAATAAATTTAAGTCGATAGAAAAGTTCAAAACAAGTCGTAGATTGCTCTCTAGATTTTTGACAAGTCACATCCATACACTACATATTCAAGAATAAGAATATATTTTAATAAAATATAAAATAAAAGGCTTAAAATATAAATTCTTCTTTCATCTCATTTCCCCTTACAGACAGAAGTACAAAGGAAGAGCTAAATACTACACCTAAAAATGTGTTTACCTGATATAGGCTTACCTTGGTATTAACAATTTGAACCTAAAATTTTGTTGGGTTCTAGATCAAAAGTGTGAATGTAAAATGAATGGAACCGAGTGGAGGGAAAGAATTGAGATAACACACAAAAATAGAAAGTGTACTAAAAAATGGAAAGAGTACTCAAAAGTGGAAAGTCTACTAATTCTCCCACATTTGTGGGAGAAGAAAACTTTCAAGTGTTTATATTATGAATCACTCACCCTACATGGTAACTGAGGAAAGAACCAAAAGGTACCTCATGCTGTCGTAGTCATCGCTCGCTCGGCTTCGACTTCGGCTTCAGCTTCAGTCGATGAGATCTATCTTTTTGGACAATATTTATTTGAAATGTATGATTTTCCAGTCCACAGTTTTGCCTCCATTAAAATGCCTGCATGCAGTGCAGAAATTGCAGAGATGCGAAATGCTGCTTTGGAAGGGATGCAACTGATCCAATGAACAGACATGACTATTTTAATGAACATACATGACTGTTCTAGAAGATACATCTTTCTGAATAAAGATGGTTGTGACTGTCCAATATAAAAACACACTGATTCGATAAAAAAACATGACTGTTTCAATGAACAGACATGACTGTTCTAGAAGATACATCTTTTTGAATGAACAATTGAAAAGAGGCACCTAATGGCTATATAAACCTGCATTTTTTCATAGGTTTAGGTACGGAATTCTCTAAAGTAAAAACACTTTTACTAAATTCACTACAATAAAAACACTTCTTCTTTTCTGAAATACTCCTTGTAATCATCTATTCGTTGAGTGAGTTCGAAGAAAATTCGATCGTTCTAGGTACCACTAAAGTCGGATTGTTAGGCTATTTTATCCTGAGAGGAAAATTCCATAACCTCAGGTACTTAAGGGGAATTATTTCTTTAAAGACACTTCGTGAAGTCGGGGAACTTGGACTTATTCTGTTTCATCTAATTTTCTAAAAAACACACTTCTTTGAAAAGTCTTTTTGATCTTGTGTTGAGGCTGTTACTTAACTTCATAAGTGTTCTTGTTTTATACTTGTTCTTGTGTTGAAGTTGTTGTTGGCAAAATACAGATTCTTGTGTACATGTAAACTAACAATCTTAAGAAAATAAATAACTAATCTATATGATATTATCACTGAAAGTAATCTAGTTGGATATCCAAATGAATGGAGGATTAATTTAGGAGCCATTAGACATGTTTGAGTGGACAAAGAAGCTTTTGCTACTTATGATCCCATTGGTCCCAAAAAAGTGATCTTCATGAGAAATAATACAACAACCAAGGTTGAAGGAAGTGGGAAGATATTCTCAAAAGTGACTTCCGGTAAGGTGTTGACTCTCAACAATGTTCTCTATGTTCCTACTATTAGGAAAAACTTAGTGTCTATAGCTCTTCTTTTTAAAAATAGGTTTAAGTGTGTGTTTTCTTTGGAGAAAATTGTAATAAGCAAGAATGAAACATATGTAGGAAATGGATACCTCAATGATGGCTTTTTCAAACTTTATGTAATGGTTGTTGAAATAAAGAAAGTTGAGGCTTCTTCTTACTTGGTATAGTCAAATGATTTGTGGCATAGTCGTTTAGGATATGTCAAGTACGAAACCTTGCAAAAACTAATTAACTTAAAATTTTTACCAAATTTTGAGTGCAATAAATCAAAATGTCAAACGTGTATGGAATTAAAGTATTTTAAGCATCCGTATAAGTCTTTTGAAACAAATTCCAATTCCTTAGACTTAATCTGCACTGATATTTGTGATATGAAGTTAACACCATCTCATGGCGGAAAAGTATTTTATAAATTTTATTGTCAATTGCACTAGATATTGTTATGTTTATTTGCTAAATTGTAAGGATTAAGTGTCACGACCCGAATAGAGGCCCTGGTCGTGAAGGGTATCCCGAACCATGAAGGCCCAATAGCCCTTCTCTAACTAGCAATCATATACACAATTCATATACTGTAAGGAAATATAGAAACAAATGGAAGCATGGTCACTTTAATATGTCAACAGAGTAATACTAGTATAATTTCAGTAAAACTCAAATCATCTAATACGCGAATGCAAAATATCTACTATAACTGAAATCAATAATCTGTCTGAAACTGAGAAAAGGCCCTCGGGTCAGACCATGAACTAAAATCTAAAGAGATCAACATAGGTAAACAAGATTCCTTCTGAAATAAGGGAGGTTCACCAACTCTAGATGTCTGACTATAATCTACTATTTAGTAATACAGCTAGACTGGGCCTCAGAACCTAATATTATAACACCCTGAATCTGGTACTCAGAATGCCACACGGTGCTCATGACCCCAAAGGATCATAAGCTAACCCATGACTGATATATGTACCTGTACACTGCATAATATACTATATAAATTCAGAAATAAAGGATGAAAGGCCATAAGGTTCAAAGATCTAATAAAACATAATATGTGGAGATATGGTGTATCAATACTAAAATAACTATAATAACTGTCTGAAATGCTAGACTGAAAGCCTCTAAACTGACTGGATAAGGAATTGATGGGACATCTCCCTAACAAACTCCAACTACTGAAATAAACTAAGTAATGACATAATAATGTAATAATCATGTCCTTGAAGGATGAGGACTCACTACTAACTCTAAATGCTAATACTGAAATGCTACTAATGCTCTAGAGCTCGTGCTTCTGAACCAATGGTATAAAACACCATAGTGAAAATGCATCAGTACGATTGACTGTGCTGGTGTCTAAGTAAGGTAGGCTGAATGTAAGAGGTTTATATGCATGAATAATACTAAGTGACTAAATAACAAGAACATGAGAATACAAGCATGAATATGTTAACTGTGACTGAGATCATGACATCACTGAATTTGAATACTGATAACATAAGTTTTATATATATGATATACTATTATTTGAATGACTGTCTGATAGTCCTGTTGCTGATGGAACTAGCTGTGTTCCATACTAACCTGAGTGACTGTATCTGACAGTCCTGAATTCTGTAGAACTATCTGTGTTCTATTACTGAGACTAAGACTGAGACTATAACTGTGGGAAGTAGTCATCTAACCGACATGCCCCAAATAAAGCAATGTAGCTGAGTTGGGGTCCAATCTGTAACCCCAATTAGAAGGGTGTCAATACTGCACCACTGGTAAGGACAAACTGTGAGTGATCCCTCATCTAACAAGTACTCTAAGGAGAACAGTGGGACCCTCATCTAACGGGTTAAGCCACCTCATCAACCCTCATCTAACAGGTTAGATGTCTCAACCTACGCTAGCTATGTAGTTTTGGAATGCAAGGATTGCCTCTAAGAATCACACTCTCTACTCGTAGGTGAGTTCCCATACTTGGGCTCACTCGTTGGTGAATCCTACTCCCATGTAATTAGACACTAAATTAATTATACCGAACTAACTGGACTGAGTTTACTGAGTTCCATTGACTGACAAAATATTACTGGGATCTGATAACTGACTGAGATTACTGAGTTTTTCCAGAGTCATGAAACTGACTGAATTTTACTGAACATGGCTTGAATGAGAATATCTTGAAAACTGACACTGGCAATAGGTACACAACTAAATTATTGGGTACACATACCCCCAAGACTCGATAGCATGAAACTAACAAGACATGACACTTTCTGGACTCACGACCATAATCAACAATCCATAATACAATCATTAGAGAATTCCATGAGGTACTTGATTATCATGGTTTGGTACATGAATAGTAAAGCATATAAACAAGTCATAATTTCATAGGCTAATATCATGAACAATCCATTAAACAAATTCAATGCATAACAATAACATGGAAGTCAATTTGAACATAACGGTAAAGCATAGGTTCATTATTTTGGTCACAATTGAGTGATAAGGCATATTTCCTATTCTTTTAGGCATTTTATCAAACACCTTGCATGCATAACTATAAGCTTAGGCATAGACATTAAATTAATTCATCATGGTTGCATAAATCAACACAATTTAGTAGATTTCAATCCACATGCTAGCATAAATTTATAAAAAAACATTTAACGATTCCAACTTAGGTATCATACACAACATCAACATGATCATAATTAATCCATACCATAAACATCACAATTTATAATTTAAAAATTAGATTCTTGGTCTTAATGGACGAACGGAATCCATGAATAAATCCTTGACATACCTAGATGGATGATTTCTTAAAAATTTGTGTAGGAAAGCTTGGTTTCTTGTTCTTAGGGATTGATCTTTGAGAGAAACCTTAATTGGATGTTGTGAATGAATAATGAAGTGATGAACTATTTTCTGGTATAATTAGGGGTTAAAATGGGTGGAAAAGGACCTAAATACCCTTTTAAAAATGACTTTAAATTTTTGAACGGGGTCTACGATGGCTCGTGCGAAGATCCACCGTAGGCTCGATGGTCCGTTGTTCTGATCATCGCACGTGGACTAGAATAGGGACTCACTACCTTAGTAGTGATGGCTTTGGCTATGGTCCATCACAAGTTTGATGGTCCACCAACCTGTCCGTCGTACCTTATCCAGAAGATCGACTTACTGCCTTAGCTGTGATGGTCCGTCACTAGATCAACGGTTCCGTCAACCTGCCCGTTGCACCTGGGTGGTTCTGACAGCTCTCAGTAAAATGTCCATAAAATTTTACTCCAATACCCGATTTGGATAAAATTGGTATCGTTGGAAAGCTAATTCAATTTCCCAAATGATAAAAAATCAAAATTGTAGAAATTCTATCTTATTTAAATATTAATCATTTAGGAAGTCATCACTAACTCTTCTGGAGACTAGATTTGACTTAAAGAAATTTTGGGGTATTACAATATCTCCCCCTTGGGAACATGTGTCCTCGAATGCGGCAGACTGAGAGGGGAGAAATGAAAGACTAAAGCACATCCTGAACATGAATGGATGAAACATGACTTCATGACTAACATGACTGATAAACTGAATATATATCATACTGAACATGCATATATGATGCATGAGTAACTGATTTATGACTGTATAACTGAATTACTGATGAGATAAGTTTCTTATCAAACTGAACATGCAAATCTGATGCATGAATACATGACAAAACTGACACATAAATGCATGACTGATTATGCAATGGTACTTAATACCAAGTTTAAAATGGAATTTTGAACATGAAATGGATACCAAGATTGTCACTAAAATCTGAAAATGAAACTGAAAATCTTAAGAAGAACTATTACTTTGAGCTAGATCTGAGATTGCAGAGAAAAGGTGAGGATACTTGGTCCGCATATCTTCTTCTACTTCCAAAGTAGCTCCCTCAACGGACTGATTCTGCCAAAGAACTTTGACTAGAGGGACTTCTTTGTTACTTAGTTTACGAGTCTAGTAGTCAAGAATTTCGACTGGAATCTTTTCATAAGAGAGGCTGTTCTGAACACCTATGCTCTGAATAGGGACTATAACTGCTAGGTCACCTATGCACTTCTTGAGTAAAGAGACATAGAAGATTGGATGAAATGAGGATAGTTCTGAAGGAAATTCGAGATCAAAAGCTACCTTGCTGAAGCAACTGAGAATTTTGAAAGGATCAATATATCGGGGATTGAGCTTTCCCTTCTTACCGAACCACTTTACTCCCTTCATGGGAGATTTCCTTAGATAGACATAATCACTAATCTCAAACTTAAGATCCTTTTTGCACACACCTACATAAGACTTCTATCAGATCTGAGCACCCCGGTGTCTTTCTCTGATCAACTCAACTTTATCGAAAGCATCGAATATTATGTCAGGCCTTATAACCGAGGCCTTACTAACTTTGAACCAACTAATTAGAGATCTACATCTCCTACCATAGAGAGTTTCAAATGAAGCCATCCGAATACTGGAATGATAGTTGTTATATGCAAACTCTATCAAAGGTAAGTGGTCATCCCAACTACCCATGAAATAAATTGCACACGCCCTTAGCATATCTTCTAAAGTCCGAATGGTCCTTTCTGCTTGATCATGTATCTGAGGATGGAAAGCTATACTGAGATGAATTTGGGTACCAATACCCTTTTGGAATACTTTCCATAAGTGAGAGGTGAACTGGCGTAATGCCTCGAATCTGCTACCCAGAATGCTACACAGTACTTATGACCCTGAAGGACCACAAGCAAACCCATGATTGATATTTGTACTCGTATACTACATAATATACCATAAAATATGGAAACATGAATTGAATGGCCATAAGGTTCAAAACTAAATGAATATCTAATAAACAATGTCTGAAAATGGTATAACAATACCAATGAAATCTAAAATAACTGTCTGACATGCTATAGTTTGAAAGCCTCTAAACTGTCTGAATAAGGAGTTAATGGGACATGTCCCTAAATAACTCCGACTACGAAATAAACTAAAAACTGAATTAGTAATGAATCATCATGTCCTGGAAGGATGAGGACTCACTACTAACACTGATCGCTAAACTGGGATGCTACTGGTTCTTTGGAGCTCGTGCTTATAAACCTATGGTATAAGACACCTTAGCGCAAATGCGTCAGTACTTTGAATGTACTGGTATGCAAGTGAGGTAGGCTGAATACAAGTGGTTCATAGGCAAGAACAATACTAATTGACTGACTAACATAAATGTGAGAATACATGCATGTATACGTAACTGTAACTGAGATCGTGCTAGGACTGAATACTGACTTCTGACTATTGAGATTTACTAATAACATGGAATTACTTATATCTGAGAGAATAATACTATGTTACTAATACATGAATCACTGTGTCTAATAGTTCTGATTATGAAGAACTGGTCTGGTTGACTATACCTGACAGTCCTAAAGATGAATACTGATGACATGAATTTTGATAACTGATATAACTGATAATGTGAAAAGATGTATCTGATAGTCCTAAATCTAATGGAACTATCTAAGTTTCGTTCTATATCTGAGTTGACTGTATCTGACAGTCCTAAAATCTAAAGAACTATCTGATTTCTTTTGCTGAGGCTGAGACTGAGACTAAAACTGTAACTGTGGGAAGTAATCATCTAATCGACATGCCCTATACTAAGCTAACTGGGGTCTAACCTATAACCCTAGTTGGAAAGGTGTCAGAACCACGCCACTGGTAACGACAACTATTATGGAGTCAGTCCTAATCTAGAGAGTGACCCCTGGGATCAGTCTTATACATTTAAATATGCTAATGGGTGATCCCTGAGTATATCAGTCCTATCTAACGGGTGGCATCTCTTACCTATACTGTCTATGTAGTTCTGGAACATAGGGATTTTTTCTCGAGATCTCAGTCCTATATAGCGGGTGAGTCCCCATCCTGAGGCTCCCTCAGTGTTGAATCCTACTCCAATCTGAAAGACACTAAACTGATTAACAGAACTAAAGTAATTATCTAAACTGAGCTGATACTAATGGTATTATTTAGCGGAGCTAAACTGAGTTTACTGAGTTTCATTGACTAACAGAATATACTGAGTTCTGAGAACTGACTGAGAATACTAAAGTTACTTTGATTACTAGAAATACTACGGTTACTGAGATTTCTAAGATTACTGAGTAGGAATGATCTAATGGATATTGAATTTACTAAGATTTTCTGAGTCATGAGACTGAGTAACTTCTACTGATCATGGCTTGACTGAGATTATCATGAAAACCTGACATAGCTATAGTCACACATCTAAATTGTTGAGTAGGAGTACCCTAGGACTCGATGGAAATAAACTGACATAGCATGGCTTACTTGAACACATGACCAACAAAACAATTCATAATTCATCTATTGAAACACTTCATCAAACATGTGATATGCATAAACTTGTAAATAAATGGGGATTTCATAATCTAATGCTAGTTGGGCAATTTTCCTTCATATAGGCTCTTAATCAAACTCATGGTAGGCATAATATATGTAGACAACATTATACAATAATTAAGAATCATGATTCAACATCTAATTTCATCATCCTAGGGTTTAATCATAGGTTTACATGAATATGCATCTATACAAATGAATTCCACATAACATTGATTTGAATTCAATTGATCAATCTCAACATAAAAAAAATAAACCCAACATGAAGTTCATAGAAAAAATATAAAATCTTGACTTTAGAGAAGAGATTCTTGGGTTTCATGGATGAAAAGATTCTATGAATGAACACTATGAATACCTTAGTTCATGATTCTGTGAAGATTGACGGTGAAACCTTCTTGAATTTGAATTCCCAATAGAAACCCTAGCTTATTCTTGAGAGAAATTTGAGAGAAACTAGTATATTTTGGGTGAAGAATGACTAAATCACGTGTTATTGTGTTTAAATAGGGGTAGGAAATTGACCCTTTTAACCCTTGGACGCGTCTTGTAATTTCAGTAAAATTTTCCCATACTGGGCTTCTGGCGCGACGCGGCACTATCGCCCCATGTCACTGGAATTTGACAATTGGGAAATTGAGGGATGGCAAGACGCAGAGCCATCGCATTGCCCCTTCCTATTGACCTAGAACTTTGGTGCGATGCGGTGGAAATCGCACTGAGACACTGGAAAAGGACAATTTCCATTTTATCTTGTGGCACGGCGCGCCACTGACCAATATGGCATTGTTTTACGGTAGGAACTTGAAATAGGCATAACTTCTTACCCGATTATCGAATTTAAGCGAATATTATATCGATGGAAAGCTTATAGAATTTCCCACATGGCAAAAATTGAAAATATTAAAAATTCCAAATGGAAAAATCATTACTCAATTTAGAATCTAATACTTGGAATTCTAAGGATGAAATTAGCAAGGACTCTTTGGGGTATTACAATATCTCCCCCTTGGGAATATTCATCCTTGAATGAGACTGAGAGTGAGGGGGATAACATACACTAACGTACATACTAAAATTGAATAACTGAAAATGATCTCATGACTGACATGATTGATGGCTAAATATAACATAATGAACATGCATATCTGATGCATGACTAATAAGCTGAATTCATGCATATCTGATGCGTGACTAATAATTGACTTATAAGTACATAACTGAATAGTCTGATGAACTGAATTTCTCCCAATGAGAATGTATGTCTAATGCATAATTACATGCTTAAACTGATATAAGAATGCATGGATGAATATGCAAGGGTACTTAGTACCAAGTTTGGGATAAACACTGAACATGAAACTAAGTAAGACTAAGGAGAAATATTATCATAACTAGAAATGCTAATGAAACCGAGATCATTTTACTAAACATGCATGAGCGGAAATATGAGAATCTAATTGAGTCTAGTCTGATACGTGGCATACAAATTGAACATCAAGAACTAAACTGATCCTCTAAATACCTAGCCCAAAGCTGAGGTTGGGACTTTGAAGGTCAACTTATGAGTACCCTCTACTCTAAAATTGATTATTTTTGTGAAGAGAACTTAATTTAAGGCATGAGAGCATTGAGGATTTATGGGGTATCTCCACCTTTGGAAACTATGTCCCTCGAAGAATACTGGCTTTGCAGAGATAGTAAAGACTGAAGTGATACACAAGGCACCTAGAAGCTGAGTCATAACTGATTAGCTGATATCTGCAATTGAGGCATGATACATGAACTTAGTTGAGCTTGCATCTAAATGATTGATTCATCTTAGAATGGTTTTATTCATGAGATTTTGGATTATCCGAATGGATGGAAAGATAGGAAAGCAAACCGTACGAACATGTCTGATTAATTACTTGACTGAAATACTGGCTATTTAAACTAATTCCCTATGGGCTGGGTCATCTGATTTGATGACTTACTAATGGTTAGGTACTGGGCATGTAAAATAGAATGGTATTCTGAAAACTAGGCTAAGAATATGAAGTTTTTATGAACATGAGAAAGGGTCTAACTAAGTAACATGATATAGCTAAGCGTGAATTTGTGAAATATTGAATTATCCGAGAATGTAAGTCTAGGAGGATAAAATGGTTTGGAAATATTCTATAGACTGAGGTACTAAAATACTACTAACTGAGTGACTGGTAGCTGTAGCATTAGTCAAGCAAGTCTGGACTGAACTGAGTTTCTGATCTGATTACTGAACTGAAGTTGGTATTATAACTAAAACTATAACTGAGATTCTTACAGGAACTGAATGTTGGGTTCTGATAATTGAAGTTTATACTAAGATTGAAGTACTGAGACTAGATACTGATAACTACTTGGGGAAATATTGGTATAGGCAAGGATCCGATGCTTAAAAAAAATACTATATCAACCTCAACAATTGACTAAGGCTTGAGAAATAGAATACAAACACTATGGATTTATCAATAAATTTAAAATATAGGTATACATGATGTAATTTGAACTTGACTAATCGCTAGGAGTAGAGCATGAGTCATGTAGATTGAACATATGGTAAAACATGACTTGAGTGCTTCAGTCATGAGCTAGATGACCTATGTTTGAAATTTTTGTGTTCATGGAACATGATTCATAATACCAAGCAAACTGAATCTCCTGAATCTGAAGAAACAAGAACATGCAAATAAAGGATCTGTAACTTACCAGTGACTTCTTCAGGAAGACTTTCCTAATCCTATCAGGACTGAAGTGCATTGAGGCTGTTTGGACATTGCCCACTGATATAGCTTGAATTAGCACCCTGCTGATTTGGGCGACCGATCTGAGCTGAGGAGCAGAGATGACTCTGATAACCTGACTGGGGGAAATCTCTAACCTTGTGACCTAACTCACCAAATCTGAAACACACACCACTATCGGCTCTACACACACCCTTATGATCTTACCACACTCTTCACAAAGCGGATAAGTAAGAATCTTGATCTCACTACTCTGGTCCTTAGAGCCTGATGCCCCATTCTTATGGTCATTTCTAAACTTTGATACTGAAGCTCTTCTGAAGACTAAACTGGGGTTGAAAATTTCTAACACAACTGAGAACGGTTACCATCCTATGACCCATGCTGAGCAAAGCTATAACTACCTGTTCTGGCTCTATTTCTTTCTCTCTCCTTCTTCTTAAGCTTCTTCTCTTCAATTTGTTGAGCATAGACCATAAGCCTAGATATGTCCATGTGACCAATCAACATCGCAGGATTGCACTTCTTAACCACTCTACCTGATACCCCTTACACAAACTTACTCATTCTGGATCTATTGTCTGCTACTACATGGGGAGCGTACCTAGCTAACTGAATAAACTTAAGGGAGTATTCTTTTATGATCATTGTACCTTTTCTGAGATTGATGAACTCTAACACTTTGGCTTCTTTCTGCTCTATGGAAAAGAACCTATCTAAGAAAACTGTAGCAAACTCTTCCCACTCTATGGGCTATATATCTGTACCCCTTTCTACCTTTCACTATTTATACCACGTATGGGCTATATCTTGAAGCTGATAGGTCGCTTACTCTATGCTCTCAATGGAAGTCACTCCCATAATGTCTGTGACTTTCTGAACTTGATTGAGGAACTCGTGTGGATTCTCCTTGGACTTGGAACCGGTGAATAAAGGAGAATTTATTTGGGTGAAGTCTCGAATCCTGGCTGCAGCAATATTGGCTGCTTGGTTGGCTGGAACAGCAGCTGGCCATTCATTCTGAGCTACGACTGAATGAGCTAGAGTAGTGAATGTAGTCCTGAATTTTGCATGGGAGACATGCTAGTCTGAGGGATCGGCCTGGTCTGGCTGAGGTGTTGACTGACTTCTATTTCTCCATTCGTTATCCCTTTTAGGAAGCATAATCTGTAAACTAAGGGAAGAAGCAGATTAGATTAAGATTTTAACTGGATCTCATGCTCACTAGCATGACATGAATACTGAAAGAAGGGAAAGTGTTCCTAAAACATCTAATAGCCTCCTGCACATAAGTATGGTGCACAACACACCCAAGTACAAGACTTTACTAGATGCGGCTTTTAGACTTCCTAGCACACTATTGAATCTTAGATTCTGATACCAAGTTTGTAGCACCCTAAATATGGTAACCGGAATGCTATATGCTAATTATGACCTCGAAGAACCACAAACTAACCCATGACTGATATCTATACCTGTATACCACATAATATACCATAAAATAATGAAACATGAACTGAATGGTGATAACGTTCAAAACTAAATGAACATCTAATAAACAATGTCTGAAAATGGTATAATAATACCAATGCAAATCTTAAATAACTGTCTAACATGCTATAGTCCAAAAGACTTTAAAGTGTCTGAATAAGGAGTTGATGGGAATGTTCCCAACAAACTCTGACTACTGAAATAAACTGAAAACTGAATTAGTAATGAAATCATCATATCCTCCAAGGATGAGGACTCACTGCTAACTCTGATCACTGAACTGGGATGCTACTGGTTCTCTGGATCTCATGCTTTTAAACCTATGGTATAAGACACCATAGCATAAATGTGTCAATACTTTGAATGTACTGGTATGCAAGTGAGGTAGGCTAAATGCAATAGGTTCATATGCTTGAACAATACTAACTAACTTACTAACATAAAAATGCATGCATACATACGTAATGGTAACTGATATCGTACTAGGACTGAATACTGAGTTCTGACTACTAAGTTTTACTAATAACATAGAATTACTGATATCTGAGGGACTGATACTATGTTACTGATACATGAATAACTATGTCTGATAGTTTTGATTATGAAGAACTGGTCTGGTTGACTGTACCTAACAGTACTGAAGATGAATACTAATGGCATGAGTTTTGATAACTAATATAATTGATAATGTGAATGACTATATCTGACAGTCTTGAAATCTAAAGAACTATCTGAGTTCTCTTACTGAGGCTGAGACTGATACTGAAATTATAACTATGGGACGTAATAATCTAACTGACATGCCCCATACTAATCAAATTGGGGTCCAACCTGTAAATTTAGTTGGAAGGGTGTTATTAACACGACACTGGTAAAGACAACTGCTGTGGAGTCAGTCCTAATATAATGGGTGACCCCTAGGATCAGTCTTATACCTTTAAATGTGCTAATTGGTGATCCCTGAGTATGTCAGTGGTGATATCTCGTACCTAGGATGGCTATGTAGTTTTTGAACTTAGGTATTTCTTCTAGGGATCTCATTCCTATCAAGCGGGTGAGTCCCCATCCTTAGGCTCGCCCGGTGCTGAATCCTACTACCATTTGAAAGACACTAAACTAATTAACTAAACTAAAGTGATTATCTGAACTGAGCTAATACTAATAGTATTTTTTAGCGGAGCTAAACTGAGTTTACTGAGTTCTGTTGACTGACGGAATGTCCTGAGTTTTGAGAACTGAATAAGAGTATTAAAGTAACTGTGAGTACTAGGAATACTATGGTTACTGAGATTACATAGATTACAAAGTAGGATTGATCTAATGGATACTGAATTTACTAAGATTTCCTGAGTCATGAGATTGAGTAAATTCTACTGATTGTGGCTTGACTGAGATTATCGTGAAAACCTGACATGGCTCTACTCACACAGCTAAATTGTCGGGTACGAGTATCCCAGGACTCGATGGAAAGAAACTGACATAGCATGGCCTACTTGAACACATGACCAAAAACACAATTCATAATTTGTATATTGAAACACTTCCTCAAACATGTAATATGCATAAACTTGTACGTAAATGGGGATTTCATTATCTCATGCTAGTTGGGCACTTTTCCTTCATATAGGCAATTAATCAAATTCATGGTAGGCATAATATATATAGACAACATTATACAATAATTAAACATCATAATTTAACATCTAATTTCATCATCCTACGGTTTAATCATAGGTTCACATCAATATACATCTATACAAATCAATTCCACATAACATTGATCTTCTAACATGGATTTGAATTCAATTGATCATTCTCAACATAAAAAAATAAACCCAATATGAAGTTCATAAAGAAAATCTAAAATCCTGACTTTAGAGAAGAGATTCTTGGTCTTCATGAACGAAAGGAGTCCATGAATGAACACTATGTGTACCTTTGTTCATAATTTTGTGAATATTGACGGTGAAACCGTCTTGAATTTGAATCCCCAATAGAAACCCTAGCTTGTTCTCGAGAGAAACTAGTATATTTTGGGTGAAGAATGGCTAAATCACGTGTTATTGGGTTTAAATAGAGGTAGGAAATTGACCCTTTTAACCCTTGGACTCGTCTTGTAATTTCAATAAAATTTTCCCAAACTGGCCCCTGGCGTGATATGGCGCTGCCACACCATGTCACTAGAATTTGACAATTGGTAAACTGAGGGATGGCGCAACACGGAGCCATCGTGTTGCCCCTTCCTTCTTGACCTGGAAATTTGGTATGACTCGGTGGAAATCGCACTGAGACACTGAGAAAGGACAATTGCCATTTTATCTTGTGGCGCGGTGCTCCACTGACCAATATGGCGCTGTTTTACGATGGGAACTTGAAATAGGCATAACATCTTACCCAGTTATTGAATTTTAGTGAATCTTATATCAATGGAAATCTTATTGAATTTCCCATATGAGAAAAAGTGAAAATATTAAAAATTCCTCATGGAAAAATAATCACTCAATTTAGAAGCTAATACTAGGCATTCTTAGAACGAAATTAGCTAGGAAACTTTTGGTATCATAATATCTGTCCCTTGGAAATATTCGACCTCGAATGAGACTGAGAGTTAGGGGGATAACATACACTAACATACATACTAATCATGAATAACTGGAACATGATCCCATGACTTACATGACTGATGGATGAATATAACATACTAAACATGCATATCTGGTGCATGAATAATAAGCTAAATTCATGCATATCTAATGCGTGACTAATAATTGACTTATGAGTACATAACTGAATATTCCAATGAACTGAATTTCTCCCAATGAGAATACATGTCTAATGCGTAATTACTTTCTTAAACTGATATATAAATGCATGGCTAAATATTAGAAGGTACTTAGTACCAAGTTTGGGATGAACACTAAACATAAAACTGAGTAAGACTAAGGAGAAATGTTATCTTAACCAGAAATGCTAATGAACCCGAGATCAACTTACTAAACATGCATGAGAGGAAATATGAGAACCTAACTGAGTCTGGTCTGATACATGATATACAATCTGAATATCATGAACTAAACTGAACCTCTGAATATCTGGCCCACAGCTGAAGTTGGGACTTTGAGGGTCCACTTATGAGTACCCTCTACTCTAAACTGAATTCTTTATGCGAAGAGAACTTAATTTAAGGCATGAGAGAGTTGAGGAGTTATGGGTTATCTCCCCCTTGGGATACTAGGTCCCTCAAAGAATACTGGCTTTATAGAGATATTAAATATTATAGCGATACACAAGATCTGCAATTGAGGAATGATACATGAACTGAGTTGAGCTTGATTCTACATGATTGATTCATCTTAGAATGGTTTCATTCATGAGATTTTGTATTATGCGAATAGATGGAAAGATGGGAAAGAAAATCGTACAAACTTATCTGACTGACTGCTAGACTGAAATACTGGCTATTTAAACTAATTCCCTACTGACTGGCTCATCTGATTTGCTGACTTATTAATGGTTAGGTACTAGGCATGTAAAATTGAATGGTAGTTTGAATAACTAGGCTAAGAATATGGGAATTTTATGAACATGAGAAAGGGACTAACTAAGTAATGTGATATAGCTAAGCATGAATTCATGAAATATTGAATTATTCGAGAATGTAAGTCTAGGAGGATAACATGGTTCGGAAATATTCTATATATTGAGGTACTAAAATACTACTAGCGGAGTGACTGGTAGTTGTAGCATTGGTCAAGCAAGTCTGGGACTGAACTTAGTTTCTGATCTAATTACTGAACTGAAGTTGGTATTATAACTAAAACTATAACTAAGATTCTTACTGAACTAAATGGTGGGTTCTAATAATTGAGGTTTAGACTAACATTGAAGTACTGAGACTGGATATTGATAACTACTTGGGGAAATATTGGCATAGGCAAGGATCCGATGCTCAAACAAATACTATATCAACCTCAACAATTGACTAAGTCTTGAGAAATAGAATACAAACATTATGGATTTATCAAGAGATTTAAACAAGAGGTATACATGATGTAATCTGAACTTGATTGAACACTAGGAGTAGAGCATGATTCATGTGGACTGAACATATGGTAAAACATGACATAAGTGCCTGAGTCATGAGCTTCATGACCTGAGTTTGAAATTTCTATGTTCATGGAACATGATTCATAATACCAAGCAAACTGAAACTCCTAAATCTGAAGAAACATGAACATGCTAATTCTACTGATCATGGATTGACTGAGATTATCATGAAAACCTGACATGGATCTAATCACACGGCTAAATTATCGGGTACGAGTACCTTAGGACTTAATGGAAAGAAACTGACATAACATGGCTTACTTGAACATATGACCAACAACACAATTCAAAATTCATATATTGAAACACTTCATCAAACATTTGATATGCATAAACTTCTACAGAAATGGGGATTTCATAATCTCATGCTAGTTGGGCACTTTTCCTTCATATAGGCACTTAATCAAACTCATGGTTGGCATAATATATGTAGACAACATTATACAACAATTAAACATCATGATTCAACATCTAATTTCATCATCCTAGGGTTTAATCCTAGGTTCACATCAATATACATCTATACAAATCAATTACACATTACATTGATCACCCAACATGGATTTGAATTCAATTGATCATTCTCAACATAAACAAAATAGACCCAACATGAAGTTCATAAAGAAAATCTAAAATATTGAATTTAGAGGAGATTCTTGGGCTTCATGGACGAAAGGAATCTGTGAATGAATACTATGCACACCTTAGTTTGTGATTTTGTGAAGATTGACGGTGAAACCTTCTTGAATTTGAATCCCCAATAGAAATCCTAGCTTGTTCTTGAGAGAAACTTGAGAGAAACTAGTATATTTTGGGTGAAGAATGGCTAAATCACGTGTTATTGGGTTTAAATAGGGGTAGGATATTGATCTTTTTATCCCTTGAACGCGTCTTGTAATTTTAGTAAAAGTTTCTCAAAATGGGCCCCTGGCGCAATGCGGCACCATTGCACCGTGTCACTGGAATTTGACAATTGGGAAACTGAATGATGGTGCGACATGGATCCATCGTGTTTACCCTTCCTTCCTGACCTGGAACTTTGGCACGACGCAGGGGAAATCACGCTGAATACTGGAAAAGGAAAATTGCCTTTTTTGCTTGTGGTGCGGTGCGCCACTGACCATATGGTACTATTTTACAATAGGAACTTGAAATAGGCATAACTTCTTACCTGTTATCGAATTTAAGTAAATCTTATATCGATAAAAATCATATTGAATTTCTCACATGACAAAAAGGGAAAATATTGAAAATTCCTCATGGAAAAAACATCATTCAATTTAGAAGCTAATACTAGGCATTCTTGGGACGAAATTATCTAGGAAACTTTACGGTATTACAACTGGGTACCTCTGTCTGAGATAATAGATATTGGAACATCGTGTAATCTGACCAACTCTTTGATATAGAGTTTGGCATAGTCCTCGGCCAAATAAGAGATATGGACTGGAAGGAAATAAGTTAACTTGGTTATTCTGTCTACAATGACGCAGATTGAATTATGCTGGCGAAGAGTTCGAGGCAAACCCATCACAAAGTTCATGTTCACTTCTTCCCAATTCCAAGTATGAATACTGAACTCCTACATTGACCCAGTAGTCTTCTGATGCTCTATCTGAACCTGCTGACATGTAGCACTTAGCCATAAACTCTGCAACATCTCTTTACATTGCACTCCACCAATAGATATCCCACAAATCGCAGTACATCTTAGTGGCCCCTGGATGAATCGAGTAGCACACACCATGCTCTTCTGCAGGAATTTGTTACCTCAAGTTAGCTACACCTGGAATACACAGATAACCCTGACATCACAGAACACTATCTCCCCGTTGGGAGGAAACCTCTACTTTCTGATTGTTGACTGGCTTTTTCAACTTGATTAAACTCGGATCTCTATCTTGCTTTTCTTTCACCTCAGAAACTAGAGATGATTTTGAACTACTCTAAACCCATATGTCACCCTCTTTGGTATCGACTAAGCGAACACCTAGTCTGGTAAGCTGATGGACTTCCTAAACTAGCTTCTTCTTAATATCCTCAACATAAGCAACACTGCCCATAGATCATCCACTGAGAGCATCGGCCACTACATTGGCCATGTCCGAATGATAAAGGAGACTCATGTCACAATTTTTCAAGAGCTCTAACCCCCTACTCTGATGAAGATTGAGATCTTTCTGAGAAAAGACATACTAAAGGCTCTTATGATCTGTGAAAAAATCCAAATGAACTCCGAATAGATAATGCCTCCAAATGTTTAAGTCAAATACTATGGCTACTAACTCAAGATCATGAGTCGGATAATTCTTCTCATGGTGTTTAAGTTGCCTGGAGGCATAGGATATGACCTTTCCATGCTGCATGAGGACACAACCCAAACCTACTCTGGATGCATCACAATACACTATAAACCATCTAGTCCATCAAGAAGAGCTAAGATTGGAGCTGAGGTAAGTCAAGTCAACTCCTAAAAACTCTTTTTGCAAGGATCTGACGAGTGAAACTTAAATTTCTTCTGAGTCAATCTGGAGATAAGGGATGCAATAGAGGAAAATCCCTCAAAAAACCATCTGTAATAGCCATCTAAGACCAAGGAACTCTTGATATCTAATGGAGAGATAAGTCTGGGCCAGTTTCTTATTATTTTTGTCTTTTGAGGATCAACCCTAATACCATCGCCGAAAATAATATGACCAAGGAATACTACTGACCTTAGCCAAAATTTGTACTTACTAAATTTGGCGAACAGCTAATGGTCTCTGAAGGTCTAAAGTATAATTCTGAGATGGTCTGTATAATCCTACTCACTGCAGGAGTAAACAAGGATATCATCTATGAAGACTATGACAAACATGTCTAAGTACAGCTTGAACATGTGGTTCATCAAGTCCATGAAAGATGTTGGGGCATTGGTAAAACCAAAGGACATGAATTCAAAGTGACCATATGGAGTATGGACGGCTATCTTCAAAATGTCACATTCTCTAACTCTGAGCTGGTGATAGCCGGATCTGAGGTCTATCTTAGAGAAATAACTGGCACCCTAAAGTTGGTCAAACAAGACATCAATTCTGGGAAGTGGATACTTGTTATTGATCATAACTTTATGGAGTTGGTAGTAGTCTATACATATTCTGAAAGAACCATCTTTCTTTCGAATGAATAAGACTGGTGCTCCCCGTGGGGACACACTAGGTCTAATTAATCCCTTATCTAAGAGATCCTTTAATTTCTCTTCTAATTCTCTAAGTTCTGCTAGTGTCATTATATATGGCGAAATAGATATAGGCTGAGTATCTGGAAGCAGATTAATGCCGAAGTCTATTTCCCTTTTAGGAGGAATTCCTGGAAGATCTTCGGGAAAGATATCTGAATATTCATTCATGACACGGATTGATTCAAGAATAGGAGTTTTGGAACTAGTGTCCTTAAATCGGACAAGATGATACACATTCTCTAGATATTATTTTCCTTGCCCAAAGGTAGGAAACAAGCTGACCTCTGAAAGATAAAGTGCTACTCCTCTACTCTAGGAAAGGTTCATTAGGAAACTGAAACAAGACAACTCTATTTCTGCAGTCTACTGTGTCATAGTAGGAATAAATCCAATCCATGCCGAGAATAATATCAAAATCAATTATCTCTAAATTGACTAAGTCTACTAAAGTAATTTTCTGAGATACCATAATTAGGTAGTTCCTATATACCTATCGGGCTATGATGGTTTAACTCGCTGGGGTAGAGACTGAGAAGGGCTCTATTTTAATTTTGGGTCTGACTCCAAAATCAACTGTTATATATGGAGTAACAAAAGACAAAGAAGCTCCTGGATCTAGCAAAGCGTAAACATGCAAGTGAAAGATCTGTAACATACCAGTAATCATATCAGGAGAATTTTCCTGATCATGCCGGGACAGGAGAGGATAAAGTCTATTTAGGTGTTGCCCACTAGTAGCACTGTAAGTGGCACCCTGCTGATTTGGGCGGCCAAACTGAGCTGGGGAACTGTTATACTGACCCTGATATACTGGCTAGGGACAATCTCTAACTCTGTGTCCTGTCTTGCCACATCTTAATAAAACATCACTACCATCTATGCAAGTACCCTGATGGTGCTTACCATATGTCTGACATAGAGGATGGGTTCGGGTAATGCTAACACTGCACTGAGACTTAGAGCCTGGTGCCCTATCTTTATTACCATTCTTGAACTTAGAAGCTATAGAACTGGTTGAGGAACAAGCTGGAACGAATGACTTAGGATGAAACTGAGAATGGTTTCCTCCCTCTGGCTTAGGCTGAGCAAAGCTGAAACTACCTATTCTTGCTTTCTTATTCTGCTTCTCCCTCATCTTAATCTTTTGCTCCTCTATCTGCTGAGCATGATTCATAAGCCTGTCTATGTTTATGTCACTATTCAAAATTGCGGACCTGCACTCATTGACCATACTATCATCCACCCCATAAACAAACTTACTCATGTAGGCCTGCTATCTGCGACTACATGAGGAGCATATCTAGCTAATTGAGTAAACTTAAGAGAATACTCTTCACCTTCATGTTTCCCTACCTGATGTTGATAAATTCTAACACCTTAGCTTCTCTCAACCCTAGGGGAAATAACCTCTCTAAGAACGTGGTGACAAACTCCTCATACTCTATGGATCCTACATCTACTGACCTCTCTGACTTTCACTGTTTGAACCAACTATGAACAACATCCTGCAATTGATATACAACTAGATCAATACACTCAATAGGAGTAACCCCTATAATATCAGTAAACTTCTAAACCTGTAAATGAACTCCTGAGGGTCCTCATCTGACTTAGACCAAAAATAGTATGGAGGATTCATTCTGGTGAAGTCCCGAATCCTAGCTGCAGCTGAATTGGCCACTGCATAGGCCTGAACGATAGTTGGTCATTCATTCTGAACAATAACTGACTTAGCAAGAGTAGTGAATGCAACTCTGAACTTTGCATGAGAGACGTATTCACCCAAAAGATTTTTGGGCTAACGGGCTGGTTGATTCCCATTTCTTCTTTTAGGAGGCATGTTATGTAGAAAAAAGGGAGAAACAGATTAGACTAAGAGATTGACTTGAGATTATGCTCACTAGCACGATATGAATACTGAAAGAAGGGAAACTCTTCCTAAAACATCTTATAGCCTCTTACACATAAATGTGGCGCACAACACACCCATGTACAAGACTCGATTAGATGCAGCTTTCAGACTTCCTAGGACACTATTGAACCATAGGCTCTGATACTAAGTTTGTAACACACCAAATCTGGTCCTCAAAATAAGACATGGTGCTTATGACCCTGAAGGACCATAAGCTAACCCATGACTGATATCTGTACCTATACACTACATAATATACTATATAAATATAGAAATAAAGGCTGAAAGGCCATAAGGTTCAAAGATATGATAAAACATAACATCTGGAGATATAGTATGTCAATACCAAAACAACTAAAATAACTATCTGAACATGCTAGTTCAAAAGCCTCTAACCTATCTGAATAAGGAGTTGATAGGACATGTCCCCAACTAAATCTAACTACTGAGATAAACTAAGTAATGCCATAATAAAGTAATGATCATATCCTCGAAGGATGACGACTCACTGCTAACTCTGACTGCTGAGACTGGAATACTACTGATGCTCTGGAGCTCGTGCTTCTGAACCTATGGTATAAAATACCATAGCGCAAATACATCAATACAATTTAATATACTGGTAAGCTAGTGAGGTAGGCTGAATACAAGGGGTTTATATGCACGAACAATACTAATTGACTGAATAACATGAATGTAAGAATACAAGCATGAATACGTTAACTATGAATGAGATCATGACATCACTGAATCTGAATACTGATAACATAAGTTTCATATATCTGATATACTATTATCTGAATGACTGTGTTTGATAGTCCTATTGCTGATGGAACAGGCTGAATACCATACTGAACTGGGTGACTGTATACGACAGTCCTGAATTTTGTAGAACTATCTGAGTTTTATTACTAAGACTGAGACTGAGACTGTAACTGTGGGAAGCAGTTATCAAACTAACCTGCCCCAAATAAAGCAATATAGCTGAGTTGGGGTCTAATCTGTAACCCCAATTAGAAGGGTGTCAATACCGCTCCACTGTTAAGGATAAGCTGTGAGTGATCCCTCATCTAATAGGTACTCTAAGAAGAATGGTATGACCCTCATCTAATAGGTTAATCCACCTTATCAACCCTCATCTAACGGGTTACATGTCCCAACCTACACTGGCTATGTAGTTCTGGAGCATAAGGATTACTTTTAAGAATCACACCTTCTACTCGTAGGTGAGTTCCCATCCTTGGGATCACTCGGTGTTGAATCCTACTCCCATCTTATTAGACACTAGATTAATTATACTGAACTAACTGGACTGAGTTTACTGAGTTCCATTGACTGATAGAATATTACTGAGATTTGATGACTGACTGAGATTACTGAGATCACTGAGTTTTTCCTGAGTCATGAGACTGACTGAATTTTACAAACATGGCTTGACTGAGAGTATCTTAAAAACTGACACTGGCTCTAGGCACATAGCTAAATTGTCAGGTACACGTACCCCCGGTACTCGGTAGCATGAAACTGATAAGACATGACACTTCCTGGACTCACAACTATAATCAACAATCCATAATACAATCATTAGGGAATTTCATGAGGCATTAGATTATCATGGTTTGGTACATGAATAGGAAGGCATATAAACATGTCATAATTTCATAGGCTAATCTCATGAACAATCCATCAAACAATTTCAATGGATAACAATAACATGAAAGTCATTTGGAACATAAGGGTAAAGCATAGGTTCGTCATTTTGGTCACAAATTGAGTCATAAGGCATATTTCCTATTCTCTTAGGCATTTTATCAAACACCTTGCATGCATAACTATAAGCTTAGGCATGGACATTAAATTAGTTAATCATGGTTGCATAAATCAACACAATTTAGTAGATTTCATTCCACATACCAGCATAAATTTAAGAAAATACATTTAACAATTCCAACTTGGGTATCATACACAACATCAACATGATCATAATCAATCCACAACATAAACATCACAATTTATAATTTAAAAATTAGATTTTTGGGCTTCATGGATGAAAGGAATACATGTATGAACACTTGACATACCTGGGTGGATGATTTCTTAAAGATTTGTAGAGGAAAGATTGAATTCCTAACGTAGAATTATGAACCTAGGGTTTCTTGTTCTTGGGGATTGATCTTTGAGTGAAACCCTATTTGGATGTTGTGAATGAATAATGAAGTTATGAGCTATGTTCTGGTATAATTAGGGGTTAAAACAGATGGAAAAATACCCAAATACTGTTTTAAAAATGACTTTAAATTGTTGAACGGGGTATGCAACTGCTCGTGGGATGGTCCGTCGCTGGCTCAATGGCCCGTCAGTCTAACCGTCGCACGTGGACCAGAATAGGGACTCACTGCCTTAGTAGGGACGGCTTGGGCGACGGTCCGTCATAAGTTCGATGGTCCATTGCAAGTTCTACGGTCCGTCAACCTGTCTGTCGCACCTTAGCCAGAAGATCAACTTACTGCCTTAACTGCGATGGTTTACGTGATGGTCTGTCGCTAAATCGATGGTCCGTCAACCTGTCTGTCACACCTAGATTGTTCTGACAACTCTCAATAAAACATCCATAACTTTTAACTCTGATGCCGGATTTGGACGAAATTTGTATCATTGGAATGCTAATTCAATTTCCCACATGATAAATAATCAAAATTGGGGAAATTCTATCTGATTTAAGGATTAATCATTTAGGAAGTCATCACTAACTCTTTTGGAGACTAGATTTAACTTAACGAAAGTTTGGGGTATTACAAAATAGGGGGTCAATACATATGTACTAGTCCGTAGAGCAATCCAGAAACAAAATATGCATTTTAATAAAAATAGGTCAAAGTATTTCGTAAATCACATATTATTTTTAAACAGTGTAAAACACATGGGTATAACTTGCAACTTTCAAAACACATTCTGTAATTTACGACTCTACTCTTTATCTTACTTTTGAGCCAGACGGTACAACACCCTACAACTCTGCTATTCCACGGGCTATATGGATGTCACGACCCGAGTAGGGGCCCTGGCCGTAATGAGCATCTCGAACCATGAAGGTCTGTGCACCCCTTTTTTTCTAGAAATCATGCACAACATTCATTTAAAATAGAGAATTTGCGGAAAGACATAACAAAATAGAACCATGGCCAATCTCATAACACTTGAATAATTTGGAAAGAAATTCTTAATATTCAAAACATATGACACTAGTCTGCAAAATCTCTAACAATTTTGTAACAACATATGTCTAAAACTAAACTGGGCCAAGGCCCCCAATCACACCATAAATCAAACAAATGACAATGTTTATATAAGCCCGGCCTTCCATAATCGAGAAGGCTCAGCAACAGCGAATCTTAGAAAACCTATCTACTACTCTGTTGGACCCTGGGACTATTCGTCAGATCCTGAAATATAGGAGTCAATATGGATGTATTAGTATGCAGAGCAATCCAAAATAGTGTACTTTTATATATAACACAAGTGAGAACATTTCATAAAACCTTATGTATGAAATAATTTAAAGCACATGGGCATCTTCAAATGATCTTCAAAACAATTATGTAGATGCAATACCATTCTTTATTTTACTTCAGATCTAGTAGGTACACCCTACAATTCTATAGTCCACGGGCTATATGGAATCCACCCTTGACTCGGTGGCCAAGCCCCTAACCCAAGTTTTCCTCAAAGGTTGGAGTTTCTATTTTGATACGCCACAGGGATCAAGGTCAGCGTATAATCCCTCTTTGCGAACATAATAAACCCGTATCAGTAAAATATGATTTTGGGCAATGAGTATTCTGAACTTTTGCCTTCTTTGGGTAACCACCTAACTCACTTAAAGCCGAATTTTAACCTTTTCTAAACATGCATCATTCTAAGCTCCAAGTCTAAAAATCTAAATAAAAATCTGCATTCTATTTTGTTCTGTGTTACTATGGCATTATATCATACGATAAAGAAAAGGAGAACATGAAACACACTCTAAAATAGTCCACTAATCTTAAGGATCTGATGACCTTTTTGAGACCACTCTCGGATTCACTACAACAACAACAAGAACGAGATATAAGGGTGTATTTCAACTCCTAAAAAGCCACCAAAAACTAATATTATCAACACAAGATGAAGAACACAAAGAAAAATAACAATATTATAACTCGCGGTTCCACAAACAAGAAACACAATGGTTATAAGATTAAAATGAACAAAAAAGATAGATAGATAGACTACATGAAGGCATACTCTTAAGAACCCAAGAGCTTATTCCACTCTTGGACCCTTAACACTACACACAACAATTCACCTATCTCTTACGTTGGCATAAGAGAGACCTCCATCTCCCAAGCATCCAACGTTTCCAAGCTTGAATCTAACACGAGTGATTCCACACTCAAGTTGAAACCTAGTCATAATTTAGGCCAAGGAGGGCTTTTCTCTCAAGAGAAATGTTTCTAAGTGTTAAAATTTCATATTCATCAAAATCTAAGTAGTAAATGACCAAACATATTCTATTTATAGTAGGTTACAAAAATAGTGTAAAATATCCAAAAGACCCCTTAATCAAATGCTTCACTTTAGGAGCCCTTGGTGTGTAGAATGTGGACTACTTTGGAGCCTTTTTAGGCCCTCCTTTGCACTTCATTTGCACACACCAAGTCTCGTGTCCAACATACACCCTCATAAGTCCATCTACATGATCGTACTTGTACTATCCTCCTCTTCTTGAAAAGGATTCGACCTCGAATCTATACCTTGCAAAATCAAGAGAAGACAAACAAGCACACATCCTCAAGACATAAGGGTTAGGGTTATCTAAATAAACACATCAACAAACCATGCCGAGGGGGAACAAATTTGATGTATATCCACAGGTCCTTTGTATTAAACATGGAAAGACTAGTACAAATATTATAAGGGAAGTGGCTCAGATAAAAATCAAAACAAAATGATCCTAAGCCAAGAATAATCCATTCCCATCCTAAATTGGCACTGGGATCAAATGGTATTTTTAACCAAGGGCTTAGGTCTCGGCCACTCATACTTTCCCCTATGGTTCCATCCTCAAAATTAGGCATACCCTCTATATCACTATGGAAAATTATCATGAGCATAAAGAAGGTAGAGAAAGGTATCACACAAGTAAACTCCAACTAGGATATCCTTGTGTAAGTACTTACTAATTTCAAGTTCATCCTCATTAATATGCTTAATATAGGAAATACACGAAGAAGTACATAATATTTCTCGGCATGCAACACTTTCTCTTCCAAGAGAGTAGTACCTACATAGACATAAACTATCATGGGCAGCAACGGGATCACACGCAATAAATAAAGAACAAAGGCTGAGACTACTCCTATCATACTCTAAGATGGCACCGGGTTTAAATGGGAGAAGTATCCATGGGTATGGGTTTCAGTCATATTCCATTTCAAAAGGGTAACCCGCGCTTAGCTTCACATCATCAAGGGAAGCAAAGGGGTTATGAACAAAACCATTTTCAAAAGTACAATTACAATTTGGGTTTCCTATACTTTCAAACTAATCAAGGTCATCTTCACCTGATTGATCATTTTGTATGCCCTCAGTAGTTGTTGGTAACCCGTATACCAATGTAGAGTCACCTTGTTTTCACAAGGGTCCACAAGTGTATGAGTACTCTTGTAAATCGGTAATGGAACCTTGTTCAAGTTATAAGGGCTAGCACTAGATGGACATAAATCATTCTTAAAAGAAGAATCAATTTTGTCATCTAAAGGATCAACTAGTGCTTGCATACTTATAGCAAGAGTTTGTTCCCCAAATGACCTAGCATCACCAAGAGTATCACCATAGGGAGACTCAAATACCTCAACTCTAGGTAAATCTATAACTACATCCAATTGGCCACTACTAGCCATATCAGAATATTCAAAGCTTATAGGAGTGTAGGGGATAACATTTTTACCTTGTAGCTCACACGAGCTACAGCCATCCTATCCACTTGTGTCCGGGAATCCCACTTTCTCCCTTTGACCTACCATATGATCCAAACTTTCATTTTTCATAGCTAGGTCTTGGTACATAGTGTCAAGGTAGGCCAAAATGATATTGGTGGCATTTTTGTCCATGGGTTGAGATGTTGAAGCCGCGGGTTCCTTTGTAATTGTACCTAAAATAAAAAAAAAAGAACAAGCCTAAAAAACAAAACACAAGTTAGTTCGAAACAACCTCACCACACTCTCACACACTTGATCATCTCACATTTGGTTTCACTAGTGTTACAAGCTAGCTTGTAGTTCGTGAGTGATTGAGGGTTGAGTCTACTTTTGCCCAAAATAGATTTTCTCTTGAATTGACTCAAAGAAAACTTATTTACAGACTTGAACTAACAAGATACAACAAATTTACAAAAGAGAAAAGCCCTCAACAAACTCTTGACACGAATGAACGAATAAAAAGACTAACTAACAGTCTAGTAGATGACTACTAGTTTGCCAATTAGTATTGGAACCAACCAAATTGAAAGTAAGGAACAAAAAATCAAAACTACGAAATCTGAAATTTGAGCCAAAATTTGATGCATTAACAATAACTTGATGATGTGGAAGCCACGTATTGGTTGCAGTCTTTCTAACGAATTGTTATTTCAAATGTTCATGTCTTGGTCAAAAATTTAATTTGGATTGGTGGTATTTTGTTTTAGAAGGGAAAAATAAGTCTTGGAACCTATTTAAATTTTCATTTTTCTAGACGACTTTTTCTTGTGCTTCTCCTTAATACATGGTTCCTTAAATCATGGAAAAGTGTTGGAAAGTGATTGAGACTTGATTGATAGGTCTTGGTTGGTTGCCGTGTCTTTCAAGACTAACAAATAATACACCCATTTCCTTCAACTTTTTGGATTTAGAATTCACTTTATATTCAACAATATATGAAGGTGGTGATGAACATCAAGAACAACAACAACAATACCAAAAACTACAACAATAATCTCCAAGAACACCAATAATTTTTCACACAGCCAACCCCATAACAACAATGTCTCACACGGCCAAGACTACAACATTTCACCCAAATGTTCTTAGGCCATAAATTTATAGCAACATTCATTTCCAAACTTAAGAACAACAACTTTAACGTCCACAACAATCAACAATGTCACCAATACAATGCCAAAAGTGAAGCCACAACAACAATACCAACACAATCGGCCTAGTTATGTTCACAAGAACAAGATCAACATTTCAAGCTCAAATTTATATTTAGACTCAAGAGTGTTAGAGATGAAAAAAACTAACACTAGAAACAACAAAACAAGTAAAAATCTCATCCAAGACACAATAATAACACAATTTTTGGCCAAGAACACAAACACAAATAGATTTGCTTCTTTTTTATTTTTCAGCTTTGTAACACATTATTTTTTATTTTTCTAACAAGCAAGACCAATATTGATCATTTACGAACAAGATAAAACCATGCTTTGATACCAAATGATACGACAAATACAAGGAGAAAATGAAACACACTCAAAAATAGTTCACTAATCTTAAGAATCCGAGGGCCTTTTTGGAGACCACTCTCGAATTCACTGCAACAACAACAAGAATGAGATATAAGGGTGTGTTTAAACCTCTAAAAATCTACCACAGATTAATATTATCAACACAAGATGAAGAACACAAAGAGCAATAACAATATTATAACAACAACTCACGAGTTTCAAAAATAAGACACAAAATGGTTACAAGATTAAAATGAAGAAAAGGAATAGATAGATAGACTACATAAAGGCATAATCTTTAGAACCCAAGAGCTTATACCACTCTTGGATCCTTAATACTACACACAACAATTCACCTATCTCTTATGTTGCCACAAGAGGGACGACCTCGATCTCCCAAACATCCAATGTTTCCAAGCTTGAATCCAACACGAGTGATTCCACACTCAAGTTGAAACCTAGATACAATTTTGGCCAAGGAGATCCATTCTCTCAAGAGAAATGTTTCTAAGTTTTACACTTTAATATTCATCGAAATCTAAGTAGTAAATGAACTAACATATTCTATTTATAGTAGGTTATAAAAATAGTGTGAAATATCCAAAAGATCCCTTAGTCAAATGCTTCACTTTAGGCGCCCTTGGTATGTAGAAATATGGACTGTTTTGGAGTCTTTTTAGGATTTCTTTTCACTTCATTTGCACACACCAAGTCTTGGGTCCAACATACGCCCTCATAAGTCCATCTATGTCATCGTACTTGTATCATTATCTGTATTGGTATAATCATACCCAGACTTTCAAGTCATATTTCTAAGCCATACATTATCAAGTTACAACTGTATTCAAGCATAACAATGTTTAGACCACCAAATCAATCAAACAATACAAGAGAGTTCTTATTTTCAAAACATATTTCAAACTATGTAGAGACTCTTTTTTAAACATTTCATCAAATATGTGGTGGTCAAGTATTTTTTAACAAACCATGCAACTCTTTAAAATCACCACTTCTCCTTTATATAAAAAAGAAACACTCTCTCTTCAGTTCATAATCAAAATCAAGTCTTAACCAACAGTAAAGACATTTATAACATGTTTCTCAGTATGAAATTGAATTATTCATAGCATATAAAAACAAGAAGATTTATAACAAAAGAGGGATTATAATTCTTCAAGCTCTTAATCCAAATTACAAACACCAAACCACATACATACATACATATATATATATATATATATATATATATATATATATATATATATATATATATATATATATATATATAAGCAAAATTGAGTTTAAGCGGTAAGGCCTCAAGACAAAACATTATTGTCAAGAAGGATTCACATTGAATAATTGTACATATAAATTCAAGACCCTTTTGTAAATTCATGATTTCTCAATATTTAAACATAATTAAAACGATTTCACCATGACCATGTAGTTTAGAAAAACTCCAAGTACCTTATGTTGTTTAGTTTGAGGATTGGAACTCTAATCTTGACCTTTTTTCTATAAATCATGAACTTAGAAGAAAATCCTAGTTTGATCTTGTTTTTGAGAAAGGAGAGGATTTGAGATATTTTAAAACTAATAAAAGTTGATTAATAATGCTTAAGTGGAAACTTAATTCATTGAAAAGGCTTTTTATGTAAGGAAAGATAAAAAATACCCTTAAGGCAACCAAAGATGTTGCAGAATTTCATCAGTTAATGACTATGGTTGATGGCCCATCACTCAGGTGATAGCTCGTCACCTAGGTCGTCGTTATTAGGCTAGATTTTATTAATTACTGCCCTAGGCTGACGACTAGGGATTATGGGTCATCACTTAGTTGAAAGCCCGTCAACTAGGTCATCACCTAGTTGATAAATCGTCAACTTCGTCATCACATTTTGGAAGACAGACACTCAGAAGTAAAATGAGCATTACTTTCTACTCCGATATTGTATTAAGGTGAAACCAGTTGCGTTGGAAATAAGACTCAAACATATTTCTTATGGTATATGGAATGACATATAACTCAGTGTATACTAGGAGTAATAGTTATTTAAAGTTGACCTGTAATACTCTGCGCTTTTTCTTGATTAATTTTGCTTCTAGAATGTCAAAGACAAGCTTCAAAAATGAATAACAATTTTTATATGTAGAATTTTCTAGATTTATACCCCCTATTAAGTAGGAAATTGAATTAGTTTTCCATCGATACCAATTTCGCCCAAATAGGATACTCAGATGAGATGTTATAGCCATTTTAATAAAGTAGTGTACCATCTGGGCAATCACCGCATCGCGGTGAAGGGTAAATTCCAAATCGTCAAATTCTAGTGGCCCTCTACAATATCCCCATATTGCAAAGAAGCCTTATTTACCATTTGTCTATTTCCAGTGGTTCACCGTGATGGTGGAGCATCGCTATGATGGACCAAATGATAAATCAATAGAGCATCGCGATAACTCCGTATCGCGTAGAAATTCTAGGTTCCAATTGTCTAATTCAAGCGAGCCACTGTGATAGTGCAGCGTCATAGTGGTGTGCCAGTTCAAAAAAAATTATTGTTTCCAGCTCCGATTAAAAGTTTAAAGGGGAAATTTGGTTAATTCCCAAGCCACCAATTCGTGTAAGACACAAGATTTAGACGATTTTTAACCACTTTACACAATTTTCATCCATTCTCTCTCAAAGAAAAACCTAGAGTTCAAAGCTTATTCTCCAAGAAATTCAATTCCTCCATTGTTTCTCAAAGAAAGCTTAAAATTGAGGATTCTCAAGGCAAGATAATCAAGAATCTATCTTCAAGAACTCAAATAATAATCCAAAAAAATCAAGATTTTTCATCTAATCATCTATCAAACTATGTGGGGTTTATGAACAAGGATCCTCTTTCATCTTTGTGCCCAAAATTAGTTTTCAATCACAAATTTACATGATTTTATATGAAATTACATGAGATTTGAGTTAGGGTTCATACCCATTATTGTTATTTACAAGATTATCATATTTTCAAGTGTTTATGAAGTTGAATTACATGTTTGTTTCTATAATTTCATGCCTATTGCAGTAAATTTCATATTTTGGATTGATTTATCATTATTCTCAATATCAAGCACTAACTTTATGATGTTTTGACATGAACTTGATGCATAGGTTATTAAGACTAAGATTATATGTTGATATTTCAAGAAATATGATGCTTTAAGCATCTTATGATCATATTAATTAGAGATTTTCAGTAAAATTTTGATATTTTGATCCGCAGATAAGATTTGGAATCCACTTTACAGATTGATTACAAATTTCATAATTAAGAACAACTTTATTTATAGAATTAATCAGATAGATACATAATTGGTTTCCGAATAAACCATTATGCTAGTTTTAAAGTGGATTTCCCATAGAATGAGTGCAGATTAAAGGGAGTAATGTTTAGCACCGAGTGGAAAGTTTGCGATTAGAGTGCCCTATATTCCATAGAACTACGTAGCGTACGTTGGTACAGATTATTAGATTGTTCCCACTTCTATGTGGATGGCAATTACAGATATGATCACTTACCTTAGGTTATACTTCTTGGCAAGAGTATGACACCTCTCCTCATCGTGACGTTTTTCTATTAGGGGAACAAGACGTTGGACTCCATGTTAGCTCACATAGTTTATATCAGTTAGAAGAACCTCCCTAAAACTTACAGACTACAGATAATAGAAAAGCTTTTACAAAACTAAGTGTAAAGGCTCACAATTTTATTCAAACTATGATTTCCAGAAAGATAATAGTTACAAATTTCAAACACAGAAGTTAATCATTTCTACACTTAGACATTATGATTTAAAGACAGAGTATTAGCATAGCTTCTAGAACTAAATGTTATGACTCACTACATTTACAAAGTATGATTTGCTATTCATGATTTCAGATTTTAGTATTTCAGATATTCCAGCTTATGTAAGTCATTTACATTTAGCGTGCATTGTTTTACAAATTGTGATGATGATTGATATTATGTTTTACTTATGCATTCACCCGATATACTTAGTACATCCTCAAAGTACTGATCCACCAATACGTCTATGTGCTACATTGTCTCATAATGTAGGTTCAAGTACTCAGTATCAGCAGTGTGAGTAGTTCGAGCATCTTTATCCATATTCGACAGTTGGTGAGTCCTCATTGTTTTGGGACTTAGTCATTTAGTTTATTTGTAGCTTATTATTTTATATGATTTAATATTTCTTTTCAGACAGTTTTTAGTTAGCTGGGGTTTTGTCCTAGTGACTCTCTAGATATTATTAATAGAGGCTTGTCAGACTATTATTTGATTTAGACTTATAGTATTAGTTTAGAAGACATCATATTTAGATTATTCTTAGTTAATTCAGACAGTTTTCCACATTCAGTATGATTTTGATATCTATTTTTCCTTATTATGAGATTCAAACTTAGTAGAAGGTAGACAGGGTTAGCTTAAGGCTACTCATATCTTGAGCACTATGTGGTATCTTGATACTAGATTTCAAGGCATTACAAACTTGGTATCAGAGCATAAGGTTTAGAAGAGTCCTAAGGAGTCAGACAAGCCACATTACATAGAGTCTTGATCATGGGTGTGAAGTGTGCCACATCTATCTTGATTACAGTATCTCTATTTACTTTTAACTCGAGCTATTATGTGACAGTTGAATATGCCTCCTCATTGAGCTAACATCTGCAAAAATGATAACCAGCCACCCTAGCCCACCGATCCTCTTAATGAGAATGTATCCTATGCTGAGTTTCGGGCTGCCTTTCAAGTGTTGGCCCAAGCAGTGACTGCCAATGTCCAGGGCAACCATCAGGATGTAGTCCCACTTTAGTAGAATGGTAATTTAGCAGTAGCTAGAATCAGAGATTTCATGAGAATTAATCCACTAGAGTTCTTTGGGTCAAAAGCAGGTGAGGACCCGCAGCTTTATTTAGATAAGGTAAAAAATATCACCTAGATTATGCATATTTTTAAAGAGCAGAGTGTAGAGTTATCATCCTACAGGTTGAATGATGTAGCGTATGATTGGGTAGTTACATGAAAAAATGGTAGAGGTTAGAATGCAGCTCCTATGAGTTGACAGATATTTTAAGATAATTTTCTAGAGAGGTTCTTTTAGTGTAAAATGAGAAAAACTAAGATAGAGGAGTTTGTGAAGCTAAGGTAGGGCTCGATGATAGTGAAGGGGTACTGCCTTAAGTTTAATTAGTTGTCTTAGTATACCCCTGATATGATGGCTAATCCTAGGGCAAGTATGAGTAAGTTTGTTACTGGAGTGTCTAGCTTGGTAGTCAAGGAGTGTAGGACTGCCATGCTTATTGGAGACATGGATCTTGCTAGATTTATGATTCATGCTCATCAGATTGAGACAAAGAATTTAAGGAAAAGAGAGAGAAGTAATAAGAAAGCTAGAACAGGGCAGTTTGAGTATGGCCATTCTAGGTATGAAAGGGAAAATCATTCGTAATTTTAGAATTGTTCATCTATTCCAGCACCATCTTCATATAGTGCTCCCACTCCCAGAGCTAGGAAAGAGCAGTGGGGTAAGCCCTCTATGTCCAGATCTCATAATAGTGTGAGTAGAAGGCCCAGTTATCCTCCATCTACTAAGTGTGGTAAGAATCACCCTGGTGAGTGTTTAGCTGGACAAAAAGGTTGTTGTGGTAAGTTGGGTCATGGAATTAGAGAGTGTCCGCATGCTAAGTTGAGAAATAAAGATGTTCATCCCCATACTCAGGCTACTAGTTCACCAGATCCTCTAGGTAACCCAATCCCTCCTTAGGGCGCATCATCCAGTACCGGTAGTGGTATGTGCTAGAATTGGTTTTATGCTTTACCATACCATCAGGAGCAGGAGAATTCACTAGATGTTGTTAGTGGTATGCTTCGTGTCTTTTATCATGATGTTTATGTGTTGTTAGACCCTGGGTCGTATTTCTCTTATGTGACACCGTTAGTTGCAGTAAATTTTGAAATAAGCCTTGAGAAGATCCATAAACCCTTCTTGGTCTCTACTCTGGTAGGTGAGTCAGTTGCTGCCAAATAGATCTATAAAAAGTGTCCTATCACTGTACTTTATAAAATCATGTTAGTTGTCATGATAGAGTTAGATATGGTTGACTTTGATCTTATTCTGGGTATGGATTAGCTCTATTCATGTTATGCATCAATAGATTATCGCACCTGAGTAGTGAAGTTTCAGTTTCTAGATGAGCTAGTCTTTGAGTGGGAAGGTAATTCAGTGTCTCCCAAGAGTCATTTTATATCATATCTTAAAGTTAGAAAATTGATTTCAAAGGTTGTATTTATCATCTAGTTCTAGTCAAAGACACCAAGTCTGAGACTCTAACAATTCAGTTAGTAAGTGTAGTCAATGAGTTTCCCGATGTTTTTTTGAAGATATGTCAGGGGTCCCTCCAATAGGGAAATAGAATTCTAGATTGACCTTCTCCCAGATACTTAGCCCATCTCAATACCTCCATATCGTATGGCTCCCGGTGAGTTTAAAGAGTTGAAAGATGTAATACCCCTTATGTTTCCAAGCTTGGAAATGTATCAGTTCTCCTGTGTATCAAACCTTATATCCTATGATTCATATTTGAGTACATGATTTACAATGAGTATCCTAGAAATAAGATAGCTTATGATGTGTTTATCAAGCTCATGTGAGTCACTCAGAGTAAGGAAAGCTAACAGCTTTTGGATCCATCAAGTTTTAGTGTGTGATTCCATAAGAGTGACCTTTGAATGAGGATAACTTGATTTATATATTACATTTTGGCAGATTTAGACCCACCAAATTATATAGAATCAAATTAGCTTTCCAACGATTCCAATTTTATAAAAATTCGACACCCGAGCAAGAAGTTATGGCCCTGCAAAGTAGGAGTGTGATGCATAAACAATCACACATGACTACTGGATCAAGTGTGCGACAGGTTGTGCGGCGTACACCCTCAAGTGTGTGATAGCATGCGCGACGCACACCTTAGCTTATGCGATAGGATGTGCGGTGAACACCTTAGCATGTGCGATGAGGTGTGTGACATATACTTATGATTTCATCCACGAAAAAAACACTTAGTTTTTAAGATATTTTGAGGATAATTAATTCTTTTAACACTCCTTACACTTCCCAATACTTAACCTCATGAAATTAATAGATTCTAATCACATTACAACCTTATTAACATCTTATGTTCCTTATCCAAGAGCATAAGAAGGAGAAAAACTACTAGGGTTTGATAATCAAGCTTGAAGGTCCATTCTTTGAACATTTTTATCACCATTAAGTTATGCATACTGTTCATCCACAGATCCCTTTCATTCATGGAGTTCAAGAATAAATCTTTGATAACAAAATCATGAATGTTTTGTGGTAATATGGTTGTATTCATGTTGTTGTTTGTGGTTTGTGTTATAGAGTGGAAATTTGATGAACTTCCAAGAAGATTGTGATCATATAGTTGGAACCCATGAATTTGGGTGGATTAAAGTAGTGTAAGTTTGTGAATACACCTATGCCTTAAAGAGTGCATGTAAGGTGTTTCATAAAATACTTAAGAGACTAGAAATCATGCATTATAGCTAAATTGTGACTAAGTGAAGGATTCATGATAGGCCTCTATGATTCAAGGTCATCCATGTTGATAATGTGTCTTTTGAACACTGTTGAATTACTCATGAACTAGTCTTATGCAATTATGCTATGCTTACTTGCAAAACCCACTCATGTACAAGGTGTAGAATACCCATGTACTTCATCAAATTCGCCAAGTTATGATATTACAGATTGTGGTTGTAATATGTAATGAGCATGATATTGTAAGCTATGCAAGTATATACATATTGTATGAAATTCCCTTCCATGAAATAGATTGTTGAGAAACATGCTTAGTATAAAATCCCTAATTTATGATATTGTGGATTATAGACTCTACTCTTATGATCAAGTCATTCATACGTGTCAGTTTCCTTCCATCATGTCCTGGGGGTACTTGTACCCAAAAAATATAGTTGTGTGCCTAGAGCCATGTCATCTTTTCACAATACTCTCAGTCAGGCCATGATCTATAGAAATCAGTCAATCATGTGACTTAGGAAAACTCAGTAATCTCAGTAGTTTAGTATTCTCAGTAATGTCAGTGCTCAGTAACCTCAGTAATCACAGAAAATCTCAGTAACTTCAGTGCTCTTAATCAGTCCTCAGAAATCATTATATTCTGTCTGTCATTGGAATCCAATAAACTCAGTTTTAGCTCCGCTAAACAATACCACTAGTATCAGTTCAGTTAATTTGTATCAGTTCAACAACTCAGTTCAGTTATGTTATTTAGTTTAGCCCAGTTACTTTGGTGGTTCTCCTAGATCCTTTCGATGACCTGTGTTGAAGAGATATCTATCTAATCCGATCGATTGCGTAAAGCCTACGGTAGCAACTTCAGTTTAGTGTCTTTCAAATGGGAGTAGTATTCAGCACTGAGCGAACCTAGGGATGGGGGCTCACCCGCTAAAATAGGACTGAGATCCCTAGAAGCAATCCCTAAGTTCCAGAACTACGTTGCCAGTGTAGGTACAAGATGTCACCCGTTAGATACAATTGACATACTTAGGGGTCACCCGTTAGCACATTTATATGTATTGTACTGATCCCAATAGTCACCCGCTAGATTAGGAATGACTCCACAGTAGATATCTTTATTGGTCACACGGTTCTGACACTCTTCTAGTCAGGACAGATATTGGACCCCAGTCAGCTTAGCTTAGGGAATGTCGGTTAGATGAACACATCCCATAGTTTTAGTTACAGAATCAAGGCTTTCAGAAACAGTCAACTCAACTTAGTAGTACATATTCAGTACTGTTAGATACAGTCAATGCTTATAATTGTAAATAGACTTCAAGATCACCCATTAGCTAGGACTGATCTCAACTATGATTAATCAGTATCAGAATCATTAGATTTAAAGATCACCCGCTAGATAGGACTGATCTCAGACTAAGTCAAATCATCCTTATTATCAGTATACTCATGATCACCTGCTAAAAACGACTGATCTCAGATTTAGTTACTCCAAGTAGAATGGAACTCAGATAGTTCTATCAGAACTTAGACTGTTAGATACAGTCGCTCAATATCAGTTATTTTGATTAATCCAATCTTTATAGTTATATAAGCTATATCTGTTGTCATAGCTCACGTTACCAGTATTCAGTTTTAGTACTGTTAGACACAGTCATTCGAACCAGTTCTTTATAATTTAAACTGTTAGAAATAGTTAATAATCTCTTCAGTACCTCAGTAATAGTAAAGTCATGTCGTCAACATTCAGACTCACTAATCAGCATCATCATGAGTTCAGTTATAGTTGTTTATGCATGTATGTATTCTCACGTTCATATTAGTTAACATTGTTCATGCATATAACACATTGCATTTATCCAACCTCACTCATATACTCAGTAAATTCAGACGTATTGATACATTTGCGCTATGGTTTTTTCTCTTATGTCACACCATAGGTTCAGAGGCACGAGCTCCAGACCAGCTATAGCATTCCTGTGTTCAGAGTTTGTAATGAGTCTTTCTTATTCGAGGATGATGTGATTAATGCTACATTTACTATTCAGTTGCTAGATGGAGTTAGTTGGAGACATATTCCTTCAACTCCTTATTCAGTTCAGTTAGAGGCTTTCATACTAGATGTTAGATTAGATATTTATATCTCATTATTATTAGCATTTATGACTTCTTTTGGTATTGTTATACCTTTTTCAGACATTTTGTTATTAGACATTTATTCAGTTCGAACCTTATCGCCTCTCATGTTCATGTTTCTGCATTTTATATATATTATGCAGTATACAGGTACAAATATCAGCCATGGGTTAGCTTGTGGTCTTTCAGGGTGATGAGCACCGCGTAGCATTCTGGTTTCAAAAATTGGGGTGTTACAAACTTGGTATTAGAGCCAAAGGTTCAATAGAGTCCTAGGAAGTTTGAAAGCCACATCTAGTATAGTCTTATAGATGCATGTGTTGTGCACCAAACTTATGTGCAGGAGGCTATGAGATGTTTTAGGAATAATTTCCCTTCTTTCAGTATGAGTTAGCTAGTAAAGCCAGTAAGTTAGTTCAGCAATCGAGCAGTTAGATTTTTGTAGATTGTTTTCTCATCCTTGCATCTATTCATGCTATCCAAAATCTCAAAACCTCCTTGTAGTTGCAAGTTTAGTTTATCTCATGCATCATGCATTAGTTTCAGCCTCCCAAAGTTTAGTTATAATCTAGTTCATAGATGCTCTGTGCATCACCCAGTAGCTCTATAAGGTAAGTGTTCTTAGAGGGACATACCGTCCCAGGGGGAGATACACCAATTTCTCTTAACGCTCTCATGCCTTATATCCTTCAATTTCTCCTTGCATAACGAATTTAGTCTAGAATAGAGGGTACTCATAAGTTGACCATCAAGTTAGACCTCAGCTGTAAGTCAAGTATTCAGAGGTTCAGTTCAGTTCATGGTGTTCAGTCCATATATCATGTAGAAATATCAGTCATGTTCTCATGTTTTAGTTCAATATTAGTATCTTTACCATTGCATGTTCAGTCGCATGTTCATTAGTCAATTCAGTCATGTATTCACATATCAGATATGCATTGTCAGCTTATCAGTACTTTTAGTCATGCATTCATGTATCATGTCAGTCATATAATCATACACCAGATATGCATGGATTTAACTTATCAGTTAAGCATCAGTTATGCATTCTCAATTTCAGTAACTTAGTTTATCAGGACACTCAGTCCTACATTCATAAATCAGCTACCCATGCATCAGATATGCATATATAGTATGATATGCTCAATTTTCAGTCATGTCAGCCATGAAATCATGATCAATTATTCATGCTATATATTCATGTAAGTTGTCTTTTTTCTCATCTCAACTAGTATCATTCGAGGACGAATGTTCCCAAAGGGGAGGTATTGTAATACCTCATATATTTCCAAGCTAGGAAATAAATCATTTCTCTTACATATGAAACCTCATATCCTGTTATTCATATTTGAGCACTTGACTTACAATGAGTATCCTAGTGATAAGATAGCTTATAATGTGTTAATCATGCTCAATGAGTCACTCAGAGTAAGGCAAGCTAATAGCTTTTGGATCCATCAAGTTTTAGTATGTGATTCCAAAAGAGTGACCTTTGAATGAGGATAACTTCATTTATAGGTGACATTTTGGCATATTTAGACCCATCAAATTGTAGATAATCAAATTAGCTTTCCAAAGTTACAAATTTTATAAAAATCCGACACCCGAACAAGAAGTTATGGCCCTGTAAAGTAGGAGTGCGATGCATAAACAATCGCATATGGCTACTGGATCAAGTGTGTGACAAATTGTGTGGCGCACACCTTCACATATGCGATAGCATGTGTGACGCACACCTTATCTTATGCGATAGGATGTGCGGTGCATATCTTAGCATGTGCGATGAGGTGTGCGACGCACACTTATGATTTCAGCCACCAAAAAACACTTAGTTTATTAGTTATTTTGAGGATAAATAAGTCTTTTAACACTCCTTACACATCCCAATACTTAACCTCACCAAATTTATAGCTTATAATCACATTACAACCCTCTTTACATCTTAAGTTCATTATCCAAGAGTACAAGAAGGAGAAAAACTACTAGGATTTCATAATCAAGCTTGAAGGTCCAATCTTTCAACAATTTCATTGTCATTAAGGTATGCGTAGTGTTCATCCATGGATTCCTTTCGTTTGTGGAGTTCAAGAATCAATCTTTGATAACAAAATCATGAATGTTTTGTGGTGATATGGTTGTATTCATGTTTTTGTTTGTGGTTTGTGTTATAGAGTGGGAATTTGATGAACTTCCAGGAAGATTGTTATCTTATAGTTAGAACCCATGAATTTGGGTGGATTAAAGCGGTGTAAGTTTGTGAATACACCTATGCCTTAGAGAGTACATGTAAGGCGTTTCATAAAATACCTAAGAGACTAGAAATCATGCATTATAGCTAAATTGTGACTATGTGAATGATTCATGATAGGCCTTTATGATTCAATGCCATCCATGTTGATAATGTGTCTTGTGAACACTATTGGAGTACTCATGAACTAGTCTAATGGAATTATGCTATGCTTACTTGCAAAACCCACTCATGTACAAGATGTAGAATACCCATGTACTTCATCAAATTCCCCAAGTTATGATATTATGGATTGTGGTTGTATTATGTAATGAGCATGATATTGAAAGCTATGCAAATATATACATGTTGTATGAAATTCCCTTCCATGAAATAGATTGTTGAGAAACATGCTTAGTATGAAATACCTTATTTATGATATTATGAATTATGGACTCTACTCTTATGATCAAGTCAGTCATGTGTGTCAGTTTCCTTCCATTGAGTCCTGGGGTACTTGTACCCAAAAAATATAGCTGTGTGCCTAGAGCTATGTCATATTTTCACGATACTCTTAGTCAAGCCATGATATATAGAAATTAGTCAGTCATGTGACTCAGGAAAACACAGTAATCTCAGTAGTTCAATAGTCTCTGTAATATCAGTGCTCAATAACCTCAAGAATCACAGTAAATATCAGTAACTTCAGTAATCTTAATCGGTCCTTAGAACTCATTATATTCCGTCCGTCATCGAAATCCAGTAAACTCAGTTTTAGCTCCGCTAAAAAATACCACCTGTATCAGTTCATTTAATCAGTATCAGTTTAATAAATCAGTTCAGTTAAGTTATTTAGTTTAGCCCAGTTATGCAATTCAATGTCTTTCAGATGGGAGTAGGATTTAGCACCGAGCGAAACTAGGGATGGAGGCTTACCCGCTAGAATAGGACTGAGATCCCTAGAAGCAATCCCTAAGTTCTAGAACTATGTTGCTAGCATAGGTACGAGATGTCACCCGATAGATATGATTGACATACTCAGGGGTCACCCATTATCACATTTATATGTATAGGATCGATCCTAGGAGTTACCCGCTAGATTAGGAATGACTATATAGCAGATGTCTTTATTGGTGGTGCGGTACTGACACTCTTCCAATCAGGGAAAAGATTGGACCCCAATCATCTTAGCTTAGGCATATCGGTTATATGAACATATCCCATAGTTTCAGTTACAGAATTAGGGCTTTCAGACACAGTCAACTTAGCTTAGTAGTACAGATTCAGTATTGTTAGATACAGTCAATACTTATCATTGTAAATAGACTTTAAGATCACCCATTAGCAAGGACTTATCTCAACTATGATTAATCAGTATTAGAATCATTAGGTATAAAGATCACCAACTAGATAGGACTGATCTTAGACTAATTCAAATCATCCTTATTATTAGTATACTTATGATCACCATCTAGATAGGACGGATCTCAGATTTAGTTAATCCAAGTAGAACGGAACTCAGATAGTTCCATCAGAACTTAGACTATCATATACAGTCTCTTAGTATCGATTATATCGATTAGTTCGATCATTACAGTTATATCAGCTATATCAGTTGAAATAGCTCACTTTACTAGTATTTAGTTTTAGGACTATTAGACTCAGTCATTCAGACTAGTTCTTCATGATTTGAACTGTAAAAAATAGTCAATAATCTATTCAGTACCTCAATAACAGTAAAGTCATGTCGTCAGTATTCAAACTTAGAAGTCAGCATCATCACAAGTTTAATTATAGTTGTTTATGCATGTATGTATTCTCACATTCATATTAGTTAGCATTGTTCATGCATATAACCCTTTGCATTTAGCTTACCTCACTCGTATACTCAGTACATTCAGATTTACTGACGCATTTGTGCTATGGTGCTTTCTCTTATGTTAACCATAGGTTCAGAGGCACGAGCTCCAGATCAGCAGTAGCATTCCAGTATTCAGAGTTTACAGTGAGTCTTTCTTATTCGAGGACGATATGATTATTGCTTCATTTACTATTTAGTTGCTAGATGAAGTTAGTTAGAGACATGTTCCTTCAACTCCTTATTCAGTTCAGTTAGAGGATTTCAGACTAGATGTCAGATTAGATATTTTGATCTCATTATTTTCACTATTTATGACTTGTTTTGGTATTGTTATACCTTTTTCAGACATTTTGTTATCAGACTTTTATTCAGTTCGAACCTTATGGCCTTTTATGTTCATGTTTTTTCATTTTATGTATATTAGCAGTATAAAGGTACAAATATTAGTCATGGGTTAGCTTGTGGTCCTTCGGGGTCATGAGCACCATGTGGCATTCCGGTTCAGAAAATCGGGGTGTTACAAAAGATCAATTCAAAGATCTTTTAGATAAAGGTTTCATAACGCCTAGTATTTCTCCATAGGGCACTCTCCTCCTATTCATGCAAAAAAATATGGTTCTTTGTGTATGTCCTTTGACTATCATTAGTTGGATAAAGTTACGGTCAAAAACAAATATCCTATTCCCAGAATTGACTTATTTGATCAACTCCAAGGTGCAAGTTATTTCTCAAAGATAGATCTTAGATTCGGCTATCATCAACTTAGAGTCAGAGAATGTGATATTCCAAAGATAGATTTTAGAATCCGTTATGGTCATTTTGAGTTTCTAGTCATGTCCTTCGGACTAACAAATGCCCCAACCGCCTTCATGGACTTGATGAATAAATTGTTCAAATAATATTTGGACATGTTTTTCATAGTCTTTATTGATGATATTCTTGTTTACTCTCATAGTGAGGATAATCATGCAGACCATCTTAGAATTATGTTGCAAACTCTTAGAGATCAACAATTTTTCACCAAATTCAATAAGTGTGAATTTTGGCTAAGGTCAGTAACTTTCCTTGGTCATATTATTTCCAGTGAGGGTATTAGACTTGATCCTCAAAAGATAGAAATCATAAGAAATTAGCCTAGACCCATCTCTCCATCAGACATTGGAAGTTTCGTAAGTTTAGCTGGTTATTATAGATGTTTTGTTGAGTGTTTATCGTCTATTCCGTCTCCTATGTCTATATTGACCCAAAACAATTAAGTTTCACTGGTCAGATTCTTGTGTAGAGAGTTTTCAGGAGTTGATACTCGACTCACTTCAGCCTCAATTTTAGCATTACCTAATGGTACAAATGGTTTTGTGGTGTATTTTGATGCCTCTACAGTTGGTTTGGGTTGTGTTTTGATGTAGAGAGGTAAGTTTATATCCTACACCTCTAGACAACTTAAGCCTCATGAAAAGAATTACCCTAACCATGATCTTGAATTAGCTGTTGTTGTGTTTGCTTTGAAAATCTGGAGACAATATCTTTACGGGTTTCATATTGATGTGTTTACGGATCACAAAAGTTTACAGTATGTGCTTACTCAGAGAGATTTAAATCTTTATCAGAGAAGGTGGTTAGAATTGCTGAAAGATTATGATATAAGTGTGTTGTATCATCCGGGCAAGGCAATATAGTGGCAAACACACTTAGTATATTGTCTATGGGCAGTGTTACTCATGTGGAGAATGATAAGAAGGAGTTAGTTCGGAAAGTTCATTAGTTAGCTAGAATGGGTGTGAGATTAGTTGATTCGGCTGAAGGGAATGTTTGGGTTCAGAGTAGTTCTGAATCTTCTCTAGTTTTGGAAGTGAAAGAGAAGCATGATGAGGATTCTAGTTTGGTCAAATTGAAGTAGTCAGTTAAAGACCAAAAGGTGGAGCTTTTCTCCCAAGGGGGAGATGGTGTGTTGAGATACCAGAGTAAATTATGTGTGCCCTATGCTAATGATTTGAGTTAGCAAATTATGGTGGAAGTTCATGGTGCGCGTTATTCTATTCATTTAGGTTCTATCAAGATGTACCATGATTTATGGGAAATCTATTGGTGGAGCGGTATGAAGAGATATTTAGCAGAGTTCATAGCCAAGTGTGCAACTTATTAACGCGTAAAGGTATAGCACCAAAGACCTAGTGGTACATTGTAAGAGTTTGGTATCCCCACTTGGAAGTGGGTAGAGGTGAATATGGACTTTGTGATTGGATTACCCCGTTCGCGTCATTAGCATGATTTGATTTGGTTTATCGTAGATAGCTTGACTAAGTCAGCATATTTCTTACCAGTTCACACGTCTTACACAGCTTAAGATTATGCCAAGTTGTATATTAGAGAGTTGGTTAGATTTCATGGAGTTCCTTTATGCATCATCTCAGATAAGGGTACTCAGTTTACGTCCCAGTTTTGGAAGCCTTTCAGAAGGGTCTTCGTACCCAAGTTCATCTTAGTTCATCTTTTTATCCGTAGATAGATAGTCTGGTGGAAAGGAACAATCGAACCTTAGAAGATATGTTGAGGACATGTGTTCTTGATTTTAAAGGTAGTTGGGATGAACATTTGCCATTGATTGAATTCACTTTTAATAACAATTATCATGCTAGCATTCAGATGGATCCGTTCAAGGCTCTTTATAGGAGTAGATATAGATCACCAGTTGTTTGGTTCAAATTGGGTGAGGCCGCTTTGATTGGCCCATACATGGTGTTTGAGGCCATAGAGAAAGTTTGGTTGATCCAAGAGAGATTGAAAGCAGCCTAGAGTCATCAAAATTTGTATGTAGATGTAAGAAGAAGAGACCTTGAGTTTGAGGTAAATGATCTTGTGTATTTGAAAGTTTCATCCATGAAAGGGGTGAAGAGATTTGGTAAGAAGGGGAAGCTTAGTTCCCGATATGTAGGCCTGTTGTAGATTTTAAGTCGTGTTGGGAAGGTGGCGTATGAACTTAAGCTACCAGCAGATTTATCCTCATTCTATCTATTTTTTCATTTATCCTTTTTGATGAAGTGCATGGACGATTCAGCTATTATAGTTCTTTTAGAAAGTACAGATATTCAGAACAACCTTTCTTACGAAGAAGTTCAAGTAGATATCCTTAATCACCAGATCCATAGAGTAAGGAACAAAGAAGTTCTCTTGGTTAAAGTTCTGTGGTAAAATCAGTCTGTTGATGGTGCTACTTGGGAAGCAGCAACAGACATAGGTACCAAGTATCCTCATCTTTTCTCCACGAACTCAAATTCATCCGAAGGTAATAGTCTTCCTTCATTCAGTTCTTTCCCAGTCTCAAATTTAGCTATATAGTTTTTTTCATGTAGATTCATGCACTCGTAGATTAGTTTAGTAGCTTGGTATGTTTTAGATTCAGTCATATAGTTTATTTCAGTGTGCATGATAGCTTAGAGCGTCAGATTCCCCAATATTTTCAGCTTAACTAGCCACATTCGAGGATGAATGTTCCCAAGGGGGAGATATTGTAATACCTCGCACTTTTCCTAGCTTAATTTAGCTTCTAGAATGTCAAAGACTAGATTCAAAAATGAATAACAATTGTTGCATGTAGAATTTTCCAGATTTAGGCCCTCTATTGAGTAGGAAATTGAATTAGCTTTCCATCGATACCAATTTTTCCCAAATTTGATACTTGGTTGAGAAGTTATGGTGATTTTAGTAAAGCAGTGTACCATTTGGGCAATCACCACATCGCGGTGAAGGGAAAATTTCAAATAGTCAAATTCCAGTGGCCCCCTGTGATAGCCCCACATCATGGAAAAGCCGTATTTCCCATTTGACCACATTCAAGTGTCTCACCGTGATGGTGGTGCATCAAGGTGATGGTCCAAATTAAAAATCAGTAGAGCATCGCGATAGCTCCGTATCACGTAGAAATTCCAGGTCCCAGTTGTCTAATTCTAGTAAGCCATTGCAATAGTGGCGAATCGCGGTGGCATGCCAGTTCAGAAAATTTTTATTGTTTCCAACTCCAATTAAAAGTTTAAAGGGAAACTTTGGTCAATTCTCAAGCCCCCAATTCATGTAAAACACAAGATTTAGACCATTCTTAAGCACTTTATACAATTTTCTTCCACTCTCTCAAATAAAAACCCTAGAGTTCAAAACTTCTTCTCCACAAATTCAATTCCTCCATTGTTTCTCTGATAATGGTTAAAATTGAGGATTCCCAAGGCAAGATAATCAAGAATCTATCTTTAAGAACTCAAATAGGAATTGAAAAATTCAAGATTCTTCATCTAATCATCTACCAAGGTATGTGAGGTTTATGAACAAGGATCCTCTTTCATCTTTGTGCCCAAAATTAGTTTTCAATCACAAATTTACATGATTTTATATGAAATTACATGAGATTTGAGTCAGTGTTCATACCCATTATTGTTATTTACAAGATTATGATATTTTCAAGTGTTTATGAATTTGAATTACATGTTTATTTCTGTAATTTCATGCCTATTGCAGTAAATTTCAGATTTTGGATTGATTTATCATTATTCTCAATATCAAGCATGAATTTTATGATGTTTTGACATGAACTTGATGCATGGGTTACCAAGCCCAAGATTATATGTTTATATTTCAAGAAAGATGATGCTTTAACCATCTTATTATCAGATTAATTACATATTTTCAATAAAGTTTTGATCTTTTGATGCCCAGATAAAATTTGGAATCCACTTTATAGATTGATTACAGATTTTATAAGTAAGAACAACTTTTTTTACAAATTTAATCAGATAGATGCATAATTGGTTTCAGAATAAACCGTTAGGCAAGTTTTAAAGTGGATTTCCAACAGAATGAGCGCAGATTAAAGGGAGTAGTGATTAGCACCGAGTGGGAAGTATGCAATTAGCGTGCCTTTTCTTTCATAGAACTACGTAGCCAACATAGGTACAGATTATCAGATTATTCCTACTTAAATATGGATGAAAGTTACAGATGTGATCACTTAGCTCAGGTTATACTCCTTGGCAAGAGTATGATACCTCTCCTATTTGTGAGGTTTTCCCATTAGGAGAACAAGACGTTGGACTCCATGTTAGCTCACATAGTTTATGTCGGTTAGAAAAACCTCCCTAAAGTTTACAGACTATAGATAACATAAAATAATTTAGAAAACTAAGTGTAAAGGCTCCCAATTTTATTCAAATTATGATTTGCAGAAAGATAATAGTTACAAATTTTAGCTTTCAGATTTCAGACATAGAAGTGAATCTTTTCTACACTTAGACAGTATTATTTAAATACAAAGTATTAGAACAGCTTTTAGAACTAAATGTTATGACTCACTACATTTACAAATTATGATTTGTTATTCATGATTTCAGATTTTAATATTTCAGATATTCCAGCTTATGTGAGTCATTTACATTTACCGTGCATTATTTTACAAACTGTGATGATGATTGATATTATGTTTTACTTATGCATTCACCCTCATATACTTAGTACATCCTCAAAGTATTGTTCCATATATATGTCTATGTGCTACATTGTCTCATAATGTAGGTTTAGGAGCTCAGTATCAGCAGCGTGAGTAGTTCAAACATCTCTATCCACATCTAGCAGTTGGTGAGTCCTTATAGTTCGAGGACTTAGTCATTTAGTTTATTTGTAGCTTATTAGTTTATATGATTCAGTATGTTTTTTCAGACAGTTTTGAGTTAGCTAGAAGTTTGTCCTAGTGACTCTCTATATATTAGTAGTAGAGGCTTGTCAGACTGATAGATTTGATTCAGACTTACAGTATTGTTTTATCAGACATCATATTTTAGGTTATTCTTAGTTAATTCAGACAGTTTTCCGCATTCAGTATGATTTTCATATATACTTTACCCTATTATGATATTCAAACTTAGTAGAAGTAATACAGGATTAGCTTAAGGCTACTTGTATTCTTGAGCATCGTGTGACATCTTGGGACCAGGTTTTGGGGCGTTACATGACCCAAGCTGAAATATTCAATTAAACTTAATCGATAGAAACATTCTTAACTCGTCTTTGAGTTAGGAGATATTTGTGACCTAAATTCATATTCAAAGGTATTCCCACACTATATAATTGATCATAACACATATATTAACAAAGAATCATTGGTTTTGGGTCTATACACATTGAAACGATGATTTAAAATTTAGCCCAAAAAAATGTAGAGTGTTACATTATCTCCCCCTTGGAATCATTCATCCTCGAATGATAGGTAGGATTTTGTTGAAGCTATAGAAGTATGGAATAATGGATGTAATCTCACATTAGAAATTTTATTTCCCTCAATGAAACCTACGTAAACATTCAAGAACATCTTTATGTCATTACCAAGTAAATTGTATAAGCACAAATCATGAGATAACGAAACTTGACATTGATATGATTTTGGTATGTGTTTTATGGCACATGATTAAAACATTTGTAAGACATGAATTTTTCTAAGAATCATTGGTTTAATTAAGATTGATACAAGAAATGAGATGAGATTCCCGCGGGACATAAGAATAGAATAGAAGCATTCTCTACCTCAACTAATACATCTAATAGCCTTTAAATTTTTGCGACGCTTCTCCACTATGATTTCAACTATGAGTACCACATTTCAACATCCCAAATCTTATAATTTTCGTGCTAAATACATAAATATAAGAGCTTGAGTTTAACTGTATCGTATTTCTATATTGAAGCCTAACCCGGAGTAAAAGATGCTAGCTTAGACTATGGGACCCCATGTTCTACATCCCTTTAAAAATATTTCTCCATCTTATCACTATAATCGAACAACCTTCTGCCTTAAATCGAGGAGTACTAACCACATAATCATGGGTTTGTATCTTCATCAATCACCACATTCAATACTATCATTACTCCACCCACTTCATAGATCTCCCAACCAAGACCACTAATTTAATTGCTCTCACAAAGATTTTCGCCACATATCTCCTTTCTAACTATTTTACATAATCAAAGTTTGTCTCCCCCCCTTTTTTCCCTTCACCTATAACCTTAGCTAAAGAAATCACCTCAAAATTTTCACATTCATGGAAATCTACTTCCCTACCTAAAACATCACTACTCTTCTATAACAACCATCATACTATCACACGGTGGGTCATTGAGGGACCCGAGCATAAGCACCATAAATAGGAGAGTGACACTATTCGACTATAACTTATACTTATTGAACTACTCAAGGTGGGATATGAGATGAAGATACGACACAATAGGAACAAAGTGCTTCATATATCAAATGTATTGATCATGAGTAGAGAGTCGTTCTGGCATAAACACAATACAACATGGATTCTTAAGACAGACCACAGTGATAAAACATGAGTGCACATATCAATAGTATAACCTAAGGACAGAATTCATGAAGTCAACGATTTTCTACTTGGAGCCATTGCTCCTCATTTAAGAACTATATGTGGCCATGAGTTTGCATAAGCTTTATCTCATTGGGCTAGACCCAACATAGCATGAACAGGTAACATATAAAAAGAACAATTTTCTTAGAACCAAGCATATTATAAGATATGTATTTTTTTATGGATCATGAGCATCATATCATCGGGCTTGAATACATGAAAGGATGGATTTGTCAAGACATCATTACTTCTAGTTTGGAGGTCAAAGCATGACATGACTTACATAGAGAACTCAAACCTTAAACATTAGCAGGACTTGAATACATAAGACATTAGTTGAATAAACTCTTAAGCTGAAGTAGGAGGAATATGCTTGAATAGGAATAGGTTTATCATGACTCTTCCCTTAACTTGCCACAATGAGAAAATTCGAGAACTACCTTGACTCACCATCTCCCCCTTAGATCAAAGTGACAATCCTAGACTTGAGAACATAACCTCTCATGAATCTATAACTACAATTCACAAGACAATAGGGGGCATTAGTATACACATGAACAAAAACTTCCCTCAATAATTTTTAACAAAAATATACTAATTTCTTTCTAGGATATCACCCTTCAGGGACACTAATCATAACTTTCTCCAAGCCCCAAAGTAATTAACCTATGATTAACGCTATCATGGGCATGGACATCCACGCTTCTAAATACTTAACACTCCATCTTCAACTCTTTAGGATACTAGAATTACACCTATAATCACATAACTTACAACTTAATCAAATTTGTAAAACCATACCAAAGGCGCACATTGCCTACCAATTTTTCCTCAATTCAACTCTAAAGAACACTACACAACAACTTCCCAGACTTTTCCATACTTCAAGATACAAGAATGCAACTAGGTACGCAAAAAACCTATGCACATAAAATTGTATCTAACAACAGGCTACCTGGGGGGTTCAACTTATTCTTATATACCCACGCTCTTATCCGCTTGATGAATCAACCACGATTCATCGTCCTAACACTAGTCTCATATACATAAATGTTGCAATTATCCTCTTCTTTTTTCCACTAGTTTCCAACTTAGGCTATTGGACACATCAAATCAATCCTACTACTTACTCCCACAAAACATGGATCATTAACCTTAAGATACTATTCTCACTACCCTAATCCACATCTAAAGTTCAATCCCATTGTCTAGCACCAATCACATAACACCGATGAAGCATCTTGTACATTATACTAGCCCATCAAATAGAAATATTAACCAAAGTCTCTTACTTCACTTAACTATGGCCCATAAGTTCATCCTCTTCACAAAATTACTACTATGCCTCAAAATCTACTACATACCTTCTTACATATCGTACTAGGCTTCAACTACTAGAGAAAATTAAATCAAGGAGGTAAAGTCACATAATAAGGATAGTCGATCTTAATCTAATAATATTACCTATTACCATCCATTAACATATCCCACTTTCTCACAACATATTTACTAACCCATGCATACATCACAACCTCCTTCAAAATTCCATATACAACAATGAGTCTATACCTATAACTTATTGAATAATCTACCCCTTTCCCTTCACAACCTATAAATGATTTTCACAACCACTATAACTATCCGTTCGGAGATCCTTCCCTAGTTTAAATAAATAATAATTGTATGTAACATCCCAAATCTGGTACTTAAAATTCTACATGGCGCTCATGACCCCAAAGGACCACAAGCTAATTCATGACTGATATTTGTATCTGTACACTATATAACATACTAAATTTAATACAGAAATGGAGGATGAAAAGCCATAAGGTTCAATACTACATGACTGATAAAATATAACATCTGAGTGGGGTAATAGAATACCCAAAACTAAAATACTATCTGAACATACTGTAGTCTGAAAAACCTCTAAAACATAATCGTCTGGACAAGGAGTTGATGGGATATGTCCCCAACTAACTCCAACTTATAAATTAATTAATGATATAATAAATAAATGATCATGTCCTCAAAAAATGAGGACTCACCGCTAACTCTAACTGTTGAGACTGGAACCGTGCTGATGCTCTAGAGCTCATGTTTCTGAATCTATGGTATAAGACATCATAGCACAAATACGTCAGTACTTTGAATATACTAGTATGCATGGAAGGTAGGCTGAATGCATTGGGTTCATATGTATGAACAATACTGTATAACTGACTAATATAAATGTGAGAATACAAGCATGAATACGTGGTAACTATATTTGGGATCGTGATAACATAAATTTACTTATAACAAACATGACTAATAACTAAATTTTGATGACAGATATAATTGATGACATGAGTAAATGTATCTGATAGTCTAGAATCTGATAGAAGTAGCTGAGTTCCGTATTGTTCTGAGTTGACTGTATCTGACAGTCCTAAATTTTATAGAACTATCTGAGTTCTATTACTAGGACTGAATAACTGTATCTAACAGTCCTGATTCTATAACTAAAACTATGGGAAGTATTTATCTAACCAACATGCCCCTAATATGCCATCATGGCTGAGTTGGGGTCCAATCTGTAACCCCAATTGAAATGGTGTCAATACTGCGCCACTAGTAAGGACAATCTGCGAGCAACCCTCATATAACAGGTAACACTAGTGAGAATTGTAGGAACCCTCATATAACAGGTTAAGCCACCTCATTTAGCCTCATATAGTATGTTATGATGTCGCAACCTACGCTGGCTATGGAGTTCTATAATGTAAGGATTGCTTCTTAGACTCACACACTCATATAACAGGTGAGTTCCCATTCTTGGGTTCGCTCGGTGCTAATTCCTACTCCCATCTAAATAGATAATGAACCTGATTAATTGAACTGAATTGGACTTATTTAACTGAGTTCCACTGACTAACGGAATAGTTTTGAGATTACTATATTACTAATCTTTCCTAAGTCACATAACTGACTGTGTTCTATGGATTATGGATTGACTGAGGATATCGTGAAAACATGACATGGACTCTAGGGACACAACTATATTTTTTGGGTACAAGTACCCCTAGGACTCGATAGAAGGAAACTAACAAAGCATGAGTTTCTTCAGTACAGGACCAACATCAATAATTCATAATCCTTTGGCTAAGACATTTATCAAACACTTGACATACATAACTTGTACATGAATGGAGATTTGATATTATCATACTAGTATGGCACTTTTCCTTCACATAGCTATTTAATCAAACATGGGCGGAGCATGCTATGGTTATACAATCATCAACACATCTAATAATCAAGGATATACTAATCAACTTGTGAATTGAAGGGTTTATCATGAATACCGCTTAATTCCTCACATACTAGAATCAATTCTTATAATTAATAGTCTATAACAGGGAATGAAACCAAAAAACAACATGAACATCACTTTTCAATTCAATTAAATCATGAACATTCGTAAATATACAAATCTTTGATTTTGAAAAAAGATTCTTCAGCTTCATGGGTGAAATAGACCCATGAATCAACACATGACATACCTTAGTTCTTGATTTAGCGAATATTGACGGAGAGACTTTCTTGAAATTGAATTCCCAATTGAAACCCTAGCTTGTTCTTGAGAAAAAATTGAGAGAAACTAGTATATTTTGGGTTCCAAATAGCTGAATCTCATGTTAAAGGGCTTAAATAAGGGTGGAAAATTGACCCTTTTAACCCTATACGCATCTTTTAAATTGGTGAAAATTTCCTGACCTAGACCCCTAGCATGACGTGGTGCTATCATGCCATGTCACTAGAATTTAACAATTGGCAAAATAGAGAAATTGCGTGATGCGGAGCCATCGCGTTGTCACTTCATTTGCGACCTGGAAGTTTTGGTGCGACGTGGAAAAATAGTGATGGGACACTGGAAAAAGGAAAATTGTCATTTTATCTTGTCGCGCAGCACGCCACTAATCAATATGGCATTGTTTTACGATGGGTTCTTAAAATAGTCATAACATCTTACCCGTGTATCGAATTTAGGTGAATTTTATATCAATGGAAAGCATATTGAATTTATCATGGAATAAACATCATTCAATTTAGAAGATAATACTTGACATTCTTGAGACAAAATTAATTAGGAAACTATGGGGTATTATAATATCTTCTCCTTAGGAACATTCATCCTCGAATGAGACTGACTGAGAGGGGAGAAGTGATAAGCCAAAGTAAATACTGAACATGAACACTGAAAAATGACTACATAAGTGACATTTCTGAGATTCATACAGAGCATGCATATCTGATGCATGATTTCATGACTGGGTTGATAAATGAATGCATGACTGAAAGTACTAATAAGTTGATCACACATATCTGATGCGTGAATACATAATGGAACTGATTACATGACTGAGATTTCTAATAACTGAGTCTTTTCATAAAGAGAATGTATGTTTGATGCATGAAAACATGACTAATCTGATGCATGAACATATAATTGGATATGCAATGGTACTTAGTACCAAGTTTAAAAATAAAATCCTAAACATGAGGCTGATACCAAGTTGTAACTAAAATTTGGGTATAAAAACTGAAAAGCTTAAGGAGAACTGTAACCTTGAGCTTGATCTGAGTCAGCAAAGAAGAGGTGAGGGTACTTGGTACGCATATCTGCTTTTGCTTCCCAAGTATCTCCCTCAACGGATTGATTCTGCCAAAGAACTTTGACTGGAGGGACTTCTTTGTTCCTCAGTCTACGAGTCTTGTAGTCTAGAATTTTGACTGGAATCTCATCATAAGAGAGGTTGTTTTGAACATCTATGCTCTGAATAAGGGCTATAACTACTCGGTCACTTATACACCTCTTGAGCAAAGAGACATGGAAGTCTTGATAAACTGAGGATAGATCTGATGGCAATTCAAGCTCATAAGATACCTTGCTAAAGCAACTAAGAATTTTGAAGGGACCAAAATATCGAGGACTGAGCTTTCCTATCAAACCGAACCACTTTACTCCCTTCATGGGAGAGAACTTTAGAAAGATATAGTCACCAACCTTGAACTTAAGGTCCTTTCTATGAACATCTGCATAAGACTTCTATCGGCTCTGAGCTGCCCGAAGTCTTTCTCTGACCAACTGGACTTTTTCTAGGGCATCGAATACTAAGTCAGTCCATATGGCTGAGGCCTCATTAAATTCGAACCAACCAATTGGAAATCTTCACCTCCTACCATAGAGACCTTTGAATGGTGCCATTCGAATACTAGAATGATAGCTATTGTTGTATGCAAACTCAATCAAAGGCAGGTGGTCATCCCAACTACCTTTGAAATCAATTGCACACGCCCTTAGAATATTTTCTAGTGTTTGAATGGTCCCTTCTTCTTGACTATCTGTATGAGGATGAAAGATTGTACTGAGATACATTTGGGTACCAAGACCCTTTTGGAGTGTTTTCCAGAAATGAGAGGTGAACTGGGTACCTCTATCTGAGATAATAGATAGATAAACACCGTGTAATCTAACCAACTCCTTGACATAGAGTTTAGAGTAATCCTCAGCTGAATAAGAGGTATGAACTATAAGAAAATAGGATGATTTGGTCATTCTATCTACAATGACCCAAACTGAATCATGCTGGCAACGAGTACGAGGCAAACCCATCACAAAGTCCATGTTCACTTCTTCCCACTTCCAAGTAGGAATATTAAACTCCTACATGGACCCACTAGGCTTTTGATGCTCTATCTTAACCTACTAACATATAGAGCACTTAGCCACAAACTCTACAACATCTCTCTTCATCAGACTTCACCAATAGATCTCCCACAAGTCGCGGTACATCTTTATGGCCCTGGGTGAATAGAGTAGTGTGCGCCATGCACTTCTACAAGAATTTGCTGCCTTAATTCATCTATACCTGGAACACAGAGATGACCCTGACAATGCAATACACTATCTCCCCCTTAGGAGAAAACCTCTACTTTCTGGTCCTTAACTAACTCTTTCAACTTGACTAAACTAGGGTCGTTATCTTGCTTTTCTTTCACCTCGAAAACTAGAGATAATTCTGAGCTACTCTTAACCCATATGTCACCCTCCTCTGAATTGACTAAGAAAACTCCTAGTCTGCTAAGACGATGGACTTCCTGATCTAACTTTTTCTTACTATCCTCGATATGAGTAATACTACCCATAGATAGTCTACTGAGAGCATCAACTACTATATTGGCCTTGCCCAGATAATAAAGGACACTCATGTCATAATCTTTCAAGATCTCTAACCACCTTCTCTAACGAAGATTGAGATCTTTCTGAGAAAATACATACTGAAGGTTCTTATTATCTATGCATAGAACTACATGAAATCCATATAGATAATGCCTCCAAATCTTTAAGGAAAAAACTACGGCTGCTAACTCACTGTCATGAGTAGGATAATTCTTATCATGGGGTTTAAGCTGTCTGAAGGCGTAGGCTATGAACTTGCCATGCTGTATGAGGACACAACCCAAACCTACTCTAGATGCATCACAAAACACTACACACCTATCTGGACCATCTGAAAGAGCTAATACTGGAGCTGAGGTAAGTCGAGTCTTCAGCTCCTGAAAGCTCTTCTTGCAAGGATCTGACCACTGAAACTTGACTTTCTTCTGAGTCAATCTGGACATAGGAGATGTAATAAAAGAAAATCCCTCAACAAACCATCTGTAATAGCAATCCAAACCCAAGAAACTACTAATATTTGATCGAGAGACAAGTTTGGGCCAGTTTCTTACCGCTTCAGTCTTTTGAGGATCAACTCTAATGCCATCACCGGAAATGATATGACCAAGGAATGCTACTGACCTTAGCCAAATTTTTCACTTACTGAATTTGGCGAAAACTGATAATTTCTGAAAGTTTGAAGTATAATTCTGAGATGGTCTACATGATCACTCTCACTGTAGGAATAGACCAGCATATCATATAAAAAGACTATGACGAACATGTCTAAGTAATGCTTGAACACACGATTCATCAAGTCTATGAAAGATGCTGGGGCATTGGTAAGACCAAAGGACATGACTAGGAATTCAAAGTAACCATACCGGGTACGGAAGGTAGTTTTTGGAATGTCACATTCTCTGACTCTGAGCTGATGATAGCTGGATCTGAGGCCTTTCTTAGAGAAATAACTAGCACCCTACAGTTGGTCAAACCAGTCATCAATTTTGGGAAGTTGATACTTGTTCTTGATCGTGACTTTATTGAGTTGACTGTAATCAATACACATTCTAAGAGAACTATCTTTCTTGCGCACGAATAAGACTGGTACACCCCATAGGGATACACTGGGTTAGATGAATCACTTATCTAAGAGATCCTTCAACTATTCTTTTAGTTCTTTGAGTTCTGTTGGTGCCATTCTGTATGGCGGAATAGATATAGGCGGAGTATTTTGAAGAAGATCAATGCCGAAGTCTATTTCTTTTTTAGGAGAAATTCCTGGAAGATCTTCAAAAAAGACATCTGAATATTCATTCACGACTAGGACTGATTCAAGACTGGGAGTTTTAAAACTAGTGTCCTTAACTCAAACAAGATGATAGACATATCCTTTTGATATCATTTTCCATGCCCGAAGGTAGGAAACAAGCTGGCCTCTGAAAGCTAAAGTACTACCCTTCCACTCTAGGACAGGTTTATTTGGAAACTAAAACTGGACTATTTTGTTTATGTAGTTGACTATAGCATAGTAGGAATGAAGGCAATCTATGCCGAGAATAAAATCAAAATCAGTCATCTCTAATTTGACTAAGTCTACTGAAGTGCCTTTCTGAGATACCATAATCAGACAATTTTTGTATACCCATCAATCTATGATGGTTTTACCCACTAGGGTAGAGAATGAAAAGGGCTCTTCTAGAATTTTGGGACTGACTCTGAAATCAACTGCTATATAGCGAGTAACAAAAGACAAAAAATCTCTTGGATCTAGCAAAGCATAAACATGCACATGAAAGATCTGTAACATACAAATAACCACATCATGAGAATTTTCCTGATCTTGCCGAGAATGGAGAACATAGTCTGTTTGGGCGTTGCCCACTAGTAGGACTCGAAGTGGCACCCTGATGATTTGGGCAACCGGACTAAGCTGAGGAATGATTTTGTTGACCCTGATAACCTAACTAGGGACAATATCTGACTCTGTGTCCTAGCTTGCCACATCCAAAATAGACATCACTACCAGCTCTGTAAGTACCCTTATGGTTCTTACCACAAGTCTAAGAAAGATGATTCATTCGGGCGTTGCTAACACTGCCTTGAGACTTAGATCCTGGTGCAATATCTCTATTTCTATCCCTAAACTTAGGAGCTAGAGCACTGGCTAAAGAAGGACCTGGAATTTATGACTTAGGGAGGAACAGAGAGCAGTTTGCTCCTTCTGATTTGAGTTGAGCAAAGTTGAAACTACGTATCTTTGAACTCTTATTTTGTTTCTCTCTTATCTTAATATTTTGATCTTCTATCTATTGAGAATGAGTCATAAGCCTGGCTAAAGTCATGTTAGAATTCAACAATCGCAGACCTACACTCGTTGACCACGCTATCTTTCACCCCAAAAACAAACTTACTCATTTAGCCCTGCTATCTACAACTACATAAGGAGCATATCTGGATAACTGAGTAAACTTAAGAGAAAACTCTTTCACCGTCATGTTGCGCTGCCTGAGGTTGATGAATTCTAATACCTTAGCCTCTCTCATCTCTTAGGGAAATAATTTATCTAAGAATACAGTAACAAACTCCTCCCACTCAATAGGCCCTACATCATCTGGCCTTTCTGACTTCCAGTGTTTAAACCAAGTGTGGGAAATATCCTGTAACTGGTATGCAGCTAGCTCAACACTCTCAATAGGAGTAACCCCTACGATATCTGTAACCTTTTGAACCTAATCAATGAATTTCTGAGGGTCCTCATCTGACTTATACCCGATAAAGGACTGGGCATTGATTCGGGTAAAGTCCCAAATCCTGGCTACAGCTGAATTAGCCACTGTGTTGGCCAAAACAATGGTTGTTCATTCATTCTATGCATCAACTGACTGAGCAAGAGTAGTGAATGTAGCTCTGAACTCTGCATGAGAAACATGTGCACCTAAATGTTATTCGGGCTGAGGGGCTGACTAATTTTTGTTTCTTCTTTTAGGAAGAATATTTTGTAGAAAAAATGGAGAAATAGATTAGACTGAGAGATTGACTGGAGATTATGCTCACTGGCATGACATGAATGCTGAAAGAAGGGAAAACTATTTCTAAAACATCTTATAGCCTCTTGTACATAAATTTGGTACGCAACATACCCATGTACAAGACTCTACTAGATGCGACTTTCAGACTTCCTAGGACTCTATTGAACCTTAGGCTCTGATACCAAGTTTGTAACGCCCCGAATCTAGTACTCAGAATGCTACATGGTGCTCACAACCTCGAAGGACCACAAGCTAACCCATGACTGATATCTGTACCTATACACTATTTAACATACTAAATATAATACGGAAATAGAGGTTGAAAGGCCATAAGGTTCAAAATTGCATGACTGATAAAATACAACATCTGAGTAGGGTAACAGAATACCCAAAACTAAAATATTGTCTGAACTAACTGTAGTCTGAAAAACCTCTAAAACATAACTGTCTGGATAAGGAGTTGATGGGACATATCCCCAACTAACTCCAACTTATAAACTAATTAATGAGATAATAAATAAATGATTATGTCCTCGAAAGATCAGGACTCACAGCTAATTCTGAATTCTGAGACTGGAATGCTACTGATGCTCTGGAGCTCATGCTTCTGAACCTATAGTATAAGACACCATACCACAAATATGTCAGTACTTTGAATGTACTGGTATGCATGAAAGGTAGGCTGAATGCATGGGGTTCATATGTATGAACAATACTGGCTAACTGACTAATATGAATGTGACAATACATGCATGAATATTTCATAACTCTATCTGATATTGTGATAACATAAATTTACTAATAACTAACATAACTGAGAACTGAATTTTGATGACTAATATAACTGATGACATGAGTGACTATATCTGACAGTCCTAAATCTGATGGAACTAGCTGAGTTCCATACTATTCTGAGTTAACGGTATTTCATAGTCTTGAAGTTTTTAGAACTATCTGAGTTCTATTACTCAAACTGAATGACTGTATCTGACAGTCCTAATTTTGTAACTAAAACTATGAAATGTAGTTATATAACCAATATGACCCTAATATGCCATTATAGCTGAGTTGGGGATTAGAAGGGTGTCCATACCGCGCCACTAGTAAGGACAATCTGCGAGCAACCCTCATATAACAAATAACTCTAGTAAGATCGGTGGGAACCCTCACATAACAGGTTAAGCCATCTCATTTACCCTTATATAGCTGGATATCATGTCTCAACCTACACTGGCTACGAAGTTCTTGAATGCAAGGATTGATTCTAAGACTCACACCCTCATATAACAGGTGAGTTCTCATCCTTGGGTTTGCTCGGGGCTAATTACTACTCCCATCTGAATAGACAATGAACATGATTAACTGAACTAAACAGGACTGAGTTAACTGAGTTTCGTTGACTGACAAAATCGTACTAAGATTACTATATTACTAAGCTTTCCTGAGTCACATGATTGACTGAGTTCTATGGATTATGGATTGACTAAGGATATCGTGAAAACATAACACGGACTCTAGGCATACCGCTATATTTTTCGGGTACAAGTACCCCCAGGACTTGATAGAAGGAAACTCACAAAGCATGACTTTCTTGAATACAGAACCAATATCAACAATACATAATCCATTGGCTAAGACATTTCATCAAACACTTGACATACATACCTTTTACATGAATTGAGATTTCATATTATCATACTAGTATGGCACTTTTCCTTCACATAGGCATTTAATCAAACATGGGGGGAGCATGCTATGGTTATACAATCATCAACACATCTAATAATCAAGGATACATCAATCAACTTGTGAATTGAAGGATTTATCATGAATACCGCATAATTCCTCACATACTAGAATCAGTTCTTGTAATTAATAGTCTATAACATAGAATGAAACCAAACAACAACATGAACATCACTTTTTAATTCAATCAAATCATGAACATTCGTAAATATACAAATCTTTGATTTTGAAAAGAGATTCTAGAGATTCATGGGTGAAAGAGACCCATGAATCAACACATGACATACCTTAGTTCTTGATTTAGCAAATATTGATGGAGAGATTTTCTTGAAATTGAATTCCCAATTGAAACGCAAGCTTGTTCTTAAGAGAAAATTGAGAGAAACTAGTATATTTTGAGTTCCAAATAGCTGAATCTCGTATTAAAGGGATTTAATAGGGGTAGGTAATTGACCCTTTTAACCCTGGATGCATCTTTTAAATTGGTGAAAATTTCCCAACCTGAACCCCTAGAGTGCGCGGCGTTATCTCGCCGTGTCACTGAAATTTGACAATTGGGAAATGGGGAAATGGCGCGACGCGGAAACATTACGTTGCCACTTTGTTTGTGTCCTGGAAGTTTGGTGCAATATGGAGAAATTGCACTGGGACACTGGAAAAAGGAAAATTGCCATTTTATCTTATGGCGTGGCGCGCCACTGACCAATATGGCGTTGTTTTATGATGGGGACTTAAAATAGTCATAACTTCTTACTCGGTTATGGAATTTAGGCAAATTTAATATCGATGGAAAGCTTATTGAATTTTCCACATGACAAAAAGTAAAAATCATGAAAAATCCCCATGGAATAAACATCATTCAATTTAAAAGCTAATACTTAACATTCTTGAGATAAAATTAGTTAGGAAACTTTGGGGTATTACATTGTAGCTAGCCACTTTCTTCACAGACTATCATACAATATACAATAATTGCTACCACATTAGTATATCACTATAAAATGGCAACTCATCTCTCAATTAATGGTTACAGAACTAAACTAACTTCTTTACGAAAAATCACCCTTATTCTGACTTCTAAGCTTGTGACTTCATATCACTAACTTCTGGACCATCTAACAGCTCATAGGTCATGGTAATTTATCACATGCAACCATTTTTGTAGAAGTAATATTCCAAGACTCTTCCACACATCATTACCCTTAAGCATGACATCTGCAATAAAGGTTTTATAAAAGAGGACTGAATATACTCCATACCCCAGGCTCAAATGCATGACTGATGTAGATAGGGATATAAGCTTAAATCAATATGCTTTATAGCACTCATGGACTCCTCTCAAGTCCTTGTGAAATTTCATAATCATTTATGACTCAATCAGAAGGGACCACAATATTTAAACTCTAAGCTTCTATGCTTGAATCGACTCAACAATGAGACATAGTTAATAAAATTAGAGTAAAAAAGGAATTTAGATAATTTCAAAATGGACAACACAACGGCCCAATCTAGAATACAAAAAAAAAACATTCTTAGAAGGACTCTACCCGATCCAATTTCACAGATACCCTGGGACCATAAACCATGCTCTTATACCAAGTTTGTCACGACCCAAGCCGAGGCCCTGGCCGTAATGAGCATCCCAAACCATGAAGGCCTGGGCGCCCCTTTCTTTCTGGCAATCATGCACACCATTCATTCAATATACATAACAAAACAAAACCATGGTCAATCTCATAACACTTGAACAATTTATGAAGAAATTCTTTATATTCAATACATATGACACCATTCTGCAAAATCTCTAACAATTCTGTAACAAAATATGTCTGAAACTAAACTGGGATAAAGCCCCCCGTCAGACCATAAATCAAACAAATGACAATGTTTATATAAGCTTGGCCTTCTATAATAGAGAAGGTTAAACAACAGAGAATCTCAGAAACCCCAATCTACTACTTAGCTGTACCTCTGGACTGTACCTCAGATCCTGAAATATAGTGGTCAATACGGATGTACTGCTACATAGAGAAATCCAAAATAATGTACTTTTATATGTAACATAAGTGAGAGCATTTCATAAAATATTATGCATGAAATGATTTAAAACACATGGCCAGCTTCAAATGATCTTCAAAATAATTTTGTAGATACAATACCATTCTTTATTTTACTTCTAAGCTAGGTGGTACACCTTATAATTCTACAGTCCACAGGCTCTATGGAATCCTCCCTTGACTCGGCTGCCAAGCCCCCAACCCAAGTTTATCGCAAAGGTTGGATTTTCTATTCTGATACGCCTTAGGGCACTATGCCAGCATATAATCCCTTTTTGGGAACATAATAAACTCATATCGGCAAAACACGATTTCGGGTAATGAGTTTTATAAACTCGTGCCTTATTCGGGTAACCACCTAACTCTCTTTAAGCCCAATTTTAACCTTTTCTAAACATGCATCTTTCTAAGCTCCAAATCTGAATAAAAGTCTACGTTTTGTTCTATTCTGTGTTACTATGGCATTATTTGTATTGGTATCATCATACCAAGACTTGCAAGTCATATTTCTCATCCATACATTATCAAGTTTACAATTCTTTTCAATCAAAACAATGTTTAGACCACAAAATCAATCAAACAATGCAAGAGAGTTCTTATTTTTAAAATGTATTTCAGACTATGCAAAGATTCTCTCTTTTCAACGTTTCATAAAACACGTGGTCGTTAAGTATTTTGTGACAAACCATGCAACTATTTAAAATCATCACTTCTCCTTTATATAAACAAGAAACACCTTTCTTAAATTCATAATAAAAATCAAGTCTTAAGTATTAGTAAAGACATTTGTAACATGCTTCTAAGTATGAAATTGAATAATTCATAGCATATAAAAACAAGGGGATTTATAACAAGAGAGGGATTATAATTCTTCCTGCTATCAATTCAAATTCCAAACATCAAACCACATGCATACATATACATATATATATATATATATATGTATGTATGTATGTATATATATATGTATGTATATATATAAATTAAGTTTAAGGGGTAAGTCCACAAGACCAAAACATTATTGTCAAGAAGGATTCACAATGCATAATTCTAAATGTAAATTCAAGACCTTTTTGTAAATTCATGATTTCTCAACATTTAAACGTTATTAAAATGATTTCACCATGCCCATGTAGTTTAGGAAAACGACACATACCTTATGTTACTTAGTTTTAAGATTGGAACACTAATCTTGACTCTTTTCTTGAAATCTGTAACTTAGAGGAAAACCCTAGTTTGATCTTGTTTTTGAGAGTGGAGAGGATTTGAGATGTTTTAAAACTGATAACAGCTGATTATTAATTCTTAAAGGGCTACTTAATTCATAGGAAAGGTTTTTGGAGTGAGGAAAAGATGAAAATACCCCTAAGGAAACCAAAGAAGTCGCAGAATTTCATCAGTTGATGACCATGGTTGAAAGCCCGTCACTCAGGTGATAGCTCATCACTTTTGAACTGGATTTTACCGCTTACTGCCCTAGACTGACGACTAGGGTTTATGGTTCATCACTTAGTTGACGGCCCGTCAACTTGGTCGCCACCTAGTTGATAAGTCGTCAACTTCATCGTCCCATTTGGGCAGACAGACACTTCGAAGTAAAATGAGAATAACTTTTTACTCCACTATCAGATTAAGGTAAAACTAGTTGCGTTGGAAAGAGGAATCAAAGATATTTCTTTTGGTATATCGTAGGACACGTAACTCATTATATACTAGGATTAATGGTCGTTGAAATCTTACCCAAGCTAAAACGTTCTATAAAACTTAATCAATAGAAATGTTCTCAACTCGTCTTTGAGTTAGTAGATATTTGTGACCTCAATTCATATCCAAAGGTATTCCCACACTATAGAATTAATCATACAAAATATATTAACAAAGAATCATTGGGTTCGAGTCTATATGCGTAGGAACGAAGGTTTGAAATCTAGCTAGAAAAAATATGGGATGTTACAATATAATCCTCCCTTGACTCGACGGCTAAGCCCCCAACCCAAGTTTGCCGCAAGGGTTGGGGTATCTTCTTCTCTACTACGTCATTGGGCCGTTGCCAGTGTACAATTTCCCTTTTGGGTATCAAAATCCTGTATCGGCAAATAACGGTTTTGGGAAATAAGTCCTTTGACTCGTTCCTTCTTCGGGTAACCATCTAACTCTTTTAAGTCCAGTTTTAGATTCTTTAAACCATATATTCTTTGAAAAATTATTTCTTTCTTAAAATTTTTGGGCACAACAAAATAGGGTATCATCATACCCAGACTTACAAGTCATATCACACATCTCTACTGCCCTTATCTTATTTCACAAGATGTTTATTGACCACCCAAAATAATTCAATTATCAAATGAAAATTCTCCATTCAAAAAATTCAAACATCAATAATTTTCTCTGCAATGTTTTATCTACGGTGGTCATCTATTCTTTCAACTTAAAACCATTCTTATGGGAAAACATGATTTTTATAACACAATTTGAACACCTTCTCATTATCTCAAAAAGATAAAACAATTTGTACATAGTAGTTCATCAACAGTCTCAAACTCTTCTCAGTTCATATGATCAATCAACAACTTGCAAAATCCTTTGAACTTGTAGTAAAAGAGAAAATTGAATGTCCCACGCTCTCATAAATTTCTCAATTTTAACATCACAAGATCACATGAAAGGAATTCGAGTTTAAAGCTTTAAATCACAACCTGCACAATTTATTTATAACAATATGAAATCCCTAACGCATAATCATCAACAATCTTGAAAATGAATTCGTTATGTATACTTTAAAACTAATATAAAAACAGTAATATCCATGTCCATGAGGCTTAGAATAGTCCAACATACCTTAGATTACTTAGGTTGAAGGATGGAATCCAAATCTTGATTCGTTCCTAGGAAATCTTAAATTGAAAATATTATATTCTTAATTTATTGTTCTTGGAGGAAACCCTAAATTCTCCTTGTTATTGAGAGTGGAGAGGATTTGAGATGTTGAAAACTGATAGAATATGTATTATAATGCTTAGGGTACGATTTATATTCTTGGAGAAGGAGTTTGGGATGGGAAAGTACCAAAATATCCCTTTAAAATGATACTTTACCATTGTTCGGCCCTTGCTAACAGCCTGGGTGACGGACCGTCACTCCCGTGACTGGTCGTCACTTAAACCTACAAAAAAGAGCAGTTTTTGAGCATGCTATTACAAGTTGATGGGCCTTCACTGGCTTAACGGTCCGGCCGTCGCACTTTGGTAGACCGACACCTCTATGGAATATAGGCATAATGTTTTACTCCAATATCATATTAAGGCCAAATCAGTGGAGTTGGAAAAAAGACACAAAGAACTTTCATCTTATATATAGTAGGCTCTCTAACTCTTTATATATAAGAAGTTATGATCAATGGAAGTTGAACCAAGTTGAGACGTTTACCAAAACTGAATTGATAGAAGAGTTTTCAACTCGTCTTTGAGTTAGGGGATTTTTGTAACGTAAATTCATATTCAAAGGTATTCAAACACTATAGGATTAATCATCACACATATATTAACAAATAATCATTGGGTCCGGTCTATATGCGTAGAAAAGACGATTCAAACTTTAGCCCGAAAGTGCGGGGTATTACATTATCTCCCCCTTGGGATAATTCATCCCCGAATGATGGGTATGGACTTTTTGAAGCTCTAAAGGTATGGAATAAGGAACGTAACCTCGCACTGAATATTTTTCCTCAACAAAACATGCAAAGTCATCAAAAGAGCTTCATGATAACCCCTAGTGAAACGCGTAAACACAGAGCATGAGGTAATGAAACTTTACATAGGGAAGACCTTGCACATGAATTCTATGAATCATTATTATCACAACATAAAGCATGAGTTTTTTGGTGATCGTAGGCCCTATTTACATTGGTACTAATCATGAAATGAGATTTTTGCGGGATATAGGATTTTGAAGCATTCTCCACCTCATAAGATACAACGAATAGACCTTAAATTTAGAGAAATTATTCATTTATACCCTAACATTAATCAACATACTTCATCATTTCCAAATTACAATTATCCCATAACACATCTAACCACAAGAATTTGTGTCCCATCGTATAACTCTTCTATGTTGAAGCCCAACTCGAAGGAAAAAGGTGCTAACTTAAACTAAGGGACCCTGTTCTCTCCATCACGCTAATAAATCACCTCACCTCATCACTATAATCCAACAACCTCAAGTCTTAATTCAAGGAATTCTAACCACTTGGCATATTGGTTTGTGTTTCCATCAATCACAAAGTTTAAGCCTATCATTACTACACCCCACTTCATGGATCTCTACACTAAGACCAACTAATTCAATCATTCTCACCAAGATTTTTGCCACATAACTCTTCCTTAACTATCTCACATAATGAAACTTTATCTCCTTCTTCCCCCTTCTCCTATAACCTTAGCTCAAGAAATCACATCAAAATTTTCACCGTCACAAAAACATCTACTCCTCTACCTAAAACATCACCATGCTTCCACAACCACTGTCACACTAACATACTAAGGGTCATTAAGCAACCCGAGCATAGACATCATAAATGGAAGTAACACTTGTCAATTCATAGCTTATACTTATTGGACTATGAAAGGAGGTACATGAGGTGAAGATATGATTGAATATACATGAAGGTCTTCATATATCGAGTTTCTGGATCATAAGTAAAGAGTTTTTTGGCATCACAGAACACAACATGATTTCCTAGGACAGACCATAGTGAGAAACATGGGGCTCATTTCATGAGATATATGACATAAAGCTAAAATCTCCTACAGTTAACAAGTAAGACAAGGATTGCCACTTGAAGCGATTGATCCTCATTTAAAGAATTGAAATTTTCCATGAGTTAGCATAAAATATAGAAGTTTGGCTAATCCCATCACGAAATGAATCAGTAACGTATGGAAAACATAGTTTCTTCAGACCAAGCATTATGTGAGACATGGGTATTTTTATGGATAATGAGAAACATAACATACAGCTTGGATACTTGGAATATTGGATCATGGAAAGACTTTATTTCTTCTAGTTTGGAGGTCGAAACATGACATGAGTTACATAGAGAGTTCAAACCTTAGACATAGGCAAGAATTGATTACATAAGACATCGGTAGATGTCCATTCAAATCTAAGTAGGAGGGGCTTGCTTGAATAGGAATTTATTTATCGTGATTCTTACTTGCAACTTGACACCAAAAGAAATTTCGAGAACTACTCTAATCCATTATCTCCCCCTTAGATCAAAGTCACGCTTCTAGACTTCAGGACATAACCTCACATCAAAATATATAGCCACAACTCTCACCACAAAGGGACATCACCATATAATTAGACTCTATTCTCCCTAATAATCTATACTTTGAAGGCCTCACTTTCCAAAAATGCTACTCCTAACTTTCGCTAGCCTCTATAGCCATCACTCTACAACTCCCAATCTCATGAGTGCACGCATTAACACTCCTTATCACAAAATGGGGTATTAGTATATACATGAACACAAACTTCTCTCATTAATCTCTAATACAAAGACAATAAATTCTTTCTAGGACATTCCCTTTCAAGGACACTAATCGTATTTTCTTATAACTCCCAAAGTCATCAACTTACGACTAACATTTTCATGGGCATAGACACCTACACTTCTAAACACTTAACACTCTATCTTCAATTACTTAGAATACTATCATTACACCTCTAATCACATAACCAACAACTTAATAAAATCTATAAAAATATACCAAAGGGGCATATTGCTTACCTATATCTCCTCAATTTAACTCTAAAGAAAACCATACAACAACCTCTCAAACTTGTCTATGCTACAAGATTCAATAACTAAATCTAGGTACACAAAACAATTATCCATATAAAACTTTATCTAACAACCTGCAACCTAGGGTTCAACTTATTTCTATATACTCACGTTCTTATCTACTTAATGATTCAACCACAATTCATCATTTTAAAACTAGTCCTCATGTACACATATACCTCACGATTACCACTTAAACTTTTCATAAATTATAAACCTAGGCCATTTCACACATCACATTAAGCCTGCTAATTAATTCCAACAAAACATGTATTATTAGTCTTACGCTACTACTCTTACCATCATACTTCACATCTCAAGTTCAAGCCTATAGTCTAGCGTCAATCATGTACCACCAACGAAGCATGCCACATATTATACTAGCCCATCAGATTGGGAAGTCAACCCGAAATACTCTTTTCATTTAACTAATACATTCAATCACTCCCCCTCTGCGACATTACTACTATACCTCAAAATCTACTATATATGTTCTCACAAGCAGTACTAGCTTACAACTACTAGAGTAAAGAAAAATCTAGGGGAGGGGGGTAAATTCACTAAATAATAATAGACGGCCTTAATCTTATGATTTGACATATTTCAATCTTATCAACATATTCCACCTCCCCACATCATAGTTACTTACCCATACATACATCCCCACTACCTTCAAATTCCATATACACCAATGAGTCTCTACCCATAAATTATTGACTAATCTACCCTTGTCATTCACAACCTATAGATAATTTCTAAAACTGCTATAACTATCCATTCTAAGATCCTTCCCTATTTTAAATAAATAATAATCGTATCTTATCACTTCCTTCACAGACTACCATAATATCTACAAATATTGTTGTCACATTAGTCTATAACTATAAAATGGCAAACCATCCCTCAATCAATGGTTATACAACTAAAACTTTTTATTTACACAAAAGTCGCCCTCACTTTGGCTTCTAACCTTGTGGCTTTATATCACCAACTTATGGTCCATCTCACTACCAATGGATCATGACACTTTATCATATACTACTACTTAGGTGGAAATACAGTTCCAATATTATGCTACACATCATTACCCTTAAGCATGACATCTACAACACAAATTTTGAAAGGGGATTGAAAATACTTTGACCTTAGGCTAAAAATCATAATTAAATCAGGATAAAGGTACACACTCGAATCAATACACCTTGAATAACTAACAAACGCCTCTCAAGTACTTGTGCTATCTCATAACTTTTATGGATAACTCCATCAAAGAAAACCACCTTGTTGGGTGAGCTAGACTCTTAGACTTATATCGTATCGACAACGAGGCATGGCACATGAAATTAGAACAAGGAAGGTATTTGGATAAATTTTTTATGGATGATGCTATAGCACGAACTGGAGTCTAAAAGAATAATAAATAGCTCCTAAATACCTGGTAGACTCCTAATAATAAGTATGGTGTAGAACACACCCATAAGCAAGACTCTACTAGACACGATTTTGCAGACACCCTGGGACTATGAACCATACTTTGATACCAAGTTTGTGACGTCCCGAACTGATGCCCTGGTCGTGTCAGGCACCCCAAACCATGAAGGCCCGAGAGCCCTTCTCTGACTAGCAATCATATACACAATTCATATACTATAAAGAAATACGGAAACAAATAGAAGCATGGTCACTTTAATATCTCAACCGAGTAATACGGGTAAAAATTCAATAAAACTCAAATCATCTAAGACACATCTGAAAACTCTCTACTATAATTGAAAATAACAATCTATCTGAAATCGGGACAAGGCTTTCGGGTCGGACCATGAAGTAAAACCCAAAAAGATCAACATAAGTAAACAAAATGCCTTCCAAAGTAAGTGAGTTTAACGAACTTTGAATGTCTGACAATAATCAACTATTTAGCAGGACCGCTAGATTGGGCCTTAGAACCTGAAATATAGGGGGTCAATATAGATATACTGGTACGCAGAGCAATCCGAAAACAAAATATGCATTTTTATATAACATATGTGAGAGCATTTCATAAATCACATATCATTTTGGAATAGTTGAAAACACATGGACATAACCTAAAACTTTCAAAAACACATTCTGCAATTCACGACTCTACTCTTTATCTTACATCTGAGCCAGACGGTATACCCTATAACTCTACTATTCCACGGGCTATAGAAATCCACGCTTGACTTGGCAGCCAAGCCCCCAACCCAATTTTGTTGCAAAGGTTGGAGTATCTTCTTCTATACTATGCCATTGGGCCATCACCAGCGTACAATTTCTATTTTGGGTATCATAAACCTGTGTTGGAAAATCATGGTTTTGAGCAATGAGTCCATTGACTCGTGCCTTCTTCGGGTAACCATCTAACTCTCTTAAGCCTAGTTTTAAATTCTTTAAACCATATCTTCTTTGAAAAATTATTTCTTTCTTAATATTTTTGAGCACATCAAAATAGGGTATCGTCGTACGCAAACTTGCAAGTCATATCACACATATCTACTGAACCTTATCTTATTTCACAAGATATTTATTGACCACCTAAGACAATTCAATTATCAAACAAAAGTTCACCATTCAAAATATTCAAACATCAATAATTTTGCTCTACAATGCTTTTATCTATGGTGGTCATCTTTTCTTTCAACTTAAAACCATTCTTATGGGAAAACATGATTTTTCATAACAGAAGTTGAACACCTTCTCATTATATCAAAAAGCTAAAACAATTTGTACATAGTAGTTCATCAACAGTCTCAAGCTCTTCTCGGTTTATAAGATCAATTAACAACTTGCAAAATCCCTAAAATTTGTAGTAAAAGAAAAAATCAAACGTCTCATGCTCTCATAAATTTCTCAATGTTAACATCACAAGATCACATAAAAGTAATTCAAGTTTAAAGCTCTACATCCCAATCTCCACAATTTTTTATAACAATATGAAATCCCTAACGCATACTCATCAACAATCTTGAAATAAAAATCGCTTGAAGATATATATATATACACTTTAAAACTAATTTAAAAATAGTAAAATCCATGCCCATGAGGTTTAAGATAGTACCACATACCTTAGATTACTTAGGTTGAAGGATGGAATCCAAATCTTGATTCGTTTATCGGAAATCTTAAATTGAAAGGATTAGATTCATGATTTTTTATTCTTGGAGGAAACCTAATTTCTCCTTGTTCTTGGGAGTGGAGAGGATTTGAGATGTTGAAAACTGATAGAAGATGTATTATAACACTTTGGGTATGATGTATATTCATGGAGAAGAAGTTTAGGATGGGAAAGTACCAAAATTTTCCTTTAAAATGACACATTAACGTTGTTCGACCTTTACCGATGGCCTGGGTGACGGACCGTCACTCCCGTGACTGGTCGTCACTCAAACCATCACAAAAAAACAAGTTTTTGAGCTTTCTATTTCAAGTTGATGGCCTAACTTGATGGGTCATCACTAGCTTGATGGTCTGTCAGTCTTGCTATCGCACTTCGGCAGACTAACACCTCTCTAAAAAATGACAATAAGTTTTTACTCCAATATCAGATTAAGGAAAAATGGGTGGATTTGGAAAGAAGACTCAAAGACTTTTTATGTGATATATAATAGGCCCTATAACTAGTTATATCTAAAAGTTATTATCGATGGAAGTTGACCCAAGTTGAGACGTTCACCAAAACTTAATCAATAGAAGAGTTTTCACCGTGTCTTTGAGTTAGGGAATTTTGTAACCTCAATTCATATTCAAAGGTATTCACACACTATGGGATTGATCATCATAAATATATTTACAAAGAATCATTGGATTTGGGTCGATACGCGTAGAAAAGACAGTTCAAACTTTAGCCCAAAATTGTGAGGTGTTACATAAAGCAATAAATGCATTTAGGCAATATAAAATAGAAATTGAAAATCAGTTAGAAAAAACGATCAAAATGATAAGAAGTGATAGAGGAGGAGAATATGAATCTCCCTTTGCAGAAATATATGTAGAGAATGGAATTGTCCATCAATCTATGGCCTCGTATTCACCTCAATGTAATGGTATTGCGGATAGGAAAAACCGAACCTCGAAGGAAATGATGAATTTCTTACTTATAAGTTCAGGTTTACCGCAAAACTTATGGAAGGAAGCTATCCTTACAGCTAACTGAATACTCAATAGAGTGCCTCATTCTAAGTCACAATCAACTCCATACAAAAATTGGAAATGAAGAAAACCCAACTTGAAATATTTTGAAGTGTGGGGGTGTCTAGCGAAAGTCCAAGCTCCTATGCCTAAAAGGCTAAAGATAGGACCTACGATGGTGGACTGCGTGTTCATAGGATATGCTAAAAGTAGTAAAGCATGTTGGTTTTTGGTTCAAAAATCCGAACATCCAGATATCAATGAAAATATAGTAATTGAATCAGATAATGTTGAATTCTTGGAACACATTTATCCATATAAAACTAGACATGAACAGTCTAGTAGGGGGTCTAAACGACCTCAAGATTAACCAAGTGAGGATGTACATAATGATGAGAATCCAAGACATAGTACATGTCAAAGAATGTCAACTTCGTTTGGATTGGATTTTATAATATTTCTCTTAGAAATGAGCCTCAAACATTTAAAGAAGCGATGGAGTCTTCAAACTCATCCTTTTGGAAAGAGGCAGTCAATAGTGAGATTGATTCAATCTTAAGCAACCATACATGGGAATTGGTTGATCTTTCTCCAGGAAATAAACCTTTAGGTTCTAAATAGATCTTCAAAAAGGAAAATGAAAGCAGATGGTACTATTAACAAATACAAGGCAAGACTTATAGTAAATGGCTTCAAATAAAAAAAGGCTTTGATTACTTTGATACATACTTACCTATAATGAGGATAACATCAATTCAGATGTTAATTTCCTTGGAGGTGATATATATAGTCTTGAAATCCATCAAATAGATGTGAAAACAACATTCCTAAATGGAGAATTGGAGGAAGAAATTTACATGGAACACCCTGAAGGTTTTATGGTGCCAGAAAAAGAAAATAAAGTGTGTAAACTAGTTAAGTAACTTTATGGACTAAAACAAGCACCTAAACAAAGACATGCCATGTTTGACCAAACCATGTTGGCAAATGGGTTCAAGATAAATAAATGTGATAAATGTGTGTACATTAAAGACACTCTAAATCACCAAGTCATTGATTGTTTGTATGTGGATGATATGTTGATCATCAGTAGAGATATTTCTGACATGGATACTACAAAATGAATGCACGAGAGCAAGTTTGATATGAAAGACCTTGGAGTTGCGAATGTAATCTTAGGGATAAGGATCCAAATAACTCCACAAGGATTGGCATTGTCACGGTCTCATTACATTAAAAAGGGACTTGAAAAATTAAAGTATTTTGAATTTTGTATTACTGAGACTCCATTAGACATGAGCTTCGCATTTAAAAATAATGAGGGTAAAAGTGACTCACAGTTGGAATACGCAAGAGTCTCTGGATGTTTAATGTATATCATGAACTATACACGACCAGACATAGCATGTGTTATTAGTAAATTAAGTCGGTGCACGTGTAATCCTAATAAAACTCATTGGATGGCAACGAAAAGAGTTTTGGGGTATATTAAATACACTCAAGACTATGCTTTACATTATAATAAATATCCCACAATACTTGAAGGATATAGTGATGCAAATTGGATCACCAAATCGAATGAAGTAAAATCCATGAGTGGATATGTATTTACTATAGGTGGAGGAGCATTCTCTTTGAAATCTTCCAAACAGACATGTATTTCTCTCTCTACAGTGAAATCTGAATTTATCGCATTGGATGAAGTCTGTAAAGAAGCAGAATGGCTTTGGATTTATTGGAAGATATTTTTTATTGGCCCAAACCATTGGCACCAGTATGTATACACTGTAATAGTCAAGCTGTAGTAGGTAGGGCAAGGAGCATGATGTACAATAATAAATCTCGTCACCTAAGACGGAGACATAATACTCTTAGAAAACTTCTCTCTAGTGGAATTATCACTGTTGACTATGTAAAGTCAAAGGATAATATGTCGGATCCACTTTAAAAAGGCCTATCTAGAGAAGAGTTGAGAGGACATCAAAGGGAATGGGTTTATGGCCTAAGATAAGTCATCATGGTGGTAACTCTACCTAGAAGACTGGAGATCCCAAGAGCTAGGTTCAAGGAGATCAAACAAAGTTGTGTCTGACAGGTTCAATATGGTCAATATACCAACCCATTCTCATGATGTAGACAATGATTAGTAAACAACGATAAGACTTACGGAGTAAAATCTTTTAATAATTATCCAAGTTTGGCAGATTTGACCAAATAGTTTAATCTATAGAATTGAACATTTAGAAATCACTTATGTGAAGGCAAAGAGGAAGCCACTTCAAAGAGAATATTAGTAAAGGCCTATTCTCTAAGCTCTCATAAGACCCGGACGTGTTCAAGGATGAAACGAACAAAATCGTGAAAACCATAAATGGTAAAAGGTTGGTTGTGTGACATGTATTGTATAGGTTTACATTAAATCTTGACGGTTCAAATATATCAAATCTACTAATTAACCGAGTGCATCCTATACATGTTTACTATGGAAAGTTTAAATGGAAACCCACTTATCAAGATGCAATCAATATTGTTGGATGATCACATACTTGTCCGTAAAGTTTTATGAAAAAATATCCATTCCACATTCATGTGTGTGATTGTTGGGTTCTTGATCAAAAGTGTGAATAAAAAATGAAGGGAACCAAGTGAATGGAAAGAATTGAGATAACACTCAAAAATGGAAAGTGTTCTCAAAGCGAAAAGTCTACTAATTCTCCCACATTGGTGGGAGAAGAAAAATTTCAAGTGTTTATATTATGAAACACTCACTCCGCATGAAAAGTGAGGCAAGAACCAAAAGGTGCCTTGCATCATCATCGTCGTCATCGTCGCTCGCTCGGCTTCGACTTCGGCTTCGGCATAAAATGATAGATCGATGATATCTATTTTTTTGGACAAAATTTATTTGCAATGTATGATTTTATAGTCCGCTCCAAAAGGAAAAAAAGCAACACATGCATGCAGTGCAGAAACTGTAGAGATGCAAAATGCTGCTTCGGTAGGGGTGCAACTCTTTGATGAAATGACACACTGATTCAAAATATGATATGTCTTTTCAGATAGTTGTGACTATCTAGTAAAAAGATACATTGATTTGATGAATAGACATGACTATATTAATAAATAGACATGACTGTTCCAGAAGATACATCTTTCTGAATGAACCATTGCCTCTTTTCAAAGAGGCATCTAATGACTATATAAACCTAAATTTTTTCACAGGTTTTGTAATGCCCCAGAAAATGGGTCCCGAAGCGTCACACGGTGCTTGAACCATTGAGCCATTTTCATTCAGTTCAACACAAATTAATGGGGTTTCCATAAATAACCCTCAAATATCAACAGAGTAATCATCATCGAAGAACAAAAGAATTTTAGAAAGATAACAAAATACGACTTATTATTCAACTCCCAACATCTATACTAGTCTGACAATCCTCTAAAAAAATCAATAAAACCAGTGAGCCATTGAGAGATGCCCCAACTGACTCATACTCAGTTATCAAATGTAAACAATTCCGTGAAACCAATATTAGACACCACGTCCTCGGAACATGAGGACTCACCACAATAGAGGATGTAGAACAGCGTGCTCAAAGAATTACTGTCGAACCTAGAACTGAGCACCTGAACCTACATTTCGAGAAAATACAGCCTACATCCAAAGATGTGGGTCAGTACGATTGAAAGGAACCGAGTATTTGGGGGTGTATGCAGTTGTATAAACATCATCATCATAAATATTTATAAGAAATATGTAGGATGTATGAAAGACTCACATAGCCCGAGGAAAATCATCATAATTATGAGAGGATGAAATAAGTAAAATAACACATGTGAGTCATCATATAATTTGCCAATCACTTTCAGTTCATCAAGAATATCAATTCTCATAATGTAAATATCATTTAAATCTTTTGAAAGAATAACTTTCACAATTTCACTTTCAAATCACTTCACCATTCACCATAGACACAAGGAAATACACACACATTCGGAGATCCTATAACCGACATAAACTATGTGAGCTACATGGAGTCCAATGTACAACCTACGTTGGGGAGAACCATCCTATCCTTGCCATCGGAGTAGGACTATCGATATCAAATCCACACAAACTAGTGATCACTATATAAATCAGCCTCAAGCTCACTCCTACAGGGGCACGTAGTTCTAGAGAAGTAAGGTCTCTTTATACCTCTCACTCGGTGCTAAAGATTTCTCCCGAACTTAGCTCAGATCATTTCAAAGACAATCCATAAGAAAACAATTTCAGTAATATATAAATATACACCGGGAGCCATCATGCTTCCTATCTATCAAAATCAATCACATTGTGGATTTCTTTCACACTCGAGTTAAAAACAACTCCATTAAGACCAAAAGGTTAAATCATTCAAAATATTTCAAATATTCAACATCAACCTGCTTATAACACATACTTTCTCAAAAAAAAAATACAATTTCCAATGGGGATCACGACCCAAATATCAAAATCATGATAAATATCGTTCAAGATTTATGCGTTATATCTCCACACATGTAAATTCATCATTCAAAATAATAAACATCAAGATTTCATAATAATCATCATAAGATATGGGTTCATGCTTCAAATTCATAAAAATCAAATAAAAATCATGCCTTTGTAAAGAAAATTACTTTTGGGCATAAGAGCAAAAGAGAGTTCTTGTTGAAAAAACCCCACATACCTTGAATGATGAACTTTAGATCGATACTCATTTTTGAGATGTTAATCGTGCCTTTGAATGATGGTTCTTGGAGTTCTTGAACTAGGAACTTGGAATCTTGAATAAATTTGTAGAATTAATGGTAAACTTTGGAGGTTCTTGAAGTTGGATATAGGAGCTTAGGATTTTTTTTTTGAGGGAGTTTGATGAAATATAACATATAATGCTTCAAATAGGCTTTAATATAGGGTTTGGACGGATTTTGGGTGAGGGGGAATGACCAAAACGCCCCTAAAAATCAAAAAAAATATTGAATCTGTTCTTTGGTGGACTGTTTTGATAGTCTGAAGTAGATCAACCATAACATTTTACTCCGATATTCAAATTGGATGAAACCAATTTCATTAGAAATAAGACTCTCATATCTTTTCATTGACATATAGTATCTCACCCAGATCATTGTGTATGAGGAGTTATAATCATTTGAAGTTGACCCAAAAATTCACTTTTGATAGGATGAAGTAGATCAATCATAATTTTTTGATCCGATAGACAAATTGGATGAAACCAATTTCATTGGAAAGAGGACTCACAGAGGTTTCCATTACTATATAGTAGATCACCCAGATCATTATATACAAGTAGTTATGATCGTTTAAAGTTAGAGAAAAAATATGCCAGGCCTCAGTACTTTTTCCTGCGCATTTTACTGTTCACTACTATTCATGGTTCGATCGAAATGTTCATAACTCGTCGCTCGGGTGTCCGTTTTGGATGATCCACATATCGTTGGAAAGATTATTCGATACTCTACGCAATGGTGAGTCATAATATAAGACATTTCATACGAAAAATTTATAATTCATTCTAGAAGATAGAACCCAACACGTTTACGCACAAAATTTCAACAAAAAATTTTCTGGGGTATTACATCATCCCCTCCCCCCTTGGAAATATTCATCCTCGAATGATGCTAGACATGCCAAGATTAGATAGGGAATAGAGAATACAGCTGAAACCATTCGTTAAACTCATCACCACATCGTTTCTCACTCTGAATGCAACATAGAATGCATAAATTCAAGAAACTACAGCTGAACACATAATAAATGACAGCGGAACTACTGCAACTTTTATCAAAAGTTCATAATTTAGGAAAGAACGGTGCCTTCGGCTTGATCGGAGTTCGCGGAAAATAGGTGTGGGTACTTGGATTGCATATCCGCCTCAGCTTCCCAAGTTGCACCCTCAACAAATTGGTTTCGCCACAACACCTTGACCAAGGGAACTTCTTTGTTCCTTAGTCTTCGAACACTGAAATCAAGAATCTCAACAGGAATCTCATCAAAAGAAAGATTTTCTTGAATGTCAGTACTCACAGAGGAATCCACTACCACAGCATTGCTAATATGCTTTCTAAGCATGGAGACATGGAATATTGGATGAACAGAGGACAACTCGGAAGGAAACTTGACTTCATAAGCTACCTTACCAACACGGCTAAGAATTTTGTAAGGACCAATATAACGGGGACTAAGCTTCTCCTTCTTTCCGAATCTCTTCACCCCCCTCATGGGTGAAATTTTTAGATACACTAGGTCACCAAGTTCAAACTCAAGTTCTCTCCTTCTAACATCCGTATATGACTTCTAACAACTCTGCGCAGTTTTCAACCACTCCCTAATCAACTTAACTTTTTCCATAGCCTTAAATACTGAATCAGGACCACTCACAGCCGCTTCACCCACCTCGAACCAACCTATGGGTGATCTACACTTCCTCTCATATAAGGCTTCAAATGGAGCCATGCCAATACTAGAGTGGAAAACTGTTATTGTAAGCAAACTCTATCAACGGTAAGTGATCATCCCAACTTCCCTTAAAGTCAAGTGCACAAGCTCTCAACATATCCTCTAAGGTTTAGATGGTCTGCTCAGCCTGACCATCGGTCTGCGGATGAAAAGCAGAACTCAAAATTACTAGGGTACCAAGACCCTTCTGAAAAGCTTTCCAAAATTGAGAAGTGAACTGAGTACCCCTATCCGAAATGATAGACAAGGGAACTCCATACAGTCTGACTAGCTCTCGGATATACAATCTAGCATAATCCTCAGCAGTATATGAAGTATGAACAGGAAAGAAATGAGCAGACTTAGTCAACCTATCAACCACAACCCAAATGGAATCATGATGGCATCGGGAAGGAGGTAAACCAATCACGAAATCCATATTTATCTCTTTCCACTTCCAGGTGGGAATACTAAACTCTTGCATCATACCACCAGGTCTTTGGTGTTCAACCTTAACCTATTGGCATGTTGCACACTTAGCTACAAACGCTGCTATATCTTTCTTCATGCCACTCCACCAATAGATTTCCCGCAAGTCTCGATATATCTTGGTGGCACCAGGATAAATAGAATATCGCTCCCCGTGCGCTTCATCCATAATTCTCTGTCTCAAATAATCAATATTCAGGACACACAATCTACCCTGCAATCTCAACACACCATCTCCCCCTTGGGAGAAAACCTCTACTTTTTCGTCCTTGACTGACCAAACTAGCATCTAAGTATTGCTTTTCCTTCATTCCCGAAACAAAGGAGGATTCAAAACTACTCTGAACCCCTATACTACCTTCAGCAGAGTCAAACAACCTAACCCCCAATCTAACCAAACGATGTACATCATGATCCAACTCTTTCTTACCTTCTACCATATGCGAAACACTACCCATGGACACTCTACTTAGGACATGCACCACAATATTGGCCTTGCCTGGATGGTAAAGCACACTCATATCATAGTCCTTTAACAATTATAACTATCGTCTCTGCCTAAGATTTAATTCTCTCTGGGTAAACACATACTGCAGACTCTTATGATTAGTGAAAACATCAACATGGACACCATACAAAAAGTGTCTCCAGATTTTCAAAGCAAACACAACAGCAGCCAACTCAAGGTCATGGGTGGGGTAATTTTTCTCATGGGGTTTAAACTGTCTAGAAGCATAAGCTATCACCTTACCCTTCTACATCAATACGCAACCCAACCCAACTCTCGAATCATCACTGTACACCACAAAACCATCAACACCATCAGGCAAAGTCAGAACAGGGACTGAAGTAAGTCGAGTCTTCAACTCCTAAAAACACTTCTCACAAGATTCGGACCACAAGAACTTTACTTTCTTTTAGGTCAACCGAGTCATCAGAGATGCTATAGAGGAGCAACCCTCAATAAAATGGCGGTAATAGCCAGCTAAACCCAAGAAACTTTGTATATCAGTCGGAGAAATAGGTATAGGCCAATTTCTAACAGCTTCGATCTTTTGGGGATCAACTCTAATACCCTACAAAGAAATGATATGCCCCATAAAAGCAGCTGACCTTAGCCAAAACTCACACTTTCTAAACTTGGCAAACAACTTATGATCTCTAAGGGTTTGCAAGACAGTTCGGAGATGATCAGAATGTTCATCCTCACTATGGGAGTACAATAGTATATCATCGATGAACACTATGAAAAACATATCTAGATATGATCTGAACACTCAATTCATGAGGTCCATGAAAGCTGCTAGGGCATTAGTTAACCCAAAAGACATAACAAGAAACTCAAAATGGCCATAACGAGTTTGGAAAGTGGTTTTCGGGATGTAACACTCCCTAACTTTGAGTTGATGATAGCCGGAATGAAGGTATATATTTGAGAAATAACTTGCACCTTGCAATTGGTCAAACAAATCATCTATTCTCGAAAGGGGGTACTTATTTTTTATGGTGACTTTATTTAGTTGGCGGTAATCAATGCACATACGCAAAGAGCCATCTTTTTTTCTCACAAATAACACAGGAGCACCCCAAGGAGAAACACTGGGCCTTATGAAACCCTTATCTAGTAAATCTTTCATTTGCTCTTTCAACTCCTTAAGTTCTGCAGGGGCCATACGGTAAGGAAGAATAAAAATGGGCTGGGTATCAGAAAGAAGATCAATCCTGAACTCTATCTCTCTATGAGGAGGTATCCCTAGGAGATCATCTGGAAAGACATCAGAAAACTCATTGACGACGTTAATAGACTGGAGAGTTGGAGTCTCAGACTTAGTGTCTTTGACTCTAACCAAATGGTAAATACACCCTTTGGAAATAAGCTTTCTAGCTTTGAGGTAAGAGATAAAATGACTCTTGGGTAACACAGAATTCCCAGACCACTCAAACAAGGATGCACCCAGAAACTGAAACTTGACTACTCGGGTCCGACAATCAATAGAGGCATAAGAAGAATACAGCCAGTTCATACCCAGAATCACATGAAAATCTACCATGTCTAACTCAATCAGATCATCCAATAAGACTCTATAAAGAACGGTAAAAGGACTCTTTTTATACACTTTTTGGGCAACAATCGAATCAACCACTGGTGTAGAAACTAGGATTGGCTCAGGAATAATCTCAGGATTCATTTCAAAATTCACTGCAATCAAAGGTGTAACATATAAGAAACTGGATCCAGGATCCAACAAAGCGTACACATCAAACTAAAATATACAAAGCATACTAGTAACAACTTTGGGAGATTCCTCCTATTCCTGGCAGGACGGTAAAGCATAGAATCTATTTTGGCGCTACCCACCAGCATTTCTAGAAGAGGCGCCCTGAGCTGGGGCTGGACAAGTCGCTGGAACTGGAGCACTAATAGTCTGAGTCTGGGTCTGAGAGAGACAGTCACGACGCCCTTGTCCATCCTATCGACAATCTCTAACTTTGTGACCTATGTCACCACACTGGAAACAACCCCTCTTCTCACCCCAACACTCACCCGAATAAGCCCTACCACACTTAGGACACAGGGGACGATTTGGCTTACTGCCAGCACTGTACTGGGACTACGATACATATGACCTAGTACCTTGCTCCTGCCTACCTCTAGGCATGGGAGCACTAGAAGATGACGGTGTTGGCATAGACGAACGATCCTGATACTGAGGGCGACTCCCTCTCTATACTTAGTATCAGCCTTTTCGTGTTGCTCGGACCTAGCTTTCTTATTCCCTCTCATTCTATCTCTCTCCTTAATCTTGTCTGCCTCAATCTATTGGGCATGAGTCATCAGCCTAGAAAGATTTATCTCACTGTTCAGCATAGCAGACCTACACTCCTTAACCACATAACTAGACACTTCAGTCACAAACTTACTCATACTAGCCCAATTATCAGCAACTAAGTCAGGAGCATACTTGGCAAACTAATTGAACTTTAGAAAGTACTCCCTAACAGTCATAGAGCCCTGTCGCAGGTTCATAAACTCTTCCACCTTTACCTTCCTCATCTCCAAAGGGAAAAACTTATCCAGGAATGCATCCTGAAACTCTTACCAAGTTGTAGGGACATCTCCCTCACCTCTACCTTTCCTCCAAGCAATAACCCAGTCATAAGCAAGGTCTTTCAACCTATATGTAGCCAACTCCACACTATGTTTCTCAGATACATACATCACCTGAGTAATCTTCTGCACCTCATCTAAAAACAACCATGGATCCTCATCCGTGTTGGACCCATAGAATTTCAGCGGATTCATCCGCATGAAGTCATGGATCCTGGTAGTAGCTAAATTATCTCCCTGCTACTGTGGAGCCGGGATCGAGTTGGACTGAACATTTGCAGTAACAGCTTGGGCCAGCGCCTAAAAGGCTGCTCGAAATTCAGCATGAGACACTTTTTCATTCAATGGGTTGGCGGGTTGAGGTTGCTGACCATCATTATTTCTTTTCGCTCAACGTGGAGGCATATTTCTGAAAGAGGAAAGCACGAATCAATAGCAGAGAGAGACACTTTAAGCACGATAGACTTCTAAAAGAAAGAATCACACTTTTTCCTAAAACGTCTTGTAGCCTCTTGCTCATAGATGTGGCGCGCTACGCACCGATGATCAAGACTCTACTTAACACAGCTTGTCAGACTCCCTAGGACACCTTAAAACCTTAGGATTTGATACCAAGTTTGTAACGCCCCAGAAAATGGGTCCCGGAGCGTCACACGGTGCTTGAGGGTACAAGTAGCCCCAAGCTAACCTATTGAGCCATTTTCATTTAGTTCAACACAAATCAATGGGTTTCCATAAATAACCCTCAAATATCAATATAGTAATCATCATCAAAGAACAAAAGAATTTTAGAAAGACAACAAAATATGACTTATAAGTCACCTCCCAACATCTATACTAGTCTGATAAGCCTCTAAAAAAATCAATAAAACCAGTGAGCCATTGAGACATGCCCCAACTGACTCATACTTAGTTATCAAATGTAAACAATTCCGTGAAACCAACATCAGACATCACTCCTCAAAACATGAGGACTCACCACAACAGAGGATGTAGAATAGCGTGCCCAAAGAATCACTGTCGAACCTGTAACTGAGCACCTGAACCTACATTCCGAAAAAATACAGCCCACATCCGAAGATATGGGTCAGTACCATGGAAAGGAACCGAGTATATGGGGGTGTATGCAATTGTATAAACATCATCATCATAAATATTTATAAGCAATATGGAGTATGTATGAAAGACTCACATAGAAGTAAAAAAATCATCATAATCATGAGAGGATGAAATAAGTACAATAACACATGTGAGTCATCATATAATTTGTCAATCACTTTCAGTTCATCAAGAATATCAATTCTCATAATGTAAATATCATTTAAATCTTTCGAAAGAATAACTTTCACAATTCCACTCTCAAATCACTTCACCATTCACCATAGACACAAGGAAACACACACACACTGGGAGATCCTATAACCGACATAAATCATGTGAACTACATGAAGTCCAATGTACAACCCACATTGGGGAGAGCCATCCTATCTTTGTGATCGGAGTAGGACTATCGATATCAAATCCACACAAATTAGTGATCACTATATAAATTAGCCTCAGACTCACTCCTACAGGGGCACGTAGTTCTAGGGAAGTAAGGTCGCTTTATACCTCCCACTCGGTGCTAAAGATTTCTCCCGGAATTATCTCTGATCATTTCAAAGACAATCCACAACAAAACAATTTCAGTAATATATAAATATACATCGGGAGACATCATGCTTCCCATCTATCAAAATCAACCGCGTTGTGAATTTCTTTCACACTCGAGTTCAAAACAACTCCATTAAGACCAAAAGTTCAAATCATTAAAAATATTTCAAATATTTAACATCAACGTTCTTATAACACACACTTTCTCAAAAAAAAACACAATTTCCAATGGGGAGTCACGACCCAAATATCAAAATCATGATAAATATCATTCAAGATTCATGCTTTATGTCTCCACACATGTAAATTCATCTTTCAAAATCATAAACATCAAGATTTCACATTAATCATCATAAGATATGGGTTCATGCTTCAAATTCATAAAAATCAAATAAAAATCATGCCTATGTAAAGAAAATTACTTTTGGGCACAAGAACGAACGAGAGTTCTTGTTGAAAAAATGCCACATACCTTGAATGATGAACTTTAGATCGATACTCATTTTTGAGATGTTAATCGTGCCTTTGAATGATGGTTCTTGGAGTTCTTGAACTAGGAACTTGGAATCTTGAATAAATTTGCAGAATTAATGGTGAAATTTGGAGGTTCTTGAAGTTGGATGTAGGAGCTTAGGGTTTTCTTTTTGAGGGAGTTTGATGAAATATAATATATAATCCTTCTAATAGGCTTTAATATAGGGTTTGGACGGATTTTAGGTGAGAGTTAATGACCAAAACGACCCTAAAAATCAAAGAAATTCTCGAATCTGTCCTTTGGTGGATTGTTTTGATAGTCTGAAGTAGATCAACCATAACGTTTTACTCCGATATTCAAATTGGATGAAACCAATTTCATTAGAAAGAGAACTCTCATATATTTCCGTTGATATATAGCATCTCACCTAGATCATTGTGTTCAAGGATTTATGATCATTTGAAGTTGACCCAAAAATTCACTTTTGATAGGTTGAAATAGATCGACCATACCTTTTTTCTCCAAAAGACAAATTGGATGAAACCAATTTCATTGGAAAGAGGACTCGCAGAGCTTTCCGTTGATATGTAGTAGATTACCCAGGTCATTATGTACAAGGAGTTATGATCATTTAAAGTTGGAGCAAAAATACGCCAGGCCTCATTACTTTTTCCTGCATGTTTTACTGTTCACTACTATTCACGGTTTGATTGGAATGTTCATAACTTGTCGTTCGGGTGTCCGTTTTGGATGATCCACATATAGTTGGAAAGATTATTCAATACTCTACGCAATGGTGGGTCATAATCTAAGACATTTCACACGAAAAATTTATAATTCATTCTAGAAGATAGAACCCAACACGTTTACGCACAAAATTTCAACGAAAAATTTTCCGGGGTAGTACAAGTTTATCTACAAAATTTTCTGCAATAAAAAAACTTTTTCTTTTATAAAATACTCCGTGTGATCATCTAATCATTGATGGAGTTCGAAAAGAATCTGATCGTTTGAGGTACCACTACAGTCGAATTGTTAGGCCATTTTATCCTAGGAGAAATATTACATAACCTTGGGCACTTGAGAGAAATTATTTACTTAAGGACACTCTGTGAAGTCGGGGGACTTGTCCTTATTGTGTTTCATCTAATTTTTGGAAAAACACACTTCTATGAAAGGTCTTGATCTTGTGTTGAGGGTGTTACTTAACTTCATAAGTATTCTTGTTTTATACTTGTGCTTGTGTTGAAGTTGTTGTTGCCAAAATACAGATTCTTGTGTAACCGTAAACTAACAATTTTTATTTTAAAAACATCATCAACAAGAAATCAGTCCTATTCAGGGAGAAACTATTAATTCAAATTAGCAAACGTTAAAGTATTTAGCAAAGTACAACCTTGTGGAAAATAAGAAAGCAAAATAAGTGTTTTATTTAAACATATTTATGTATGTTTTGGAGAAAAATAAAGGGTTGCCACACTTCATTGAACTCTCATATAAAAGTGAAAAAAACATAAAACACAAGAATAAGGTGAAAATGCATAATGTCTAAAATAGGAAAAATACATAAGTAGATTGACAGATTAAAACATATACGGATTGTTAAACAACAAAAATCATTAAAGATGTACAGTATTAAAATTTTACATTAAATTTGAAAATAGAGAAGTGAAAACCCATAAAAGTATCTTAGTAAAACTCTTAAATGTTTTGATTTTTTTGTGAAACCAGATAAGGAACACATACAATACAGTAGTTTATACCGGCGTCAAATCTAACACGAGTAGGAAAGTGGAATGGGTGAAATAATATGAACTTTACTACAGTAGTTTCATATAAAAAGACTTACAAATTGAACTCTTGACAAACAATTTCGCTTATGATTTGGACAGATTTTAACTGGGGATTTAGATTGCAGAAATTGTAACAATGGCTGAATTTTGGAAAAAAAATACATTGGCTTAAATAAATTGTTCGAAGTAGACCACTAATGCCAAAAGATTTAAAGATTGGCAATTGAGAAATAACAGGGTAAACTTGTTTGCCAATAAAGAGAAGCTGGGGGATTGTTGGGCAGCCTCATAGGAATTTCGTTTTGTGAACAATACAGGTCTGCTCTGTTACTTCTCTTACAACGTCTGCAGGGAAGTGTTCGCGTCTGCTAAGGAGTGTTGGTTGGTGTCTTTTTTAAAATTGCAACGCTTATGTAAGGTTGTGAAAGTTAAGGTTACATTAAATTGTCTAGTGTATGTTTGGGATTTCGAAATTTTTCACTAATTAAGTGAGTTCGGGGTAATTTAGTAATTTAACTTTATATTTTTTGAGTTGGTACTTTTAAGGTAGTATGGATTAAGAGGGTTGACATCAAATCTATTATGTCTCAAGTCCAGGAATTGCAAGTTATCATTCATTATTTACTTACTGATGTTATGATCATTAATGAAGTAATTCAAGTTGAAACCTTTATGAAAAAGTTCCCTCCTTTATGGAGGGACTTTAAGAACAACTTGAAACATAAAGGAAATAAAATGAAGTTCGAGGATCAAATTGTCCGTCTGCCGATTGAAGAAGATAATAAAGCTGTAGAAAAGAAAGTTAATGCAAAATCAGCATTACCTGGAGCGAATAATGTTGAAACTCCTCCATAGAAGAAGAAAAAAAAGAAGTTTTATGAAGATAAGAATGCACAAAAGAAGAAAAAGTTCAAAGGAAGTTGCTACAACTTGGCAAGTTTGGCCACATATCTTCAAATTGTTGTGCTCCTATGAAAGAGAAGAAGAACCAAGCAAGCAAACATGAATGAATATATAAACAACTTTTGTATTATGCTTTCAAAATGTTATTTGGTAGGAAATCTTAAAGAATGGTGGATTAATTTGGGTACTACTCAGCATGTTTGTTCTAATAAGGAACTGTGTTCTACCTATACTTTATCGAGACCTGGTGAGACCGTTTTTATGGAAAATTCTGCAACAACAAAGATTGAAGGAACTAGAAAAATTAGCTTGAAGATGACTTCGGTCGAGATGGTGACCCTTAATAATCTCATTTATGTTCCCAAAATGCGAAAGAATTTGATCTTGACATCACTTCTAGTCAAGAATGGTTTTAAGTGTGTATTTGTTTCTAATACAATTGTAATCAACAAGAATGATATGTAAATAAAAAAAGATTGCCTCACAGAGGGCATTTTCAAACTAAATGTAATTGCAATTGATATGAATAAAAGTTTTATTTCTTCTTACTTGCTTGAGACTAATAATTTATGGCATGCATGTTTAGGACAATGTATTAACTTGAAAATGTTGCAAAAATTAGAAAGTAATAATTTAAGGTGTCAAGTATATGTGGAATCTAATTACACTGTGCATCCTTATAAATTGATTGAAGGGAATTCAAATCCCTTAGACTAAATCCATACAAATATTTGTGATATGAAGCCAATACCATCTCGAGGTAATAAAAGTCATTTCATTGCTTTCATTGATGATGTCACTCGATATTGCTATATTTATCTGCTTAATAGCATATATAAGGAATTTAATTCGTACAAGAAACATAAAAATGAAGTTGAAACACATCTTAATAAGAATTATGTAACGACCCGAAATCTCATCCCGAGACATCGCACGGTGCTTAAGTCTACAAGTAGCCCCAAGCTATCCCTTTGAGCCTGCTAATAAGTTTAGAACTTACTCTAACGACAAACGGAGCAAAACAAAGGTACTGCCATATCATATTTCAACTGAAATAACAAAGGAATACTGTCTGAATAGAACAATACTGAAAAGTCTAAAACACCACTGATCATCTAGTCTGACAAAGCCTCTACTACTCAAACTAGAGAGACATTGGTACAGACCCCTAATTGACTCGAACCGATCTGAAAGTAATACTCAAAACACTAAGAAAGCGGAAAACTACAGAGATAAGTCCTCGAACCATGAGGAATCACCAAGGATAAAGATGTAGATGAGATGCTCGGAGATCAATGTCGCTGCTAAGGTTGAGCACCTGAACCTACATTATGAGGCAATGTAGCACACAGACGTATATGTGGATCAGTACTTTGAGGATGTACTGAGTATATGGGGGTGTATGCAATAATTAGAAAAAACAATGTCATCAATCTTTTATAGAAATCAAGCATGCTGATATAACTGACTCACATAGCTTGAATAACTCAAAAATATAAATCTCATAAATTATGAATAATGGAACGTATAGTATAAATCTTGTGAGTCAATACACTTGGTTCTAAAAATCTGTATTTTTAGTCTCTTCTCAAAACATATAGACTAAGTAGTAAAGTGCTCACCTTTGTATCTGAAAGCTAAGACTGTAACTTGAAAACTGAAATCTAAAGTAAAACAATATTTGAATAAGCTTGTGAGCCTTTACTAGCAGGGAGGTTCTCTTAACCGACATACACCATGCGAGCTACATGGAGTCCAACCTTTTTGTCCTCCTAAGGAAGAAACCTCACGTTGGGGAGAAGCGTCATACTCTTGCCAGGGAGTATAACCTCAACTCAGTGATCACTATCTTGGCCTCGAGCCCATAAATCTCAATCCTACGGTGGCACGTAGTTCTGAGGCATGAAACTAAACTAACTTACCCGACTCAGTGCTAAATACTACTCCCTTTAATTAGCTACGCTCATGTCATAATAAATCCACCTTTAAAATAATCTCATGGTTTTTAATGAAACCAACTACAAAATCTGTAATATCATTTAGTGAAGTGGATTTCAAAGCTATTATGACCATCAAGGTCAAACTTTCTCAATATTCTCAAAACAATCAAATCATGGGTGCTTATAGCACAAGAGTTCTTAAAATTACAATCTCACGTAGGGCTTAATGACCCATATATCAATCTCACGTTAAAATGTATCAAAATTCATACTTGATATCATAAAAATTCATAAATCATAGAGAAATCTAGAAATTTTCAGCAATATGCATTATAATCTCAACATGCTCATGTACTTCAATATCTAAAACATTGAAACCATCATAATCTCAAGAAATACAACATAGGGTATAACCCATACTTCAATTTCATAATAAAACATGTAAAACCATATATATTTGTAATTAAAATAATTTTTGGGCACAAGGACGAAAGGAGTGTTCTTATTCAAACCCCACATACCTTAGGTTATGAATTTAGATGAATAAGCTTGCCTAAGAGTCCTTTTCGTACTCTAGAGTGCGGGTTTTGAAGCTTTTGACTTGGGAACCTTGATTCTTAAATCAATTAGCAAAGACTATGGTGAAATCTTGGAGAAAGAATTGGGTCTTGCTCTTGAGGGTTAACCTTGAGAGAAAACCCTAGCTCTTGATGCTTTGGATGAATTTGAAGTTCTATGCTTCGTTTTGATATATCTAGGTGATAAAAAGAGTGGAAAAGACTAAAAAAACCTTTTAAAATGGCTTTAAAATTCTGAAAGGGATCTACGACAGCTCGTACGATGATCCATCACTGGGTCAACGGTCCATCGGTCTGAATGTCGCACCTGGGCCAGAACAGGGACTTACTGCCTTAGTTGCAATGGCTTGGGCGACGGTCCATCGCTAGCTCGACGGTTCGTCGGCCTGACCGTCGCACTTGGCCAGTGAATGGGTTTATTACCTCGGTTGTGATGGCTGGAGAGATGGTCCATCTATAGCTCGATGGTTCGTCGGCCTGCCCGTCGCTCCTAGGCAGTTCAGACAGTTCTCTAAAAAATGTCCATATCTTTTTACTCGACATCAACTTTTGGTGAAATAGGTATCGTTGGAAAGCTAATTCAATTTCTCAAACGAAAAAAAGTCAGAACTAGGGAAATTCTACATGGTTTAAACATTACTCACTTAGGAAGTCATCCCTTAATCTTTTGGAGACTAAATTAGACTTAAAGAAAGTTTGGGATATTACAATATCTCCCCCTTGGGAACATTCATTCTCGAATGTCACTAGTTAGGCTAAGAATACATAGGATGCACAGCAGAAATAAATGGGTTAACTAACTCTATATCACTCTAAGCTTTTGAGTACTTCAGAGAATGCATGAACTCATGGAGACGACAACTATATAGCTAAATACACAGGATTAGAAAGGAACTGAATCAAGGAAGAGTAGTACCTTAGGCTAAATCTAAGTTTGCGTGAAAGAGATGAGGGTACTTGGCTCGTATGTCTGCTTTGGCTTCCCAAGTAACGCCCTCAACGGACTGGTTCTTCCAGAGAACTTTGACCAAAGGAACCTCTTTGTTCCTTAGTCTAAGGATCTGATGGTATAGAATCTCGACTGGAATATCTTCGTAAGAAAGACTGGTCTAAATATCTGAGCTCTCTGAAGGATCTACAATAATGGAATAACCAATGCTCTTCTTAAGAATGGAGACATGAAAGATAGGATGAACAGCTGATAGATCTGTGGGCAACTCAACTTCATAAGCTACTTTCCCAACACGACTCAAAACTCTATAAGGGCCAACATAGCGGGGACTAAGCTTCCCCTTTTTATCAAACCTTTTCATCCCTTTCATGGGTGAAGTCTTTAGATACACCAAGTCACCCACCTCAAACTCAAGATCTCTTCTTCTAACATCTGCATATGATTTCTAATGACTGTGGGCTATCTTCAACCTTTCTCTAATCAACTTAACTTTTTCCATAGCCTCAAACACAGCATCAGGACCAACCAAAGAGGCCCCACCCACTTCAAACCAACCAATGGGTGATCTACATCTCCTCCCATACAAAGCCTCAAACAGGCCATCTGAATGCTAGAGTGATAACTATTGTTATATGGAAACTCAATCAGTAGCAAATGCTCATCCCAACTACCCTTGAAATCAAGAGCACATACCCTCAACATATCTTCTAAAGTCTTGATGGTCCTCTCAGCCTGACCATCTTTCTATGAATGAAAATCGAAACTAAGGAGAACCTACGTACCGAGACCCTTTTTAAAGCTCTCCAGAACTGAGAAGTGAACTGAGTACCCCAATCTGAGATAATGGACAAGGGAACTCCATGCAACCTGACTAACTCCTGGATATACAATCTAGCATATTCCTCAACTGTATAAGATCTATGCACCGGCAAGAAGTGCGCTGACTTAGTCAACCTGTCTATAACAAACAAAATAGAATCATGATGACTACGCGAAAGAGGTAAACCAGTCACAAAATCCATATTCATAACTTCCCACTTCCAAGTGGGGATACCAAACTCCTACATTGCACCACCAGGCCTTTGGTGCTCTACCTCAACCTATTGGCAAGTTGCACACTTCGTCATAAACTCTGTTATATCATTCTTTATATAATTCCACCAATAGATTTCCCGCAAGTCACAATACATCTTGGTAGCACCGAGATGAATAGAATATCGTGCACTATGCACCTTAGCTATATTTCTCTACCTCAAATCTTCAACGCCAGGAACACACAATCTATCCTAGCATCTCAATACACCATCTTCCCTCTGGGAGAAAACCTCTACTTTTGGCCCTTAACTGACTCCTTTAGTTTGACCAAACTAAGATCCATGTCCTGCTTTTCCTTCACCTCCGTTACTAAAGAGGATTCGGAATTACTCTAAACCCAAACACTAACTTCAACTAAATCAAGCAACCTAACATCCATCTAAATAAACGATGCACTTCACGAGCTAACTCCTTCTTATCCTTCTCCACATGAGCCACACTGCCCATAGATAACCTGCCAAGGGCGTTTGCAACTAAATTGGCTTTGCTCAAATGATACAACACACTCATATCATAATCTTTTAGCAACTCTAACCATCTCATTTGTATAAGATTCAACTCCCTCTTAGTAAACATATACTTAGTAAACATATACTGTAAGTTTTTGTGGTCAGTAAACATATCCACATGAACACTATACAGATAGTGTCTCCAAATTCAATGCAAAAACACAGCAACTAATTCAAGATCATAGGTTGGGTAATTTGTCTATGCAGCTTTAATTGTCTAGAGGCATAGGCTATAACCTTATCTTTCTACATCAACACACAACCCAAAACAAATCTAGAGGCATCACTATACTCCATAGAACCATCCGTACATCAGGCAAAGTCAACATAGGGGCTGAAGTGAGTCTAGTCTTCAACTCCTAAAAACTCTTCTCACAGGAATCTGACCAAAGAAACTTAACTTTCTTTTGGGTTAGTCTAGATATAGGAGACGCAATAGATGAGAAACCTTCAATAAAATGGCGGTAATAGGTAGTTATTCCCAAGAAACTTCTAATGTCAGACGAAGAGATAGGTCTAGGCCAATTTCTCACGGCTTTTGTCTTTTGGGGATTAACTCTAATGTATTCGGCTGAAATAATATGACCCAGAAAGTCTACTGACCTTATCCAAAATTCACACTTGCTGAATTTGGCGAACAACTGATGATCTCCAAGAGTTTGCAAGACAATTATAAGATGATCCGCATGGTCATCCTCAGTATGGGAGTATGCAAAGATATCATCTATGAACACTATGACTAACATATCAAGATACTATCTGAACACTTGATTCATGAGGTATATGAAAGTTTTAGGATCATTGGTTAGCCCGAAATACATGACTAAAAACTCAAAGTGACCATAGAGGGTTCAGAAGGCTGTCTTTGGAATATCACAATCTCTTACTTTAAGTTGATGATAACCGGATCTAAGGTCTATCTTTGAGAAATAACTTATACCTTGAAACTGATTAAACAAGTCATCAATTCTAGGAAGAGGGTACTTGTTCTTGAATCTGGCCTTATTAAGCTAATGATAGTCAATGCACATACACAAAGAACCATCTTTCTTTTGCACGAATAGGACAGGTGCGTCCTAAGGAGAAAAGTTGGCTTTATGAAACCTTTATCTAAAAGATCTTTGAGTTGCTCTTTCAACTCCTTAAGCTCTGCCAGTGCCATACGGTATGGAAGAATAGAAATAGGTTGTGTATCGGGAAGAAAATCAATCCCAAATTCTATCTCCCTATCGAGAAGTACCCCTAGGAGATCTTTTGTAAAAACATTCGAAAACGTATTAACTATGCTGACTGACTGATGAGTTGGATCTTCAGACTTAGTGTCTTTAACTCAAACTAGATGATAGATTCAACCTTTGGATATTAGCTTTCTGGCTTTGATATAGGATATAAAATGACTCTGGGGAGATACTGAACTTTTGGACCACTCAAAAATTGGCTTATTTGAGAATTAAAACTTAACCATATGGGTACGATAGTCTATAGATACATAATAGGAATGAAGCCAATCCATACCCAGAATAAGATCAAAATCGACCATATCTAACTCTATTAAATCAATGAATATGACCTTATGAAGAACAGTAATAGGAAACTTATTATACACTTGCTTAGCAATGACTTACTCTCCTACTAGGGTGGAAACCAAGATAGGCTCGGGGATCTTTTCAAAACTCATTTCAAAATTCATATCAACTAATGGGGTCACATAGGAGAAACTTGACCCAGGGTTCAACAACACATAAAGATCCAAGCAAAAGACATGAAGTATACCAGTAATAATATCGGAAGAATCCTCCTACTCCTGACTGGATGGTAGAGCATAGAACTTATTCTAGCACTGTCCACTGCCAGTATAGGATGAAGTGTCCTGAGGAGGAGCTGAACGGGCTAAAAAATCTAGTGCGTTGGTAGCCTGAGTCTGGGGATGAACATCTCGGCTCTCCTGCCTAGCATGTGGATACTCTCTAAGTTTATGGCCCATCTTTCCAAAACCAAAACAACCCCTCTAATCGACTAAGTACTTATCGGGATGGTCCCTACCATACTTAGTACATGGAGGATAATGAGGTCTATTACTCACACTATTTTGGGATCTAGACATAGATGGCATATTCCCCTGCTCCTGCCTATTTCTGGGCACAGGAGCACTAGCTAATGAAGGTGTTGGCATAGATGAACAATTCTGAAATTAACGCCAATTCCCTCTATATGATCTAGTTTGGCCATGCTTAAATTGCTCTGATCTAGCCCTCTTATTTCCTCTTACTCCATCTCTCTCCCTTATATTGCCTGCCTCAATCTACTAAGCATGCATCATTAGTCTGGACAGATCCATATCCCTATTGATCATAGCAGTCCTACACTCTTTTAACTCCAAACCAGACACAGCGGTCATGAAATTACTCATACTAGATCGGGTGTCAGCTACCAAGTCAGGAGCATACTTAGCTAACTGGTTGAACTTGAGGCAATACTTCTTAACAATCATAGAGACTTGCCTCAGGTTCATAAATTCCTCTATCTTCATTGTACTCATCTCAAATGGGAAGAACTTATCTAAGAATATATCCTAGAACACCTACGAAATCATAGGAGTTGCATTCTCCCCTTTATTCTTTCTCCAAGCCACAACCCAGTCAGAAGCAATATCTTTCATCCTATAAGAGGCCAGCTCTACACTCTCTTCTTTAGAAATATGCATGACTTGGGTGATCTTCTTCACCTCCTTAAAATACAACTGTGGGCCCTCACCTGCCTTCGACCCATAGAACTCTGGCGGATTCATCCTTATGAAATCCTGAATCCTAACTGCAGCTATATCAACTCCTTGCTAGTGTGAAATTGTAGCCTGGCTATTGGCCTGAACGTTAGCGGTGACTGCCTGGGCTAACGCCTGAAAAGATGCTCGAAACTCAGCATGAGACACATTTTTATTAAGAGGATCAGCAGGCTGAGGTTGCTTGTTATTATTTTTGCGGGCTCGACGAGGAGGCATTTGCTGTCATAAAAGAGCAAGTATTAACAGCAAAAAGAGAGAAAATTGTAAGCATGATGGATTATGAAAGAAAGAGATGATTTTTTCCTAAGACATCTTGTAGCCTCTTGCTCATAGATGTGGCGCGCTACACACCAATGAACAAGACTCTACATAACACAGCTTGTCAGACTCCCCAGGACTCCTTAAACCTTAGGCTCTGATACTAAGTTTATAACGATCCAAAATCTCATCCTGAGATGTCACACGGTGCTTAAGGCTAAAAGTAGCCCCAAGGTAACCCATTAAACTTGCTATTAAGTTTAGAACTTACTCTAACGAAAAATAGAGCAAAAAAATTATACTATCATATCATATTTCAGCTGAAATAACAAAGGAATACTGTCTGAATAGCACAATACTGAAAAGTCTAAAACAGCACTAATCGTCTAGTCTGACAAAGCCTCTACTACTCAAACTAGAGAGCCATTGGGACAGACCCCTAACTGACTCGAACTGATCTAAAAGAAATACTCAAAAGACTATAAAAGTGGAAAAAGCTACAGATATAGGTCCTCGAACCATGAGAACTCCCCAACGATAGAGATGTAGATGAGATCCTCGGAGATCACTGTCGCTGCTGAGATTGAGCACCTGAACCTACATTATAAGACAATGTAGCACATAGACATATATGTGGATCAGTACTTTGAGGATGTACTGAGTATATGGGGGTGTATGCAAATATTAAAAACAACAATATCATCAATCTTTTTTAGGAATCATGCATGCTGATATAACTGACTCACATAGCTTGAATAACTCAAAAATGTAAATCTCATAAATTATGAATAATGGAACGTATAGTATAAATCTCGTGAGCCAATGCACTTGGTTTTGAAAATATGTATTTTTAGTCTCTTCTAAAAATATATAGACTAGGTAGTAATGTTCTCACCTCTTAATCGAAAAGCTAAGACTCTAACTTAGAAACTGAAATCTCAAGTAAAATAATATTTTAATAAGCTTGTGAGCCTTTACACACTTTATCTAAATATCTTTACTGAATAGGATATCTTTCAAAACTTTAGGGAAAATACTCAAAAGCTATTTAATTATTTTTACTAGCAGGGGGTTCTCTTAACCAACATACACCATGCGAGCTACATGGAGTCCAACGTCTTTATCCTCCTAAGGAAGAAACCTCACGTTGGGGAGAGGCGTCATACTCTTGCCAGGGAGTATAACCTCAACTCAGTGATCACTATCTCGGTCTTGGGCCCATAAATCTCAATCATATGGTGGCACATATTTCTAAGGCATAAAACCATAGTAACTTACCCCGACTCAGTACTAAATACTACTCCTTTTAATTAGCTACGCTCATCTCATAGGAAATTCACTTTTAAAATAATCTCATGGTTTATGATGAAACCAACTACAAAATTTGTATTTCATTCAGTGAAGTGTATTTCAAAGCTATGATGACCATCAAGGTCAAACTTTCTCAATAATATCAAAACAATCAAATCATGGGTGCTTATAGCACAAAAGTTCTTAAAATTACAATATCAAATACGTCTTAACACTACAAGAAAACTGGTTATTAGAGACCACGATTCAGGGACAACTTATAAATATGGTACCTAAAGGTAACTTTTAGGGATGACATTATTTAGTGGTCTCTATAACTGTATGAAAACTCAATTAAGTCTCACGAAAAAATAAAACTTGGTCGCTAAATGTGAAAATTTCAGCGGGATATGAAATGTTTCTCTCTCTATAGCTAGAAGGTACTAAATCTCTCTCTTCATTGCCAAAAGACTCCTACTCTCTCTCTTACCCTCTCTTGAAGTAAAAACCCTAAATCTCATTGCCTATATTCCTAAATCTCTCATTCATCGTCACTCAAAGGTTGAAGTTATTTATTGTTGCTCTTCTAAGAGTAAGGCTGTCCTCCCTCACTTGTTTCTTCTCCTTCTCCTTTTCGATTAAAATTAAATTTTTCGTTCTTTCTTGCGCTCTGGTAGAATATGTGTGACTGCATTGTTGAAATCTATTATTGAAGAAATTTTATATACATATATAGAGTTTTTACAATGGGGGCTCGATATTATTTGCAATTTTATGTAGGTATATGAGAAAATCCCTAATCTTCAATCAGAGAGTGTTTGGTTTGTGTTAGCGATCAAACAGAACAAAGATGGCATCGTCCTTCTCCAAATGGATCGTCGATCCGTAGAAGAACCCCCTCGCCGCCATGCATATGAAAACTCTCTCCTCTCACCTCCATAATTATGGTATGTAGATCTATTCTGTCACACCTGTTTGATTTGGAATTAATCCATTGTTATAGATTACATGATAACTGAAGATGGTACTGATGATTAGATCATTTAAAACATTATCATGTTGCAAATGTATATTATCGTTTCAAAATTATTTAGATTCGATCATGTTCCTAGATAAAATAGGTGATGATTAATTCCCATTTGCCAAAGTCATGCTCGTTATAGTTACCTGGTCCCCGTGCTTATAGGAAGTAGAAAGTTGGAATATACTACTACTACCACCATAAAAGTGGCCATGTTCTGTGTTCAATTGCTTGTTGATACTCCCTCCGTCCATTTTTACTTTTCTTGGATTGATAAATGACTATTTTTCTATATCTCCCAACCCTTGAAATATAATAAATTCAATGTTTTGGGAAATGACTATAATTATAATAAGGGTAAATTAGAAACAACCTATTAAATTATCTCTTGATTTTCTAAATTGGACAAGTAAAAGTTGACTGGGGGAGTATATTCTAGCATTAGGGTCGTTTTTACTGATGGACTTGTACTTCCCCAAAATACAAATGTTGGTATACTTTCCTTGGATTTACCCTTAGTACATATGTTTATTGGCAATTGTTCTGATTTTTTTTTTTGGTCCAGCTTGCTAATTTCATATGCTGCACCTATTTCTATGAAAAGATCTTTTTCATCTGCATAAATGTATATTCTAGTATTTGGGGTATTAATATGTATTGATCTATATATACTTTCTTGTATATAAAGTTTCATGAGTGTACCTTTAATCCCGTGTCTTATCCGCATATCATTATTCCAAGTATTTGATTTCCACAATCAAATCTTAGCCCAGTAATTTGAGTTGAGGGTGCAAACCCGAGAGAGTTTTTGTGTTGTTTCTTCTGCTAAAAGAATCATTTTACAGAGTCTCATTCCAAAGACTTTTGATGCATAGTTCAGTAGCTCAAATAGATGAATAAATAAAAACACGCATACAAAAGAGAAGGACATAGCATTTTGTTATATCACTATTTCAATTATTCTATTGAGTTACAATATCTACTATTCACCTATGTTCTTAAGTTTTTGATCTGGTTGTTAGCTTTTTATTATGCTTTTATGATATAAGGGCTTAGATATGATGATTTATATGATCCAATGTATGATTTGGATGTGAAGGAGGCTCTTAATCGCCTTCCGAGGGAGATTGTTGATGCCAAAAACCAGTGCCTTCTGTGTGCCATGGACCTCTTCATGAAGCACCTGTACCTCCCAGAGGATCTCCAGGTACTTTAATAGAATCCCATCTGTTCTGGACTAACATAAACTTAACTATTTGTAATTTCCTCATGTGATATATGTAATACAAATGACACAAGTAAAGAGTACTTTGGGTACCCTGGGCTTTTTTCCACTTCTCTACTTTTCTGCCTTCTTTCATTTGCTTATTTTGTTCTTATTTCAAATATTCACTTAAAGGAAGTGATGTTGCACATAGTTATAAATGAAGAACTTTCTTTAACAAATACAACAGTAGCCACAAATTATATTGGAACTTTTGGTAATCATACCTTGATAGGTCTTGTGTTTGTGGTTGGATGTTTTTAACTTAGTAAGCATCCTAATAATCCTATGGTGGGTGGTCGATTCGTAGTATGTATTTAGGAGGGTTCGGTGTAGCTTCGTTGGTAGGTCTAGGGGTGGGGGGAGGGGGTCCATTGTTTGTTTATGTAATTTATTGTTGTGTTATTTTTATTCCTGTTGCATACTTTTGAAGTTTTTGTCCTATTGTCTTGAGCCGGGGGTCTATCGAAAATAGCCTCTCTACTTCCCCAGAGATAGTGGTATGGACTGCGTACATTTTACTCTCCCCAGACCCCACTAGGTGGGAATATACTGGGTTTGTTGTTGTTGTTGTTGTTGTTGTTGTTGTTGTTGTATATGTGTTCCTTGTATTTCGTAAGTGTTTATTTTGGAACATTTTGGTGAAATTACTGTTTTGTTCATGTGTTATCTGCTGGAATTATATCATTGTTAACTCGGTTTTAACTACCACTATGGATAAGAAAACTGCATGGATCTGAACTGAAGCCAAGTTTTGATCTCTATCACTTTAAATGATTCGAGAGGGATTACTACAAGCAACTAGCTTATTTGAAGATTGAAATGCTTAGGCGTCTTTATGATGATGTGATTGAAGCAGAGGCTATACAGTCAATGCTTAACAAAAGAATTATGGCAGCACAGAACACGGATTTTTATCGGAATTTGAAGTCTTGCAGTTTCAAGTATAGGAGGGCTTCCATGAATGTTGTTGCAGGTTCACGTAAAGGTGAGGGGCAGAGTTGTTGGCAACAGATCTATACAGCCGGCTGTACTATGGTTGCTGTGATTACCTATTGCTGTAAGGTCCATATTGTAGGATTACCTTACAATTTCCTTCAGTGTCATGTGGTGTTTTCATTTTATGTTTTATCTGCAAAATGCTATAGTTTGCAGGTAGAATTTCAGCTAATGAATTGGTCTTTTCTGCCACTTTTTGGTCATTATTGTGAATCACTCATCTAAAAAGCTAATTCCAAAACCTCCATCTTTTGGAATTTTTGGCTTATTATCCCCCACTGGGGTGTTGATATCTTTTATTGCCATTGTTTAGAGAATGAATTGAAATTTGAAAAGTATGAATATATGGTTCTCTATCATTATTTCTTCAAACAGGTGCGTGATTTTCATGTGAGTCTACACCATAGCTAATTTTCATGTGCACAATTAGCTTTTCATGTATAATAAGTAATTTTTAGCTTGTTCCTTGCAGATGGCAGATTCATTGACTCCATTGACTGCACTGATGGATGTCGTCCAAGTAAAATGTATTTCTTGAGGACGCTCATTGAGAAAACCTTAAAAGATAGAGAAGATTTACTCGTCGAACCCAATTTTGTCTCTAATCTTGTCCCGCCTGACGAGTATGTTCATCAAAGTTGCTATTCTTTCTCATTTCTTGTCACTACAATACATGAGACATATCAACCTCGGTGGGACTATTTAGGAAGGTGATAACTTAAATCCTTTTTTGGCATTCAAATTTTTTCTCTACACATCTCAAGTAAAGTAATAATACATGATTCATTACGTAGAACAAAATGAATACTTCAACTTTTGTATAGAGATTTAAATATTCAATAGGGATAATCCCTAATTATTCATAAATGACCAGTTTTTGATATCTGTTAGATCTGAAAACATGTATACTTCAGTAGTTTAATTTATGCTTCCGTTTCTCACATTATTTCAATAGATATATGCATTTTATCCTTCTAATTTTGGTTGTATGTGTATGTAAAGAACAAAGATAGATATATGATTTCACTTAGTTACATACTACTACTCCATCTAAACTATATAGCTTCTATGTTTTATTGATTTCCAGCTTGCTCGTTGAGATCCTAATTGTTTAGACTTTGTAAATGACTTTTCCATGGTCCTACTTTGTCCTGCAAAACTCTCATGTAAGTAAGAAATTTGAATATCCTTTGAGAATATTACCATATTCCATGAAGATTTTGTTTCAAAGTCACTAGAAAAATATACATTATCCAATATCCACCAGTGAGACTAGCAACTGAAACAACAGTTGATAATTGGAGCAGTCTGTTGTAGATACTTTTTTCCTTTAAAAGGAAAAGCGTGTGATTTGGTTTTCCCTCTATTCATGTTTGGATGTTTGTTCTTAATGCGTGTTTTGCTGTTCAGGTGGTTTTGTTTTCCTATTCAATCGGAAGGTGCTAAGATACTTTAGGAAGGATGGGCATAACTGGAGGAGGAAAGATGGGAAGACAGTTAAAGAAGCTCAAGAGAAGCTGGAGACAGGAAAGAGAAGTTCAGAATTTGTTATGTGTTTGCACGTTGTAGCAGCGTTAAATTGTCGAATAAGAAAGTACAATGAAGCAATTCCTCACTTGGAGAGATCGATTGAAATTCCTGACTTGGATATGGGACAAAATCTTTCACTCGCAAAATTTTCATGGTTCATGCACTTATGTGATACATATCAATGCTCAGGCAGTTAGAGAATTCGATACTGTGCTATATTGACGGCCAGTAAATTCAAAGAAAAGTTCACGAAGAGAAACACACGAGATTTGGCAACACATGCAGGTATGTATGCTTTTACAGGGAGGATTCTGGATTTCATTGGAAATAATTGGTCTAATATTACCACACTGTCAGATAACAGTTACTTGAACTATGTCCAGTTTATTATTCTCAACTACTTCCAAGAATGGTGTCTTACTTTTTACGTGCGGAATTGGTATAATGCCTTTTCAAGAATGGTGTCTTTCAATTGTGGTTATTTCATGGATTGCAGATTAAACTCGATACAGAAAATTCTTTCCATTCGTGACAATGGTGGTGGTATGACTAAGGAGGATCTTAGAAAGAATTTGGGAACCATAGCTAAATCTGGAAGCTTAAGAGATTTCTAACATAACATTCAACAAAAATTTGTTTCCTTTGTAGATTTCTAAAGTTCAAGAGAAATTTGTTTTCTTTTTAGATATCTAATATTCAAGAGAAATTCATTTCCTTTATAAATTTCCAACATTCAAGAGAAATTTGTTTCATGTATGAAATAATACTAAGTGTCTATGAGTGTATACATAATAGGCAATATATATAGTTAATTATTTAATAATCTTTGTTATCCTAAAGTTGTATCGATAATAGAAACAGTGATACAAGATTTGGCTATGGTTACCAGAGTGATGGAACTTACATCAGAAAATGTTTACGGAACTGTGTCAAGTGCGATTATGAAGCTTCCCGATACAAACTCTGTGGCTGCAGGTTTAAATCGTGATCTGGATAGCCAGCTAAAAACTATGTCCTCAAGTTTTCTGGTATTGATTATGTCGCAACGTGCATGAAGATAAGGTAATGAAAGAAAGCAATGAGCAGCAAAGGAATCATGTTGGTAGAGCAGAGTGTAGAAAGTTATGTGAACTGTTATAGCTAGGAATGTTGATTTTGATTGTGTAAACAGTGTCATAATGTTTATGTCATGGATACTTGGCAATTTGAGATGTAAATACATTATTAGTTGTAATATATAGAGAAGTTATCTTTATATTTGTTATGTGCATCTTGTTCTGTGTGATGTATATTTATATTTAGGAATTATGGTCCATAAAACACAATTTAGGAATTATAGATATTTTTTAGGACTAGAAGAATCTAGTCGCTAAAAGTCTATAGGGATGAAAATGTATGCAATTAATCTTGAATTAGGGACCAAAAAGTTTGTTGTTAAAACATATTTAGGGACCAGATTTTAGACGTCGCTAAATACTTTTAGGGACAAGAAAAAAATTGTGGTCGCTATAGCCTTTTAGCGAAGAAGCCTATACGGACCGGTGGCGACCAGATTTTTCTGGTCGCTATTGATATTTAAGGACCAGAATTAGACTTTTAGAGTCCAGATTTACCTTCGCTAATAACCATTTTTCTTGTAGTCTAATAACTCATATATCAATATCACGTTAAGACGTATCAAAATTCATACTCGATATCAAAAAGATTCATAAATCATATAGAAATCGGGAAATTTTTAGCAATATGCATTATAATCTCAACAAACTCATGTACTTCAATTTATAAAACATTGAAACCATCATAAATCTCAATAAATACAACATAAGGTATAACCCATACTTCAATTTCATAAGAAAACATGTAAAACCATATATCTTTGTAATTAAAACATCTTTTGGGCACAAGGACAAAAGGAGTGTCCTTATTCAAACCCCACATACCTTAGGTTATGAATTTAGATGAACAAGCTTGCTTGAGACTCTTTTTCGTACTCTTGAGTGAGGATTCTTGAAGCTTTTGACTTGGGAACCTTGATTCTTAAATCAATTTGCAAAGACTATGGTGAAATCTTGGAGAAGGAATTGGTTCTTGCTCTTGAGGGTTAATCTGAGAGCAAACCCTTGATGCTTTGGATGAATCTAAAATTCTATGATTCATTTTGATATATCTAGGTGATAAAAAGGGTGGAAAAAGATCAAAAATACCTTTCAAAAATGGCTTTAAAATGTTGAACGGGATATGCGACGGCTCATGCGACGGTCCATCGGTCTAATCGTCGCACCTGGACCAGAATAGGGACTTACTACCTTAGTTACGACGGCTTGGGCGATGGTCCATCGGCCTAACCGTCTCACTTGGCCAGTGAATGGGTTTACTGCTTCGGTTGAGATGGCTGGAGCGATGGTCCGTCGATAGCTCGACCATCCGTCTGCCTGCCCGTCGCTCCTAGGCAGTTCAGATAGTTCTCTGTAAAACGTCCATATCTTTCTACTCCAACATCGGATTTTGGAGAAATGGGTATCATTGGAAAACTAATTCAATTTCTCACACGATTAAAAGTCAAAATTAGGGAAATTCTACATGGTTTAAACATTACTCATCAGGAAGTTATCCCTTAATCTTTTGGAGACTAAATTATACTTAAAAGAAAGTTCAGAATATTACAAATTAAAAGTGATAAGGGTGGTGAATATAAATCTCCATTTGATGAAATATGTTCGGAATATAACATTATTCACCAAAAATTGTTCTATACACTCCATAATCCAGTGGAATTGTGAAAATAGAGAATAAAGCATTAAAGGAGATGATAAATGACTTGTTGATAAGTTCTAGTTTACTAACGAAGTTGTGGGAGGAAGCTATTCTAACAGCTAGCAAAATTATGAACATTCCATATGAGGAATGGTAAAAAGGAAACCCAACTTGAAATACTTTAAAGTGTGGGGTGTTTAGTTAAAGTACAAGTTCCTAAACCCAAAAAGGTTAAAATAGTACCAAAAATAATAGATTATATTTTTATCAGATATTCAACCAATAGCAAATAATTTCATTTACTAGTTAGAAAATCCTTACACTCATGTAAATATAGTAATTTAATTTGATAATACTAATTTTTGTAAAACATTTATCTGTACAAGAATGAATGTGAGTCATCTAGTAAAAAATCTAAACAATCTCGAGAAGAATCAAAGAAAAGTACACCTAATGAGAAAAGGTAAAAACGTAACAAACATAAAAAGACATCAACTTCCTTATGTCCCAATTTCTTGACTTTCTTAGTAGAGAATGAGCCTTAATGTTTAAAGAAGTAATGTCTTCCCCAGAAGCTCAATATTGTAATGAGGCAATCAGTAGTGAAATAGAATCCATATTGAACAATCACACATGAGAATTGGTTGATGAAAACAAGCCATTGGATTCTAAATGGATCTGTAAAAAAATGAAAGAGGATGACACTATTGATAAATATAAGGCAAGTCTAGCTGTCAAAGGTTTCAGGAAACAAGAAGGTCTTGATTATTCCGACACGTACTCACCGATTACAAGAATAACACATATTCAAGTGTTGATAGTATTAGCCGCCATGTACTGTCTTCAAATTCATTAGATAATTGTAAAGACAACCTTCTTAAGTGGAGAACTGGAGGAATAAATATACGTGAATCAACCCCATGAGTTTGTAATTCCAAGAAAAAAAAAGAATGAATGTCGACTTATTAAGTCATTTATAGACTAAAAAAAGTGCCCAAACAATGTCATGTAAAATTTGACCAAATAATGTTGTTAAATAGATTAAAGATGAATGAGTGTAATAAATATGTTTACTTCAAGAACACTCCAAGTTACATTTTTATTGTTTGGTTATATGTTGTTAATGAGTAAAGACATGTCCGACATAAATGCTACTAAGCATATGCTTGCTAGCAAGTTTGATATGAAGGCCTTAGAAGTTGAGGATTTGATTAGGAACTAAAAAACACAGGAATTCTCAACGTCTAGCTTTGTCTCAAACTCATTACATCAACATGGCTCTTGAATAATTCAAGTATTTGGGCTTCAAAGTTTCAAAGAATCTAATTGATGTAAATCATGCTCTCACAAAGAATCAAGGTCAAAGTAAGTCCCAATTGGAATTTGCTCGAGTGTTAGAAAGTTTGATGTACATAATGAATTATACTAGACTGGATATAGCTTGTGCCATAAGTAAACTAAGTCACTGGACAAGTAATCTCGATCAAACTCATCCGATGATAATGAAATGAGTTTTGAAATATTTAAAATACAATTAAGATTATGCATTACACTCTAATAAATATCATGTAGTGGTTGAAGGATATATAGTAATGCAAATTGGATCACCAAATCATCTGAAGTAAAATCCACAAGTGGATATGTTTTCACCATTGGTGGAGGAGCAGTGTCTTTGAATTTATCCAAATAAACATGCATAGCTTGATCTACAATAGAAACTGACTTTATAGCTTAGGGGATAGTGAAGAAGTAGAATGGCTACAGAACTTTTTAGAAGATATTCCTCTTTTGGCAAAACTAGTGACTCTTATATGCATACATTGTGATAGTTAAGTGGAAATAGAACAAGATAAAAATGTTGTGTATAACGAAAGTTCATGTCACATAGGATGTAGACAAAATACTGACAATTACTCTCTAGGTAATTATCACAATTGACTATGTAAAGTCAAAGATAATGTATCAGATTTGCTTATAAAAGGCCTAACTAGAGAGGTGGTTGATAAATCATCAAAGGGAATGGGATTACGGTGGAGAATAAATCATTGTAAGGGTAACTCTACCTAGCTAGTTTATTGGAGATCCCAAGATATAGGTTCAAGGAGATCAAATAAAGTTATGAATGACGGTTCAACATTGTCACTAAAATATATCCATTTCAATGATAAGATAATGTTCAAGAAACAAGAATAAGTCTTAAGGTTTGAAGATTTTTAATGGTTTCTATGTTTGGCAGGTATGGGCTAATAGTTTAACTATAGAATTAAACGTTTAAGAATCACCTATATGAGTGTAAACTGTAAGCCACTTCAAAGAGAATTAGAGTAAGACCAATTCTCTATACATTCATAAAACCAGGGAGTATTCATAGTTGGAACGAACAAAACAATGAGAACCAAGAAGGGTCAAGGGCTAATTGTATGACATATGTTGCCTAGGTTTACATGAAACCTCGATGGTTAAAGAATATTAAATTAACCCATTGACCAAGGTTACCCTATGTATCTTCACTATGAAAAGTTCAAAGAGAAACCTACTTACTAAATGCAATTGATCCTTTATTGTAGATCACACAGTTTTTTCATGAATAAAATAGTTATTTCCCATTCATATGGAGAATTGTTGGGTTCTAGTGATGAAATATGAATGAAAAATGGAGGAAAGAATATAAGGGGAAAGGAAAATGTCTTCACTTTATGGGAGAAGAGTTCTCCCACATTGGTGGAAGAAAGAAACTTTTTCATGCTTAAATATAGAAGCATTTCTTCATGTTGAAGTATTTCTTCATGTTGTTAGTGAGGCAAGAAGGAAAAAAGCTTTTCATCGTTATCATCGTTGCTTTCTCGACTCAACTTCGGCTTTGAATTTGGATTTGGATTTGTCAAATAGATCGAGAGGCTATCTTTCTGGACAAATTCATTTGAAACTTCAGAGTTAATAATTTTTTAATCCATAAATCTGATAAGAAAAAATTTCTCCATTGTAGAGATATGTCAGAACGCACCTCAAAGGGACATGATCCTTCAATATATTGTTTGAAAACAAAAAAAGGGCATGCAGGTGCATGTAGACATATGCATACACACATGCCAGCGTACATAGGTCCGCATGTCAGCCAAAACATTCTGTTTTGTGCAATTGTTCACATGCGGCCGCATGTCAGCATGTACAGATACATATATGGTCCGCATATGGGACCGTCAGTTCAAAAGTTGCAACTCTTCACAAGTCGTTGCTTCTTTTCAGAAGCAACACTTTTTGGTATAAATACCTGATTTTTCCTCATGTGTTGGCACAAAATTATTAAGTTAAAAACACTATTATTCTTCTTCAATAATGAAACAAAAGTAAGTGTGATCTACTCCGCTTGTTGAGTTTGCTGAAGTTCTGCAATTTTTACAATTTCTATTATCAATATTGCAGAATAGTGTTCTATTCTATCCTAGAAGGAACTAATCCAAACCTTGGGCAATTGTGAGGGGATTAAATTCTTTATGGAAACACATTTTTGTGGGCTTAGAACTTTATTTTTCTATCAATTTTCTAGTTCTGTTTGCAGGAATAACAAATCCAATTTTGGGAAGCAATATCACTTTGTTGAATAATCCCATGGTTCCTTGAGAACAATTGCAATTAGCGGTTGAAGATTGGGAAACGTCAGACAAACTCATATACTTGTCATACACATATTCAGCAAATCTCATATAAACTCATGTTTTCACTCCATGATTTGGACAAGAGTATCCTTTCCCTCAGAATTTTATGCTCATCTTTACTTGTAACTAGCACATTCAACAAAATACAAGTAAAATAAAAGTAACATAGAACAAAGTTGAAATAGGCCGGCCAGGAATTCAAAAAGAGAAGAAATAGGACCAAGCAAGATTTTCAAAGAGACACTTACATTTAAAGTTGCTGGTGTTCGGTGGCAGCAAACTAGCAGTGTGAGGCATAGCAGCGGCACGCCGACTAGGAGGTGAACTGATCATTGTGGAGGAGCTTGGGACAATAGGGAAGAGTTCTGCTTTTTGACAAAGCATGTTGTGTGAATGAAAGAAACATTTATTATTTATTATTTATTATTTATTATTTATTATTCTGTTTATGAACTTTTGAATAGCAATTCCTTAAAGGTTTGTGTAACATTATTATATCTTGAAGATTAATTGGAGAATCATCCAAGTCAATGTTAGTGATGACTATTGTATGACATACCGGTGAGCTGTTTGCTTCCTCCTCTCTTTCTCCTTCATTTTCGTTTCCTCTTTCCATGATTGCATTTTTCACGAGTAAAACCAAAGTAACTTCTCCTTCCCTTCCTTTCAAGTTTGCAGTGTCTGATGTATAAAATGTGCGAAAACTTTGTCACGAGGAAGCAGAATACAAGAAACTGAGGAAAGAAGCATAAAAAATCATAGAAGGAAATAAATTTTGCAGATGTAGTCGGGCATATAAAAAGTCATTTTTGAGATATTGATCAAAGTCAAACATCAAATGGTGTTTGCAAAAAGTTTTGGAGAGAGATCTGAAAATGCAGCATTCCAACTAAGGTTAAATGTTTCATATGGTTGCTGACTAGAAGAGCAACCTCACACGTGAAAAATTAAAACGAAGAGAATTTTAGATAGTCTCCAGATGCTTTCTATGTGAGGAGACTTAGGAAACTAACAACTATCTATTCCATCATTGCAAATTTACTGCACAGACATGGAAAATATTTTCATTTCATCTTTGCAAAATCACAATCAGCACAATAATACAACCAGTAATTAAGCTCTGCAGTGTCGTGTCAGAGGTCGCCATTACTGAGGTTCAAGGAAACACTTCCAAACAACATAACAAAGGGTAGATAGTATTTCTCGAAACGCTAATGTAACACCCTGAACTTTCGAACTAAAAATAAATAAATTGGAACGCTCTTCATATGTACTTGGACCTGAATCTAGGAAATTTATTGTATTTAAGTATAAAGGTCATGTCTACAGTGTCGTAGGGGTATTGGATATGAATTAAGGGCATACGAAATGTTTAAAATAAATTTGAGTTGAAAGGTCCTTTAATGACTATGTTTACGTACACATTCATACAAGGATCAAGTTTAAACAAGCATATCTCCTAGAATTATTAGAGTTACGTGACCCATTACCTTTAAATTAAAGCTTTTTGAATCTTCTTAACAACGCTACCAGCGGCTCATTAATCCGAGTCCCGAGTAAAAAGTTACGCGTGGTTTACTAAGAATAGTCAGAACAACCATATATCAAACGAAAATTTTCTTTTTTTCTTACGGAAAAGGCTCAAATATGCCACTGAACTATCAGAAATGGCTCATTTATGCCATCAATTAAAAGTTGAGCTTATTCATGTCATCGCCGTTACAAAATCAGCTCGCTCATCCATGCCATTACTTTTTAATGGTGGTTTTCAAAAAATAGCTTTGCCAGGTGGCCTTTTATTAGAGGTCCACGTTATTAATTAAAATAAGCAAAAAGGCTCAAATATGCCATTGAACTATCAGCAATGGCTCATTTATGCCATCAGTTAAATGTTCGGCTCATTCATGCCATCACCGTTATAAAATCAACTCACTCATGCCATTACTTTTTAATGATGGGTTCTTAAAAATAGTTTTGCCACGTGATCTTTTATTAGAAGTCCAAGTCATTAATTAAAAGAAATCAATATTAATTTTAAAATATCTGAAATTAAGTAGTATCCGGATTATTTATTCCAGCATTTATATCATAATGATGGGAGAAATCCCATATACATGGCGGGATAATTAGAATAACACTTCTTTTAAGCCGTTATTTGAAAATGATTTTTCAACAATGTATGCTCCACTAATTCGTGATGGGAGAAATTATTCCATATGCATGGCGTGATAATTGGGATAACAGACTTCTTTTAAGTCGTTATTTGAAAATGATTTTTCAATAATGTATACACTCCCCTAATTCGTGATGGGAGAAGTTCTATTGGTACGCCTCTTTATTTTTCTTCCTTTCCCTAATCATTCATAGGTTTATTTTCTTGCAACTTTGGAGTATATATTGGAGTCACTGAAATTAAAACTAATCAGTTAGTGTAGGATAAAATTTTTGAGGTTTTGGTTAAGCGTAGCATATATAATGATTTAGAATCAACTAGAAATAGCCAAAGGATATACATTAATCACTATTTTTTCTGATTAGAAAAATAGTTTGTGTAAGAAAAAAAATATTTTAATGGGTGTGGGTCGGGTTATGTTAAATGAATCAATTGTTTTTAATGGTCTAAGATATTTTAAAATTAATATTGATTTATTTTAATTAATGCCGCGGACCTCTAATAAAAGGTCACATGACAAAACTGTTTTTGAAAACTCACCATTAAAAAGTAATGATATGGGTGAACTGATTTTATAACGACGATGGCATGAATGAGCTGAACTTTTAACTGATGGCATAAATAAGCCATTTCTGATAGTTTAATAGCATATTTGAGCATTTTTTTTATTTTAATTAATGATGTGGACCTTTAATAAAAGGCCACGTGACAAAGCTGTTTTTGAAAATCACCGTTAAAAATTAATGGCATGGATGAGCCGATTTTGTAATGGCGATGGCACGAATGAGCCAAACTTTTAACTGATGGCATAAATGAGTCATTTCTGATAGTTCAATGGCATATTTGACCCTTTTCCCTTTTACTTAACTTCTCACATTCTTGGAGGGTGATTTTGTCCTTTCCTTTTCCCATAATCCCCAATTCATTTCAAGACATTTTAACCCCTCTTTGTTCCATCAATTTTCTGGGTTAAAAAGTCCCCATGTTTTCCCTCAAGTTTACACGTTAAAGACATCACCTTCTCCATCATCTTTTATTGCAGTTTTCCCATCAGTTTTTTTCATATGATATTCATCAATAAATATCCTAATGCCTCATCTGGATCTCATACTCCTGAGAAGCTCTAGAAAATTTGCTCAAGAAATCAAGTTTGGTTCCCTCTTTCCGATCGAAATTTCTTCAACGGCTTGTGATATGTAATACTACCATCCATATGTATTCTTCAAATTTCATGTTCACTAATTCAATTTGTTCAAGATAAACTAGGATCGAAGAAACTCTCATACTCCTATTCCTCAATTAAGCGCATAAATATGTGTTCCCCAGATACTTCGGGTAAGAAAAGAAAGTAACATCTTTTTTTGTTCATCATCTTCCATCTTAGTAACTGTTGATATGGTCTGAACCAATTGTAGCATTTGTATAACTTGTTGTATGACTGTTGCACTGGTCGTATAACTATTGCACTGGTTGTAAGACTGCTTCACCAGTTGATTTGTATGATTTTCTTGTTGTTTTCGCAAAATATTGACCTACTTGCCTGTTAAATAGTTGTTTGAAATTGAACTTTCCATATTGACATCGTCGTGTTCTTAGATTGGAAGTTTGTGTTCTCTTTTTACTGTTAATAACTACTTTATATTCTACTGGGATCTCATGTTAATCTATTGAATCTCACTGTGATCTATACATTATGAATTTGCAACTCTTAGTATAATAGTACCAACTTCCCAGGAATCCTCCATTGACATAATAGATAATAATATTAATACAAATATTTTTACAAGAATGCTTCCAATCATGCACATGAATTGTATCATATCGAACCATGAAATTACCTATTATGCTCTCCATTTGGGATTTTTATTCATGATTTATGAACCTATTATGGTTAACTCTTAATTGAGCCCTTAAATGGGATAACATGACTATGAGCCAAAAGAAGGCTAAAATATGAAAATGAGCCTAAAATGGCAAAACTATGAGCATGAGCCTAAAAAGGGTAAACTATGAACATGAGACTAATAACACTAACATCTTTGATCAAGAACTAAGAAGATAATAAGACAACATTATGAACTAAGAGAGTTAGTTAGATGACCGTGAGGGCATAGGTCTAAACAACAAATGCCCAAAACTATGTTTGCCGACATAGGATAGAGATTATTTCGCAAATCGAATGACTCTTTCTTTTATGTCTCTTGAAAATGGGCTAACCATGGATACTTGCTAGCAAATTATGTTATGTCATGTCCTATGTCCGACAAGGTATAGTATGACTTAGCTGATCGGGTCGAGATCAGACTCCATGCGCTCACATTTGAATTTTATTATCATTTCTAATCTCTTGATGTACTACCCTCCTTAAATGGTTTTGTATACCAGTACATTCAACGTATTGACTGTCTTTGGCGCTACATCATTTCATGATGTAGGTTATAGCTTTCAAGTCTGCGGTCAGGTGCCTTATTAGGATCTCTAACTTCTGCCATTGGTGAGCCTCTTTCCTACAAAGAGGCTGGACGAGATATGATGGCTTCTTTATATTTCATTTCTTTCAGTATTGGTACTTATTAGAGGATTCACAGGCTGGTGTAAGTGTCAAACAAACTTTGTAATTTCTAGTCTTTATCATGACTATTAGTATTGTATAATATTAAGTGGTGTTAATAAACCTTGATGAAAATATTTCTCCTTTAAGAAATCTTATTTCACTCTCATATTTTTTCAGTTATATTCTTTCATGTTGGTTGTATTCTCATGTGTTATGATAGAACATTTGCTCGTACTAACAATAGTATCAGGTGCGTGTCATGTCAGACCTCAGCTCGGGGCGTGACAACTAACCACATTGATCAACAATTGGAAGGAGATAGACTTCCATTGTTTGTACATTCAAGACTGCTCAAACTTCACCTCATTAAGTTATTTTTTTGAGTTTGTCTACCAAAGCTCATCAATCCTAAATGCTTAATATGGACTTAAAACATAAAAACTGCAGAAAAGAAGCCACAGTTAGAAGATACTAAAATGAGAGTATATAAAAAATGAAAAGGAATTACCCTGGACAAATTCGTTACTTAGATCAATTCATTACTTCGTCCATCTTCCCGTATATATCGCAACAACCTATAGTGTTATTACTCAACTTTAACTTTTTTCTTCTCAATGAAATTGTTCCAAAGCTGCATCTTTTCCTTTCACAGTAAGACTAGTACATTTTTTTTATGTTTGAGACGGGGTACCCAGCATCGATGTATAAGTAGACACGATGTATTAGCAATAGGAATGAAAGGATTTTCCAAATGTTGTACTTGTAGGCACGATGTATTATATAATAGGAGGTGAACTGGTGCATGGTGAAGGAGATGGGGGCAGGAGGGAAGCATTTTGCTTTTTGACGGGGACATACATTGTTTGTGGGAAAGATAGAAACTTTTATTATTTCTTCTTCAGATTATGAACTTTTGAATGACAATTCATTAAACATATGTATAACATTTAACATGGATGACTATTGTGTAACGTACTTATGAGTTGCTTGTTTCCTCCTTCCTTCCTTCTCCTTTATTTGCTTTTCCTCTTTCCATTGTTGTATCAAAGTTACTTCTCCTTCCTTCCTTTCAATGTTCTCAGGATCTGATGTATAAAATGTACATAAAACTTTATCAGGTGGAAGAAGTAAGATCACAAGAAACTGAAGAAAGAAGCATAAAATGGAGAACAGCCTGTTATGTTGGTCAGGATATTCGGACCTGAAGCTCGTCCCCTCCTGTCATATCTCCAACATATTGCTTAATCTTCTGAGCTGAATCTTCAAGTTGAGGGCTCTCTGAATGTATGATAATTTTCAATGAATAAATATCGCCAAAACTAGGCGGAATCTCCTCAAGTTTACGACATCTCCACAGTTCTAATTTCTCAAGCACAGGAAAGGATGTTTCTCCAACCTCCCACTTAGCAATAGTCACTTCAAACAACCCCAATTATTTGAGATTCTCAAAGGTGTCGTCCGCCATGTTCCATTCTTCCCCCTCGATGATTATTCTAGTAAGGAACAGCTCTTCAAGGATAGACAGTCTCGCTGCTGTTGATAGTGAATCGGATGACAGAGAAAAACAACCCCATTTTTCTCAAATTGGAAGGGAAGTGAAAATCCTTGTTGCTACAGAGAGCCCATTGTCATTTGAATTTGAACTTTCAAATTTTACATAGAGGTCTTCTAGTTCAGTTAGGAAATCCAATTCTGGGAACCAATTCTTTTCTGTTGAATAATCCCATGATTCCTTGAGAATAAATTTAAGCTGTTGAAGATTGGGAAACCTTTCGAAAATATCCTCTATGTCTTCCGAATAGGAAAGCACAAGTGTCGCTAATGCTCTCAAGTTCTCTAACTTTGAGTACACTGTGGTCAGTAATGGTTCATCTGTATCAATATTAAAGAAAGAACAATCACTCACACTCAGCACTCGCAACGTCAGAAGATCCTAAATTATTGGTAATAGTACCAAGGTTGATCCTTCGTTTTCAACCGACAAGGTTTCTAGATTCCAGAGGTTTGATAAAGATGAAGGCAGAGATTTAACTTCTGTCCCAATGTACAAAAACCTCAAATAATTCAACATTCCTATTTCATTCAGCAAAGAATCTTTCACCGAGATAAAAGACGGACTCAGTTGCAACACTCTAAGAAGCCTCAGGTCTCTTAGGTGACATATATAAGAAATATGATCTTCCATCTCGTCTCCAGTTATGTACAAAGAATAGAGGTGTTTAACAGAATGCCTCATCATTTTTGAACTAAACAGGACGAAATTGTCAAGATCAAAGTGCCCCTTATCATAAATAATGGTCACTATACGTGACATCGAAGAAGAAAGAGCACTTGAGCTTATAAATTCAAACAACTTTTCTTCTTTTGCTTTTATCAAACAAAAGTCTCAAATAAGATCATGCATTTGGAAAAATGGCTCATCACCAATATCATTGAAAAAAGTTACCAAGCTACTAGAAATCAAATTGTCAAAATAAACCATGCTCTTCATCTCTGTCTGCTCCACAAGTCCTTGAGCAGGCCAATTAACTTTCAACCCAGAAGACTTCGGAACACTTGCAAGGTATAGAAATCAAGGCTTCAGGTGATGTGGTAAATGGTCATAACTTAATGCTATAACCTTCATCACATCAACTTCACTGTCAAAAATATAGGAATTCAAATTGTTTCTAATTTCAAGCCACAGTCTTTTTCTTTTCCCGCCCTGCAATGACTCCAGCAATCAGATCAGCCACCAATGGAAGTCCCTTACAATTTTTGGCTATTTCTTTTCCAACATCCAATAGTTCATCTGGGCAACTCTCTTCTCCAAATGCCCTTTTCTCTAATAATTCCCAACTTTCTTCTGATCTTAGCAACCGGAGCTTAAGAGGATCAATGTTGCACTTTACATTCAAAGCCACTTCCATTTTCCTAGTTGTCAAAATCATTCTACTTCCATTCTCACCCAGAGGAAAGGGTCTTTTTAACTTATCCCACTCATCAGTATCCCACAAGTTATCTAAGAAAATAAGATACCTCTTGCCAATCAGGTGTCTTCTTAGGTCATCAGTAACATCAATATTCTCACTCAATTTTGAATCTGAGCCAGTAACTTGATTATAAACTTTCTCCAACAACTTTTTTTTTGTCGTATTCTTGGCCAACTGTGCACCATGCACGAATGTCAAAACGTCTAGAAATTGACTCATCGTTGTATACTTTGTACGCCAAAGTAGTTTTACCTGAACCTGGCATACCAGTGATAGAAATGACATCTAGATCTTTCAGTCCGCTGGTGAGCTTATTGATTATCCAGTGTGTCTCCTCCTCAAAACCTACAGTTATTTTACCAGATGTCAATGACTTGCTTTCAACTAGCTTCTTGGGATAGTTTACAACAATGAGGCCTCTGTTCTTGGGAATCTTCTCATGTAAATCGGAGACCTCTTCTTTGATAAGCTTGATCTTCTTTATGGTAAGGGGAAGTGAGAAAATAAGATGTAAGAGACCATTATCTCGAACAATAATGGAATCAATGACATCTTTTGCCTCATACGCTACATCTAAAACACGTTCCCAGAGATCTTTATACAATCTGTGATCAATGTTCTCAAAGGAAGATGTTATGAATTCTAGATCTTCTCTCACCAGCCCAATTTCTTCTTTTTTCAAAACAATTGAATAAGCATTGGAATCTAGCAAATCATTTAAGTGTCTGTGTAGCAAATGCATGAAGAGAGGTCCATAACTCATGGGAAAGTAGCATTGAGATGAGTCTGGGGCTTTCAGATAAACCTGATTGAGATCATCCTTGAGGAGTTCTATATTTTCCAGCAAGTGTAGATTAGCACGAGTTGTTCCATTGGTATTCTCTTCATTCCTTGAGTTCTTTTCTAATTCTCGAACAAGAATTGACACTTCCCTGGTAAGTGTTCCAAAACGTGCCAAAAGATAAAATAATTTGTCATGATGAATAAAGTCCAACACATGCAAAACATCACTAAGAATAATTAATAAGAACTCTATCATGACATGAATGTCTCGAGCCCCTGAAGTGCTACTGGCAATGACATTTACCATGTGCTCTTGTAGATGAATAAGATATTCTCTAAGAATGTCTTGGGAGGTTTCCAGGAGCTGCTCAATGAAGCGTCCATTTTCCACAGAAGTTAAAGCATTCAAAATTGTAAAACATATGTGCATCACCTCCAGTTCAATTGGAATAATATTCAACAATAGATGCACTAGCTTGAGGACTCCGGCGTCTTTATTAATTAGCACATCCAAAAGGAAGAGTCCAAGTCTCTCAGCCATTGGTTGAAGTTGAGGTAACACATATTCAACAATCTCGTGCTCAACACAACCATTCACTATCAACCTATAGAAATCTTTCATGTCGTCACACACATTCCGAAGAATCTGATACTCTGTCACTAATGGAAACTTATTCTCAGAAAGAAACTTGTATACGTGATGGAGATTCAGGAGGAGGAAGTCCAATTGCTCCTCACTCATGATGACACTTGATTTAGAATAATGCCATGAGCTGATACAATCATCGATATTATCCATGAGGCTACGAAGGACTTGATTCATATTGTATTTACACCTGAAGTTGTTTTCAACATCATCCCATATTGGTCGAAACAGATGCTCAACCACTTCTGTTGGAGCATTCGCTGTAGCTTGAAACTGCTCCAAACCGGAATACGAAAGTTGGACGTGCGTACATATAAATGTTAGCATAAATTTCAGGTTTTCAATTTGATTGTCCATGTCAACATCTTTTTGATCTTCTTCATTCTTTAACCTCTCCATGATATCAAGAATGTTGACAACGTCCTTGCGAAGAGCAGAAAATGACACCTGCCAAATGATCAAATCAATTTATATTTATTTTTTCTATTTATACCTTGGTTTGGATCAAATCAAGGATAATTATTTTTTTCAACTCCAACTTTTAGCATTAATTACTTATTTTCTAAACCATTTTTGAAGATCTAATACTTAACATAAATTAATAAGAGCAGTGTGGTAAAATAACCAAGTCAATTATTATTTTTTAAATGGGTGTGTCAAGTCCAAATGTGACAAAAAAGTGAACGGTGGGAGTATATCTTAAGATTCTTTATTGGAACTTTACAAATAACTTGTTTACCCTTTCTAAAAGAATTAATTGTAAAGGTGAAACTGGAAAAATATAGGGATAATACCCACGTAAATATCTGAACTTTGATCAAATTTTTAATGGAGCATAGTGAACTTTGCAGGGGTTCAATTACCCCCTAGACTTTTTTTTGTATTTTAATGGCATATATAAGCCAACTTTTACACATACTCAGTCAACCCAATAGCGGTGGATACAGCGCCCATTTAAATAATAATTATCCAATTTAATTTTTATTTTAACTCCTACTTATCCACAAATGTAATAAACAAAAATGCATCTTTCTTCTTCTCTTCTCTTCTCATCTCTATACTCAACAAACACCTCACCTTTCCAATCATCTCTTTCACTCTTAATCCTCATTTCTCACTTACACTACTCTTTTAAAAAAAATTACTTGCAAGATCAATGTTAACAACTGTTCGGGTGTTCCTCGAGTTGTGATTTTGTATTGGGAGCTGTGAGAGTCTTGGTGTTGAACAAGTCTTGAAGGTAGCTTTGCTAAACTTAAAAATTGAAACTTTATGACAAGTTCTTTAGGATTATTGTTCAATACGTCTGTAGTTTCATAATTTGTCAAATTTAGGGTTTTTTGCTATTCTAAATCATTCTTATTTTTATCAATAAGTTAGGGCTTTTTGTAATCTAAATGGGCTTTTTTGGTAATCTAAATGGACTCTTCCTTTGTGACTAATTACTGCATGTTTGAATAATTAAATTTTCCTTAATTGTAAATCGTTGTGAATGTGACTAAATTTCAGGAATGAGTGATTTTACATATATAACCCTAAGATATTTTCATGGTGGTGTTTTGAATAGTAAAAGTAAAAAACTAGATTATGAGGGTGGTGAGGTGACAAATATTTTTGATATGGATGTGGATAAATTATCTTATTTTGAGCTAACTGACTTTTAAAAAGAGTTAGGGTATGCTACAACAAGGTGAACGTTTTATCTAAGGCCACCTAAAAAGGACTTTTTGTTATCTTTTCAATGTGATGAGGATAGTTTTGAACTTTCAAAGTCCTTTGAAAATGGGGATATTGTTAAAGTGTGTGTTTGTCACATGGTTGATCAACTTGATCAAGTTGATGGTCCCACTGGTTTGCTAGAATACACTACTACCAATGAGGAATCTTTTGTTGCTTTTAATAAAGAAGGTGACAAGGGGGTCCATGAAGCGGATAGGGTTATTGAAAAAAGGGTTGAAGGTGGTCATTTTAATGAAGCACCAACTACTACAGTATATGTTGAGCTTGAAAATGAGGTTGCACCTAGTGAGGCCTCATCTACTAGTTTTGTTACAGCTGGTGGTGAGGCTGCAGCTGGTGGTGAAACTGCAGCTACTGCTGAGGCTGCATCTGGTGAGGCCTCATCTGCTGGTGTTGTTACAGCTGGTGGTGAGGCTACAGCTAGTGGTAAAGTTGCAGCTACTTCTGAGGCTGCAAATACTGATGCTTCTGACCTCTCAACTAAAAATAACTCAGATTCAGACCATGAAGATCTATTTGTTGAAGATGATGCTGAATTTGAAAGTGATGTGCATAGGGAGGACATAAACTTGAGGGCTGAAAGGAGGAAATACTAGAGGAGGAAGAGAAGAGAAAGAATACCTAATGACCCTACAGAAGTTCCTGTTGGTGAAGTTGGTCCAAATCAGGGATTTGAGGAGACAAAAATTGTTGATAAAAGTTTAAAAGGAAAAGTTGTTGGGAATGAGCCTGTGTATTTTATTTCTGATAAATATAGTGTGGACTCTGATTTAGAAGATGGGTTAGGAAGGACAGATAGTAGAAAGGTAGTGTATGATGATTCTGCAAAACAGGTTGTGTGGCAATTAGGCATGGTTTTTGAGGATTTGAATGAGTTTAGAGATGTTGTTACAAAATATACACTTCAAAGAGGTGTTACGTTAGAGAAGTATATTGATGAGTCTTAAAAGGTTAGGGTTAGATGTAGGGAAGGGTGTCCTTTGCTATTATATGCACGTATTAACAAGTCTAACAGTGATTTTCAAATTAAAACATATATTATAGGTTATGGTTTTTTGTGTATGTTTATATTGTAGGGTTTTACTTGTTCTAACCATTTTATTCCTAATATTATGTCTATTTTTTGCATATTTTCCTTTATTTCAAATTCTATGTTTATTTTTTTAACTCCTATTATTATTTCTTTTTCTGTTATTTCTTTAGTAGTTATTAAACTTCTTGGTAGATCTGGGCATATATTACTATTAGATTTTATTTCTTCATTTTTCACTAGGTATTTTCCTATATGATTTTCTTTTTGTCCTGTATTTAGAAGTATTAAAAATTATTTTTCATTTATTGTTCCGGTTATATAATATTGAGTTAAATTAATTGTTAAAGTTATTTCATAGTTTGTTATTTTTTATGATCCTGATGATTCTGTTTTTTCAAAAGTTATTCTTTTTGTTGTACTTATTCTATCATTTATTATTTCTAAATTTTCTTCTATATCCATGTCTTTGTAACATATTGAAAAAATATGAAATGGCTATAAGAGATGAATTTAGCAGTATGGCAACAGAAGAAAAAAGAACAAAACAAAGAAAAAGGTACAAATAGGTATTTAATGTTAAAACTAGCAATATGTAATATATGTTATATAAATGAATATACATGTGCATTTAAAGAATACTACTATAAGGGAGCATATAATACAGAAGAAAGTAAAGAAGTTAGAACATTATATTTTAGTAAATTACCTGAACCATTTAGTTTAAAAATAATAAAGAGTTGGGATGCAGCAAACATAGTAGATACTCTAGGAGCAAGAATAAAATTTCTGCAACAATGGTATACAAATTTATGTGAAAAATACAGAGAAAAAATGAAAATAAAAAAAAACACTAATTAAAAATTGAGCATGTTGCAAAAATATAATAGCACCTCAACCTACACTTATATAATGAAAGCTACTGCTCATACTTAGATAGTTATTATTCAGACGGATATTATACAGATTAAAAAATGTTAGAATATATTAAAAGAGTTAGAGAAAAATAAAGTTGGTTATACGAAGAAATTAATTATAGAAACCAGCTTAGAAGAGGAAGAAGACAATTAAAAGAAAGATTAATTTGGATAGATAAAACCTTGGAACAACTAGAATTAAAAGATAATTTAGATTATGATTTAGATATAGAATTATTCATAGAAGAAAAAGACAGGATAATTAATGAAATAAATAACCTAAAATTTAATATTAGATATAGTACAATTAGAATAAATTATCACAAAGAAATTTGTGGTATTATAACTACTTTAGGATAAAATGATAAACTACGAATACTTAGAATATTTGAGCTAAGATATGGAGCAAATAAGATTAATAGAAACACTTATGAAAAAGAATCTACTTGACTACATAAAAACTAGAAATATCGAACATATAGTATACCTTAAAAATAATATAGAAAAATTAATAAGGTTAAAATAAATAACTAAAGAATGTTATGACATATCATTTCAATTAACATGATAGAACTAGTAAGTACTAGTTATCTACTACAACTAGTTATCTACTACAACTAGTTAGCTGCTACAAGTTATCCACGTAAGCTATCCGCACCCCCTCAATATAGATATGAGGAAGAAAAATTAGGACAAGCTTGTATATTTTTAAATGGTCTTCTCAAATTCAATAAATAAATAACAATAAGATAACATAATTAATAATACCTTATAATTAACAATTTAACACATGAAAGTCTTGCCCTTAGATTGTCATATGTTTTACATATTTATAATCCTAAAAGGTGAAAAACATTATTCCTAACTTTACATCTGTCAAAAAAGTAAAAGACTAATAATGGTCTTATCTTTACATTTGTCAAAAACGTAAAAAGCAAATAATGGCAAGTACTAAAAAACTAATAAATGATATAAGAAAAGTCAAAAAGGCTAGTCTAGAAATAATAAATATTATTAAATGTTTACATAATTTACGTATTTCATATTCCACAAAGTTAAGTTTTTTTCTCCATATGTCATTTTCATATTTCAATGTTTTTTCTTCTTTCATTTTCATATTTCAATGGTTTTATGTTTATTTGCTCAATTGGTATTAGAGCTACTAGTTATCTACTACAAGTTATCCACGCAAGCTATCTGCACCCCCTACAATTGGTATCAGAGCTATGTTATTTAAAAAATGTACAAGTAGATATGTTTTAATTATAAGAAATGTTAGAGATGTTAATTTAATTGTTAATTATAAGCTATTATTAATTACGTTATCCTGTTGTTATTTATTTATTGAATATGAGAAGACCATTTAAAAATATACAAGCTTTTAGAAAAATAAAAAGAATTTTAACTAATTACTACCCAGAATATAAGAAGTTAAATAAAACAAAAGAAAACCCCCACAGATTAGCTTACTTAATCACCTTATTATCTAACAATGAGGAAAAATTAATAATCCATTTAAAATCTAAAATAATGATACACATACCACCTAATTATGATAAAATTAGATTTCTGTATCCACTAAAATATTATAAATATTGTACAGATGAATAACATAACAAATTCACAAAAATATAAAGAACTAAAACAAATAATATCTGAAAAAAGAAAAGAATTAAAAATAAGAAAAAAAAGACTATAATATAACATGATTGTTGGAGTATGCCAAAAATCAATAAAAGCACAAAAGGGAGAAATATCATATTTAGAATCACAAATAGATAGTATAGAATATATATATCACCATGATCTATACACTATCAAGTAGATAAAATGAACATAGAAGAATTTATAATAGATGAAAAAACATATGCAAACCATGAAGGATTAAAAATAAGAATAATATTTTCTAACTTAGGAAGAAGATATAAGAAAATAGGTGTATATTTATATTAATGTTAGAAAAAAGAAGAATTAAAATTAGAAGATAAATTTACAGGTATGGTAAGAATAGCAAAAGAAAATGAAGAAATAGATAGGAAAAAAAAATAGATAAAATAAAATAATAGACTACAGAAGAAATACGAAAAATAGAAGAAACTAAAAATAATAGGATTTCTGAATAAGAAAAAGAACTACAAATACTGAAAGAGCTATATGAAAAAAGATAGGAAGAAAAAGAAGAAAAGGATAAAGAACAAAAATTATTAATTGAGATAAATCAATTTAAAGAAAAATTAGAAAATAAAGAGTTAGAAAATAATGAAATAGAATTAAATACAATAGATGCTAAAGAAATAGATAATTATGATCCGGAAGATAGTGAAACATATACAGAAATTTTAACAAATATAGAAAAACTAGAAATAAATAAAAACAAGAAGTAATTAATAAAGAAACTTAGAAAATACAAACACAGAAATAAACACTCTTGATAAAAAAGATGATGAAAAAATAATACCTAGTACATCAGAAATAAGAAAACCTACATATTACTATTAAAATAAGTTTAAAAAATATAACCTAAGGGATGAATATAACAAATGGACACCAAAATAAATAATTAATAAAAATTATAACTTCTTAGACTTAGATTGCGTAATAGATGTAGATAAAATGATACAACTATGTATAAGATATATAACAAAACAATTATTAGATAATGGTATAAATGTAACAGATTCGCAGAATATATAGAAAGAACACTAATAGGAACAACAAAATTATGATTTTTAAATTTAACTGAAGATAGTAAAAAGATATTAAGGAATGATAAAAGAACAGAAGGAACAACAGTAACTAAACTAACACCTATAGACATATAGACAAAATATGAAATGACTTTAAGAGATGAATTTAGCAGTATGACAACAGAAGAAGAAGAAGAAGAAGAAGAAGAAAACAAAGAAAAGGATACAAATAGGAATTTAATGTTAAAATTAGCAATATGTAATATGTGCTATATAGATGAATATACGTGTGCATTTAAAGAATGCTACTTTAATAGAGCATATAATACAGAAGAAAGTAGAGAAGTTAGAAGATTATATTTTAGTAAATTTCCTGAACTATTTAGTTTAAAAATACTTAACCTTGGCAATACTAATATTGTTATTGTTAAAAGAAAACAACTAATGGTACTATTTTTTAACAAAAATTAAATTACTACACACAAAATAATTTTAAAACTGATTGTTAAAAAATTAATACTCCTATTTTTATTCTAATTTATATTTTTTAAATGGGGAAGTTACCAATTCAAATATAACTCCCCACTTTTACGTAGAATGGCGTTACTTTTAAAATAAAACTACTAAAGCATCATATCTCTTTGTTGGACTTTTGTTTTTCACCATTGTCCTTCTTCAGGGAAACTGTCAGATGATGCTGGAATACATTGTGATTCAGCACTTACATTTTGGAATCTTCTGAAGTTGATCACATGGTACATCGTTCTGCCTCTAAAGAGTGTCTTTACTTGATTCTTGCTATATCGTTTGTTGTACTAATCTATTTTCTTTTTCCTTTGTTTCTTATCAAATCTTATGTTGGATCCACAAAAAGTCAAGTAGATCGATTATTTTTATTAACTCCAAACTAGAGAAGGCGATGATAGTATAGTAAAGCACAAATATATACAAGTGAATGGTCTAAATCTCAAAACAAATGTAATTCTTTTATTTCTGTTTAGATATATCTCTGGTGCAGTACCTATATTGTTTTAGTCACACACCATTTTAAACTCAATTCTTGATAAAATCTTAGAAGAAATACCCTAAGGTCTGTAATGTTGTTATATGATGTAGCTTGGTAACTAGAAACTATAACTACATTTGATTTTCAGTTGCAATGTGATTAGAAGCCCCTTTTATCCTTTTGCCTCATCTAAATTTTGTGTGACATGCATTTATCGCTATTGACATGGAATGCACACTACATTAGAAATTATTTCTCACCAGTAACTTCCTACAAATGGATAACGACATTGTAAGTGTACTTATCTTTTGTTATAAAATCTTATGAAATTCTATGATATATATCACTTCTTTCTCTCCTTTTGAAACATACTTCAATTTGTTGATTATTGACCTCGTATTTTATATTGTGTTAACTCTCCACGTTTGTTGGTTCTCACTACAAGAAGATACAGAAGCTCTCTGGATATGATAATATTTTAAAAAAAAATACAGCAATCATCTTTTGGGTTTTGTTGAAGTATGGATTAAGGGGTGTATTTTAAAGTTCAGTCATGATAAGGATATTTCATTTAGAGAAGATGAATAACTTCAATTAATCATTACATGATTTTGATGTTAGCTACCAATGACATTAGTTGTTGGTCACTCTCAATATATAACAACCTTTCTTATCCTTTTTTGATCGTCACATGTAAAGATTTTAAAAAAAAATTCTCAATATTTTTCTCCTCCTCAACTACAACAGTTTTCTTAAGTTTTCTTCTCTTAGTGGTTGAAGACTTGTTGTCCTTCATAACATCATCTAATAACTTCTTTTCATAACCCATAGAAAAATACAATCTCCTAACCTTTATACCAGAATTAACAACCTTTTCTTTCCCTTTTGTTTCTTTATAGACCACCTCAGAGGTGGTTCATCCTCATCCTTCCCATTCTCCTTATTTGTAGGTTGCACAATATCTCCATCCTTAGTCACATCATCTTCTATACCAACTGTTTACTCTTCATCACTAAATAAGCTTTCCTTGGAATCATATACAAGAAACTATAAATTTTCAAATATCCAATTTTCACTGCTATAAAGATCAGAACTCTTCACTGGTATTTCTTCATCACATAGTTGGGAAAAGATAGGGATTGACTCAGAGGGAGTATGGGAACCAGGTACTTGTAGGTTTTTTATGTGTTTAAAATTTTCTTGTTCTTCAGAAGAAATAGGGATTTGAGAGTCTTCAGATAGTTTAGGTTCTTCTACGGAACAAGGAACTTTGAACTGATAGATTTCTTATTTAGCCAAACCCTTGATTTAAATCCTCTACCAAGGTTGGCTCAGCAGAAATTTCAATAGCTAAGGAAGTTTCGACGGGGATAGACTCACTTAGAGGTTTTGGAATTTCTGGTAAATTTAACATAGGCTCTTTTTGAGGACTCAAGGAGATGACTTCTATGTTTTGGGGTGTTAAAGGGATAGAAATTTTGATTTTGGACTGTTCTGATTGATCTTCTAAAGCTTTATCCACTTCAAGATCTTTAACAGGTTTTAAGGAAGTCAGAATACTTGCCATTTTAAATTTTAGTGAGAGAAAGAGAATGGGACCAGTTTAGCTCAAAGGTCAAGGATAATTGAAGAAGATGATTTGAGTTTATTTTGGAAAAAAATAAAAAGAGATAGACTTGATTTAATGATATGAGTGAGGTGGCCATTGTCATTAAAATTGGGCCTTTTGGAATTAATGTGTTTCACTACAATAGGTTCGATCTTCACATTTGTTGGGAATTGACAGCTTTTGTTCAGATAAGGAAAGACATGGCTTTTTAAACAGAAATTTTATGATTTTTAAAGCACATTATTTTTGTACTAATTTGAGAGATGGGACTAGGTCCCTCTCTTTCTTGAAAAGGTACTAAATATTCCCATAGGTGTATACCTGAAAATGTATGGTACTGAGTTAGAACATTTTGTACTTACCTTATCAAGGGTACCTATCTCCTGATCATAGCCAATTTTATGAAAACAAACTAATTCATTTAGTAGGTCAGCTTTATTTGATCAATTTTGGCCTTAATTCGTTAGTTTTAGTACACCACTTCATTTCAAGAAATATTATGTCAGTACGTATGGGGACCAGGTCCCAAACATAACATCTTTAAATTAACAAGGTTGCTTTTTCTTGAACTAAACCAATGAGCATCTTTCAGAACCTCATTCACATTTTTTTAGCTTACTTAGGACAAGGATGCTGAAAAAACATGAAATTTCTGACTTAAGATCTTGTTTGGACTCAAGTCTCCAAAGGTGAATTTAGAATATCAAGGGGATGAGAAGATCTTTTTCTCCAGTTTAACCTTATGAGATGAGTTTTAAAGGGACCAGGTCCCTAAAGAACTTGACTAGACCATTTTCAATATTCTTTCAACTAGAGCTGGGCTCGTAATTGAGATCGTGGATCACTATCACTTTCATCATTCACCTCTACATTAATTAGTCCTTGACCATTATCTTTATTAGTATTAATCCCTTGAACATAAATTAGTTCTTCAATGTCAAAATCGTACTCACTACTTGGAATCATCAGCTTTCCTGACTCATCAAAGATCACATTCACACTAGCTTCAACACATAGAGTTCCTTTATGATGAAAACTCTATATGCTTAGCTTGATAAGGTGTATCTCACAATTCAACCACAATGACAAGCACATACTTCTTTTCTCCTCTACTTTGGACTTGTTGTGTGGAAATTTTAGCTTTGGCATCCCAAGGATCAGGTCCTCTGTTTGAGAAAAGAGGAACTTATATGACCCAGCATGTTTTTGATCTTCTGGACTTTGAGAAAAACTCTTTCAAACTTCAAGCATAACACAGTAATTCCATCAAAAGAGAGTTTAACCTGATTTTCTTTGCCAAATGAGACACCTTCACCTTGAAGTGTCTTGAGAGAGAGGATATAGCCAGACCTTCCATTCATATACATTGAACAATTACTTATCAAAGAACCAACTCTGATTGTAATCCTTTTCTTGCACCTGTAAACAAAATCATTTGTTAGATTTAGGAACCCACTTGAGTTTGAGCTCCCAGTAGAAAGACAAGGGTGTGATCAAGTCTTTCTTTGCCCATCTAGGTAATGAGAGCTTCTTTATATTTTTCAAAGGTTGGAACACTTAAGATAGGTATTCCCCTGTTGGATATATTTAACACTGTTTATTCTAGCTCTAATCCAGCTTTAACAGTTTTCCTTCATGTGACCATCTCTGCCACAATGAGTACATAAAGGTTTGTGGACTTTGTTTCTTACATCTTGAACAACCTTGCCTTAAGACCCAAATGATTGAGTTTTGTGCTGATACCTAAGGCCCTTTTCCATTGTTGACACCTTGACAAGTTAAATTAGAAAGAATCTGTGAGAATGTGGTCCATTGTAGAGGTTTATTAAGTTCTTTTCTCAAATGAACCAGGCCCCTTTCTAACTTCTCATTCTTATGAAGTGTAGTCATGAGATGCATTTGAGAATCTTTCAATTTTTCTTCAAGATCAATTTGAATTTTTGAGGCTTCTTCCTTCTCTTTACTTTCAAAATTATCTGCTTTCTCCAGTTTACTCACCAGACTCAAATTTTCAGATTTCAACTTAGCTACCTGTTCCTTAGTTTCAAATATTTGGAGATTTAAAGTAATTAATTCAAGATCCTGACCTTTTACTTTTTCTTCTAGAGCATTTTTCTTCTCTTTATCACCGGTATCATCTAATTTCTCCAGTTGACTCACTAGACTCAGATTTTCAGATTTCAACTTAGTAACTTGTTCCTCAATTTTAGATATCTAGAGAGTTAAACCAATTAATTCAAGCTCCTGATTTTCTACCTTCTCTTCTAAAGCATTTTTCTCAGTAGTTAGTTCATACATAGAATCCATCAACACATTAGCAAGCTTTTTATCTTTCTATTAGAGTAGTTTTCCAAGTTTTCTTTAATGTCAGAAAGAGTTACCTCATTTTCTTCTTTATCTTCAGTGTTTTCCATGATATCAAACAAAGAATCAAAAGTTACTTTCTCATCCTCCACTTCCAGCATGGAAAGATCTTCATGCTTTCTAACTTCCTTAGATTTACTGGAAAATCCCCCCAACAGCTAAGGCCTTCTTAACTGCAAAATCAGCTATAGTCATTCATCTTGATTTGATAGGGACCTAGTACCCTCTCTTACCTTTTTCACCTCTAGTTTAGTGATAATCTTGATAGTCTATTTTATGCATTAGACAATTCTTAATAAAATGCTCTGAACTTTCGCATTTGAGACAAACTTTAACATTTCCACCCTTTTTGCTGCTACTTTCTCTTCTTTGAAACAGACCACTTTTCTTTATTTCTATAACAATTCTTTTTTCCAAATAGGCAGAATCTTTGTCTTCTTCACTTGAATCTGACTTAGAAGCCTTTAATGCCATAGATTCTTTCCTTTTTACTTCCTTCTTCTCTTTCCCTTGCTACTTCATGAGTTCAAGTGTCTTTATATTACCAATAAGCATATCCATAGTGAGATTTTTTAGGTTCCTTGCCTCAATGATAGCATCCACTTTGCTTTCCCAGGATTTAAGCAGAACCTCTAAAATTTTTCTCATCTGTTTGTACATAGAAATGACTTTCCCTAAGCAGTGCATCTCCTTAGTGATTGAAGTGAATCTTATGTGCATCTCTTAATAGTTTATCCTTCTTTCATGGAGAATGTTTCATACTGAGTAGTCAGCATATCAACTTTTGAATCCTTTAAATAAGTGGTTCCTTCATGAGCAGTCTTCAAGCAATCCCAGATTTTCATTAGAATTTTCACATGCAAAAATCTTATTGTATTCATCAGGCCTTATGCCACAAAATAGCCATTTATTGGCCTTATAATTCTTCTCAACTCTCTTTCTATCTTCATAATCATACTTTCTTTTACTTTTAACAACAATTCTAGTTATATCTCCTTCTTTGACCTCTCCAAGTGGCACATTAGGACCATTCAGTGTTACATCCATCAACTCATTGTCCACAGTCATAATAAAGTCATACAGAATTGTTTTTCACCACCCATAGAGCTACCCATTAAATCTAGGTGGTCTAGTGGTATATTTCCCTTCTTCCAGATTAGGTAGAGCAGCCATGATAACCAAATCACTCTAGGTGTTAACCTTTTAGAGTGTTCTATCTCTAATACCAATTGATAAAATATTAAGGGGTTGCACCACACTATGAGAGATGAGGTCCCTTAGAGTCAGTCACACGCAATCAAAATTAAAGCACTAGAAAACTGAAACTTTGCTCAAAATTAGAAAACACTAAGATTTGACATGGAAACTTCCTTGCTCAACGGAGGAAAAACTACGGCTTGCCCTGACATGCACTCAACAATCCACTATAATCAAATTCTTGATTACAGACACCAATAAATAGTCCACTATAGACAAACTCTTGATTATAGACACCAATGAACCTAACTCTAGGCTCCACCGATTTGAAATAACTCTATTACAAACCTACCTTGACAACTCTGCCAAGAACACACCTCAGTACTAATTAACTCTAACCAATATTGAACTCAGGTAACTCTAACTAAGCACTCTCAAGAAAGACAAAAAATATTACTTTTATAACATGAGTAATTCAGCGACAAATCATGACTTGACTCAAGAACACTCACTTTTTCGGCACATATAGAACTTAAGAACTTGAACAATATAGCAAAGTTGAGTTTTTGCCTTTTTCACTCTCCTCAATTCTGATTATGCAAAAACTCCTCAATTGAGAACCATTCTTTTCCTTTTATAGTGGAATAATGATTAGGGTAGAAATTTGATTGGTCCAACCATCATGACGGGTAACATCTCACCTGTGCAGTTTGTTACACTAGACGACAAAATTGTGCAAGCCTTGTGATAGTTGTATATTACTATAAAGACCCTAGGACCTGGTCCCTTATTGTCATCTGTTTATCATCAAAATAAGATATATCATGGGGAATTAAGTTGAATGTGGGAGACCGAATCTTGATAGAGTGAAAGGACTTTTATAGGGGCCAAATAAGGGTCCATTCCTTCTCAGTTTAGTTTTATAGCTATACAGGCGTTCTAGGGTGCCCAAGGAGTAGGAGGATATAGAGGTTGTGACTAAAATTCCCTTTAACCCTTTTTGAATGAAAGTACTAACCTCTAAGAAAAGGAGGAAGAGGAAGGCAGGTAAGGCAGAGATAGTAAGGCATCAGAGGGGGATTTTATTCGAACGAGGATAATGATAATAACCCTCTCACACAGTCTCAACCCCCAATCCATAGCTTTTAATAGGAGGAAGATTTGTCCCCAGTTAAGAGGTCAATAGAGTAGGTCCCCTCAAATTCCAAAACTTCTTCCACTGCCCAGGATATTTTAGTGCTTCACCGAAAGCTTGACGAGGACAGAAAGAAGAGGCACTCATGGGAGCGCTTGCTTATCCAAATGTGGAAGGACATGAAGGTCATGTTAGGGTGCATGGATCCTAACCAGGAGATTCCCTTATTGTAGGTAGAGGATTTGAAGGATTTTCCCTTCCTGAGTGATGTGGAGGGAGATGACCCTACCCTAGTATCCTGTAACATACAAGGCATCTAACTAGGATCCTTTCTACACTACCCGACCACCCATCCTGCTATTGCATATTTGACCTTTGTTTCCATGGAATGCAATTAATTTTTTTCCCATAACAGTCACACAATAACATATTGGTTAGGCTTAGTATTTTGCATTTTTTACAGAAACAACAAGAAGTCCGACCCTAGATAAAAGCACCATTTCACAAATATTCATGCATCTATGGCCTCACATGAGTATCCAACTCTCTTAAACTTATGTACCAGCTAAAACCTTAGATAATTATCTACCATAAGTCACTGTCATAGTAATACTTTTATATAACACCACACACGTACATGGTAACTTACAACATTCATATAGCACGAATTCAAGCTAATCAAGCAACTACAATCACAACACATGAATGTAGAGAATATCAAAATAAGTTATCATTCTTTCATACCTCATTAACAATTTCTTATTGCATGCATGATGACCCTTAATGGGTCATCTAAGATACTATAAATAACTGTTACGACCAGATACCAATTGTAACCTTCCCGGTTCCAATATGCAACTCCTCATGATACCAATTAGAATCAAATAGATTCCAATTTTGATTGTAGATATACCAAATTTAATTGAGAGATACTAATTGGATTCAACCCATAAAAGCTACGCAAACCCCATAAGAAAAAAAGAAAGAAGTTTAACACTTTCCTAGAATGTCTATAACTTTTCAAATATTAGATGTGGATGCTAACACACTGATCTGTATGACATTACTCGACATTTGCTCTTGTACTGGAAAACCAGTAACCTAGAGTCTGATGCCAAATTATCACGATCCAATATATTATATCGTGAGGGCACCTATACTAATCCACCTAAATAGGAGAACCCCTACCACCCCCTTAGGATTTCATATATAAATCCTTAATTAATAAATAAGCCATTATTTTTTAAGAAATATTTACAAAATAATTATGGAAATAAAACTAGCCTATGATCTAGTCTAAATAGGTACAAGAGCTTCTAAAAGAAAAGTAAGATTGGACACAGCTTTCACCAAGAGAAAGAGAAGTGGAGATGTTGTAGAATCATTAATCGCAACAATCATGAAACCGATATTGATTTTTGTAAATGACCATATCCTAAAAAGAATATAGCAAGAGTAGTATTAGTACAAATCGAACATATTGGTAAGCCACATCAGTTGACCCAAATTGGATTACGCATAAACATAACATAAATATTCCAAAGGAAATATGCATCTTATTATTCTCATTATCTATCCCCATGTCACCCATTTTCCCACATGGATATTTAACAACCGCATAGCATTACCTTCACATTTCCTCAAACAAAACTAATTATCTTTTGCTAACCTATTTGTTATGGACTCTGACTTACCACTCTTATTCTTACAAATTCACTACCATGAACTACTTTGTCCTCAAACCCAGAACTATCACAATTATAAGGAAACAACTACATCAATGATTTACCCTAAGTCGAGTAAAGATGTTAACCAATTCAACCAGGCATTTAGGGAAATTACCCATTAAGACAAGTAAATCGCCAACCAAACTCGAAGTCATTAACCCGGACTTAATCGATAACTTACAACCATCTTCATACTACCCCGCATATACAGAAATCACTATTCAACCTTAAACATAATTACCATTTCACTACCAGAGATAATAAACAAGTCAGGAAGATAGTAAGAATTAATACCATATCAGACCCAAACAAGTCAAGTAAGTAAAAACAAGTCAAGACAAGTTAAGCAAATATCAAACATATAAGCATATTCCTCGGCTCACTTATCAAACCGTCAAATACCTGAACCTTGTACATACAAGCTATGGGTATCATTACTACACTCTAGTTATGACCTGTAGGGGACAAATTTGATCTATGTACCAAAACCCTAGATCCAAATGTCTGTCAACCTTATCCACCAATAAACTGAGAGAATATTCAAATACCGAATCATCCCTCATTTAACCATAAGGTAGGTCAAAATCATGCAACAGGATAAATCTATTAAGTTGACCAAACCAAATAATATGCACTAACAAGCCATACTAAGAAGTTGTTAACATGTACATACAATACAAATTAGATTAAACTATAATATCATCACCTACCCTATAGATTTAGAGCCCTAACTCCTATTTTCTAGAACAAGTCATACTAAGAAGTTGTTAACAAGTACATATAATACAAATTAGAATAAACTACAATATCATCACCTACCCTGTCATTTAGAGCCCTAGCATATCACTTAACTAACTCATATTTTCTAGAATAACCAATCGAGTTACAACCTTGATGCTTCAAAAATTGCCAACACCCCACACAGTATCATATTTTCTTTAGGATTTATACTAATGACGAGTGAGTTTCCCTTCTCACTATCCCCAAATTACGAGTGTAAATTATGAGCCACCTAAAGATAGAATAATTACCGCATAACATGATGATGCATACAACCATCCGCCATTCCACAAGCTGCCCTAACCGTAACTATTTTTAGCCATCAAAGATCCTTAAAGACCTAAACATGAAATCTCTCATCTATCTACGTCACGTTTATGCTCTCTAACCTAGGTCTACACTACTCAATTAACCTTAGCTTATTTGGATATCAACCAACTATAGGAAGGACGAACAAATGTAAATTCCAACCTTGTGCTAAGATCACAGATGTGTGGTTCCTAAAAAAATTATGGGTTTGCACCCCGTTCGTAACCATATTTCCCTCTCCATATCTCCAAGTCATGGGAGGCAACCCTAAGGATTTTTAGAGCCCCTCCTATGTCATTGGTTTCAACTTGTGGAGAGAAAAGAATTAAAATCCATTAAAGTGTGTTTCTAGCGTGAGTCATGTCACTATAGCAGAATAATCCCGCTATAGCAGGCTGACGTCAGCCTTACCCATATTCTTTTAATTCTAAAATTTAACTGATGTGGCTTCATGCAAGTTTATGAATGTAATTTTGATAATACCCGTACCTCATACCTATCTCGAGATGTTTCTTCATAACGACGGGTTAGGTTGTTACATTAGACCATAAAAACTTCGACGTTTAAACTTTAAATAATATGTTGAAAGATAAAAATAATGTAAAAGTTTAAGAAATATTTATAGATTATCATAGTAAACATTTTTACAAATTGTACAACTATAATCTCGGTTGGTTTTGTTTGATTTGACCTTTTTAAGTTAAAACTAAACCAAACCAATTGCAGTAAAGTTTTATTTTTCTACCACCAAACCAAATGAAACCAAACCTCTAGTCGGATTATTTTTTGGTTTGACTCACTTAGCAGTTTAGATCGATTTACGGTTCGGTTTAGTTCATCCCTTTGTGCCAATGCTTAAACCCAAAATATTTGGTTAAGGGTATAGTAGTCTCATCATTGCACCGCAACTCATGTCGGTAACTACATATGTTGTGACTAAAATGCCCCCCCAAAGACCTTTACATTTTTAGATCATTTGTTAAATAATATTCTATTTGAGTCTTATTGAACATCTCTTACGTTATCCTAAATTGGGAAATTTTATAGTAATACATATAAATATATCTTTCTATTGAAGACGTTTTCGTATAAAAATGACATATGGTGTTTAAGATCACAATCCCCAGTAATATTTTTGGTCTATTATGCATGACTAAGACTATAAATTCAAATTTCTCTTCACTTTCTTAAATTTCGTGTTCAATCAAACTAATAAATGTAAATAAAGCGACAAAATATGATTAAAACGTTTTCAAGTGTAATTCTCTCTTTTTAGCAGTAAAAATAATTGACCTAACACTACTGAAAATTACCCCTATGACAACGAATGTTTTGGCGACGCTTAACAAAGCATTGCAATAGGTGGTCTATTGTAACGCTTTCAAGCGTTGCCATAAATAATTATTCTATTAGGTCTGATTTAATACTATAACTGTCGCATTTGGCATTAAGCGTTGCAATAGATAAATAAGCTATAGCAACGCTTATTTTTTTCCCCCATTTTCACAAAAATATTTTACTAAATTCGCCAAAACAAAAACATTTTAATAAAACTTTTCTCTAAATCTTAAACTTAAACTATTCCTAAATCCCTAAATCACTTTGTTATCACAAACTTCTTCTGCACAAACGGTTTCTCTAAATCGTTGTCACAAAATTCTTCTGCAAATCGTTATCACAAATGCTTTCTCTAAATCATTGTCACAAACTTCTTCTGCAAATCGTTATCACAAACTTCTTCGGTGGGCTTTCATCGAGGATTACCCTAATTACTAAAGGTTCTGTGGAAGGAGATCTTCTTAACGCTATGGAAGATCGATTGGCGATGAATTTTGAAGATTTTTGTATAACTCTGTGGGATTGTTAGGAATTTTGTTGTAGCTGTAACTAAACGACGCTTATTGTATCAGTAAGTTCTCACCCTATTCCTTTTTCTTTTTTTAAAAGAACCTGTGGTAGTTGGTTGAATTGGATGTTACTGATTTTGGGGGATTTTGCTGTAGATGTTACTGATTTTGGGGGATTTTGTTGTAGCTTTGATTCATTGTTTGTGCTTGAAAAGATTATTGACTTTTGATTCAGGCAGCGGTGAGTCACGGATGAGTGATCCTAACAGTCCCAATGTTACATATGATATGTTAAAACTTTTTATTGAAAAAAATGATTGTTATTCTTATGAATGCAATCTCCACTTGGATGTTGATTCTAAGCCTTTCTCTAATCAAGATGATAAGTGAAATGTGATTAAAAATGAAGAGAAATTTTTGGGTGATTATACAATTTGATTTTTTTGCTGCAGTCTGGGTGAGCATTAGGATGATATAACACAGAGGCTTCAAAATGCCTGTAATTTGTGCAGTGGCACTAGAATTATTGTCATAGCCTAGTAGATTTGGCAGTCTAATTACTGTATTTGAACTCCGAGGCTCGAGGGTGAAACAATGTTATTGTGTTAGTTTGTTCTTATTGTTTCTAGTGTATGATTCCCATTTTGTGGAGCTGAAAATCATTTTTATCAGTTTGAAAGCATATAGCTATTAGAATTCAGAATTGCAATCCAAAGAAAAGTTATGTTTTTGGATAAGATTTTTCACTTTGGGGAAATTTTTCTATTTGGAAGAGAACATTTCATAAAATAAGGCACATTGAACTAATATTTGTAAATGATCATGGAGAAGCCAAGAGAACTGTCCGTTCGATTGCTTTATGGTAGATGGCAAATCGAGTATGAGGTATAGAACTTGATTGAATGATATACTATTCCTTATACAAATGAATTAGATTTTGGGGTGATCACCTTTTGTATCAACCATAATTTTGTAATGTTCTACTTTAACTGTGTTCATCATTCAACTCTTAGAGCTATAATTTGTAAAAAGTATTAGCCAGGCAGCCACAGTTCATATTGTATATGAAGGTGGAAATGTCGCATATCTATGAATTATGTGATTGCATCTGATGTTAAGCTTTTCTTTGAGAAATTTTACTAGTGTTATGTTATGTTATGTCTTCTTCTGTTTGATTTTAGTGATAAAGTTAAGTCTTTTGGAACTATGATTGTGCTTGATATTTCTTCGACTTCTTTGGTTTATGTGGTTGTACGAAACTATGTTAACAATGGAAAGCGTTGTTACTAGCATTGGTACGGTAGATAATGTAAAAAAGGTTTTGATTATCACTACTTTATGTTGCTCGAAATTGGTACGGTAGATAATGTAAAAGAGGTTTTTATTATCATTGCTTTGACTTCTCTACTTAATGTTGCTCGGAATCGCACTCTTTAAAAATGTTACTGTATTTGTGTTGGATCCTCCAAAAATGTACTACTATTTTTGATACATTTTTGAGATGTCCAAGCAAAATAGGTTAGAGATGTCCAACAGTACACGAAAAGTTAATCGACTCAGGTTTTCTAAACTGAAACAGATTATACAAGTTGAGGAGAGGTACTATCTTTATTAGAATATTAAGGTTAAATTTGTATATGTCATGATGGTAGGATTTTATTACACTTTTTGCTGGTATATGAGTGGTTGGAATATCTGGTACATAAATGGTGAACATGAATAGTTCTGGTTGATGGTAATCTGGTATGAAAACTGATATGGAACTTGGCCATATAGGTCTTGTATTTCATGACTGTCCATCCAAATATGTCCTATCTTTGCATCAAAAATCTGTGAGATCAGGAACTAAAAAAGTTACCATTCACTTTTTTCAGCTTAAGAGATGGCGATATTACGATCCTTTGCCGGTACTCATTTGTATTGCTCTTTAATTATGTTGATTTATATCTAGTATCCTTGACTAGACAAGGACTTATATTGAAACAGCTTAGTCCTACTAAGACTCACTTTATAGGGTAATTTTATTCAGATAGGTATTGGATACTCACACTCCAGCAACTCGGTGGAGTTAATGGTCTTTTATTCTATTCCAATAACATTTTCAAATCTGCTGGTCAGTTCAGTTCCTTGATTAACTATACATATGCATACCAGGATCATCAAATGATTTGATACTGGTAGTTAAAAATATAATTTTGTCATTCTTTTTGCTCTTCACTGTAGTTGGTACTTGGTAGAAACAGATAGGAAAGTAATCCTGAATAACAGAAATGGGAGAAAGAATTCCATATTTTTGTATCAAGTGTATGCAAGTGTGTACAATGATTCTCTTCCTCTGCATCCTAGATAACACCCTGCAATAGAATGGAGATGAGGAAGACTTCACTTTTTGAGAGGTGGGAGAGCTCAAATGAAAAATTTTGAAGTTTTGAACTATTACCTTACATATAAAAAAAGACTATTAAGAGAAGTGTTAAAGCTATTAACCTCAAAGAAACCCTAAATCAACTGATCAAGCCCATCTTTCAAATGTACTCTTGAGTCTTGAAAGCGAAAACACTAAGTTAACGTAAGACGATGAGCAGTTTCTTTTTAAGTTGTTTTGAATATTTTTTACTTGATTATAGGTTTTATTGGATTGATTGCTTGTGGGTTCTAGTTTCGTTACTTTGGTTCATTGATATTGTTATTGTTGGTTCACATTTTTGAAGAGTCTAAGCAACCTAGGTACGAGATATCGAAGTTTGCAATCTCAAAAACCTAATAAGTTTGTTCTTCTATTCGGTGAAGTATTCTTAGTATGGATTGCTTATGTTTGTTAAACTTGTTAAAAGTTTTGTGCAAGTTTCTTAGCTTTCTATTTCACGTGGTTTACAATGTTCATATTTTAGCTTAGCATGAATCATAATTTTGGTGATTTTGATGTGTTATATATAGGATCTTGATGGATAGTGAAGATAAAAGTTGGATGAATTATTTAATATGGTCTGATGAGTTCGAGCGTGGAGTGAAATATTTTCTTGAAAAGGCATTTGAACGAGCTGCTCAAGGAAATGAGATATTATGTCCTTTTAGAGACTGTAAGAATCAACATTGGCATTATAGAGAAGTGGTGGAGGATCACTTGCTTTCTAGAGGGTTTCTTCCTAGTTACACCAAATGGACTTTCCATGGAGAAAGCACTTCCTCGATAAAGACACATCATCCAATCAATGATGATGAAGGTTCTAATATGCGTGATGATATTGATGGACTACTTCACAATACGTTTAGAAATGTAGATGCTGAATCGAGGCATGGAGAAGGAGTTGGAGAGCGATTACCTGAAGATGCAACTAAATTTTGTAAATTATTGAAGGAAATAAAACAATAATTATATCCGGGGTGTGAGAATTTTAGTAAGTTGAGTTTCACTATTCGGTTGTTCTTGTTTAAATCATTGCATGGGTTGAGTAATGCAGCATTTTCAGATCTCTTAGTGTTGATAAAAGAGGCCTAAACCTTTGCTCAGATACCAGAGTCTTTCAATAAATCCAAAAATGTGATAAGAGATTTGCATCTTGATTATGACAAAATACATGCATGCCCTAATGATTGTATGTTATTCTGGAAGGACAATGAGAAAACTGAGATTTGCTCTGTATGTGGGACTTATAGATGGAAGAGTGTTGGTGATGCCTCAACCAATGCAAGCTCCAAAATTCCTGCAAAGGTTTTAAGATACTTTTCCTTAAATCCTAGGCTTCAGAGGATGTTCATGTGTCCTGAAATAGCTATTGCAATGAAATGGCATGCTAATGAACGACTGAATGATGAAAATCTAAGGCATCCCACTAATAGCCAAGCATGGAAGGATTTTGATCATTTGTATCCAGACTTCTCTAGAGATCCTCGTAATGTTAGGTTAGGTCTCTCAAGTGGTGGTTTCAATACATTTCGAACCATGAGTATTTCTCATAGCACGTGGCCTGTTATGCTGATGAACTATAATTTATCACCATGGATTTTCATGAAGACGGAGTATCTTATATTGTCAATGATCATTCTAGGACCATCTTCTCCTGGAAATGATATTGATGTGTATTTGCAACCACTACTTGATGAATTAAATAAACTATTGGAATCAGGAATAGATACATATGATGCTGAAACCAAACAAGCATTCAAAATGCATGCAACCTTAATGTGGATAGTTAGTGATTTTCCAGCATTAACAATGCTTTCAGGATGGAGCGCTAAGCGAAAATTGGCATGCCCTACTTGAAATCATAACACATGCTCTATATATCTCAAACATAGTCAAAAGATATGTTATTTAGGACATCGAAGATTTTTCCCACTTGATCATCCACTGCAAAAAGATAGGAAGTCATTTGATGGTAAGAAGGAACATAGACCCACACCTATTTCTTTATCGGATATAGAAGTGCTTGAAGAGTTGTGCGAATTCCAAAATATTTTTGGAAAGGGCAAAAAGAAAAGGTCTTGAGATAATAAGGGTCCTTGGAAGAAAAGATCTATTTTTTTTTTTGAATTCTCATATTGGCCGGGTAACAAATTGAGGCACAATCTTGATCCAATGCACATAGAATAGAATATATGTGATAGTTTGCTTAGAACTTTATTGGATATAGATGGAAAATCAAAGGATCATGTAAATTCTCGATATGACTTTCAAGAAATGGGAATACGGAAGGAGCTACAACCGATAGAAGATAGTAATAAAAATGTAAGTTTGTCTCAATCTTCATTCTCCATGGAACCAGAATAGAAAAAATTATTTTGCAGTGTCTTAAAAAATGTCAAATTACCTAAAGGGTATGCTTCAAATATATCAGATCGTGTGCATATGAAGGAGATAAAGATATCAGGGTATAAGAGTCATGATGCTCATTTTATAATGCATCGCTTGCTACAGGTTGTTGTTAGAAAACTGCTACCTAAGAATGTTGCATTGACATTGATTAGGTTGTGCAATTTTTTTAGAGCCATATGTATTAAGGTAATTAGGCCGAGAGATCTTGAAAAGCTGGAGTTTGAAATTGGTGAAATTACATCTAACCTTGAAATAATTTTTCATCCAGCATTTTTTGATATAATGCTACATTTTCCTGTTCATTTAGTAAATAAAATTAAGCTTGGGGGTCCTATTCATCTTCGTTGGATGTATTCCATTGAGAGGGCCCTATGTAACCTTAAGGGGGTCATTCGTAATAGATCATGTCCAGAAGCATCAATACCAGAAGGTTATGTGGTTGAAGAGTGCTTGACTTTTTGTTCAAGATACCTACATGATGGTGTGAAGATGCGATTTAGTAAGTACCAAACTTAAGATGAGGAACCCATTCTGAATTTGTCCCCTATATTCCCTAAGAATGGTCATCCAATTGGAAGTGAGAAAAAAAAGATTGCACCTTTTTTATGGATGCAAAGTTACGTTTAAAGCACATCAATATGTCCTTTTTAACACGGGAGATAAAGAGGTGGAAAAGTTCATCGAGTAAGATATTTACATATTAAACTTAATTTATGTGTTTATGATAAGGTATATAAACATCTATTTGTAATGACCGAGTAATCATATTTTCAATATTCTTGGTTGCAGGGAACATAAAAATTCATTGAGTAATCATACTAGATCTAATACATGGGCAAGAGCAAGGAATCATAGTTGGGAATTCAATAGTTGGTTTGAAGAGAAAGTTAAAAATGTTGAAATATCCCATCATTTAAAATGGCTATCTAAGGAGTCTAATACGGTGGACAAGAGATATAGCGCATATTTCATCAATGGATATCGATTTCATATAAAATATTGAGATGTCCCACATAATACTCAGAATAGTAGAGTGACTTTATCAGCAACAACTAATATTTTTGCTAGTGCTAAGGACCAAAATCCCATAGATGGAGTGGTGGTTTATTATGGAGTCATTTAAGATATCATTGAGATTGATTACTATGGTTGTTTTAGTTTTGTATTGTTTAGATGTGATTTGCATCAAGATGAAGTAGATGAGTATGGGTTAACTCGGGTATACTTCAACAAGTTATGCAGTTAAAATGATCCTTTTGTGTTGGCATCACAAGTTTATCAAGTTTTTTATATTACAGATTCAATTGAGAAAGATGTTTATTATGCAAGGAATAAAGTCTATGTTGATTTGTATGATCTAGAGGAAAAGAATTGTCCTAATATAGGAGAAACATTTTGGAGGGAGCCTAATGATGACATTGGTCCCTCAACTAGATTGGATGGGGGTGACTTTAGATGGGAAAGAGAAGATAGAGTTGTTGTTGTTGTTGATATTCCATCTACTAAAGAACGTTTAGAAGATATAGTTATGGAAATATCGAAAGATGAGGATGAGTTTGACGATACTGATTGGGATTGGATGGAGGCAGATGATTAGACAAGAAAGTTCTTTTAAATATATGATCATTATTGTTTCATTTTTTTGTGTGAGTGTTAAATTATTTTTTGTACATATTTTATATCCATGCTTGTTTAGAAAGTTGATCACTTTAATTCTCAATATAGAGAGAACATTATGTCTCATTATTTGCTCTTTCATTTCTTTCACAGGATTCAATTGACCATGCAATAGTAGGAACTTCTTCTAAGCAGCTGGTAGTCGTTCTTTTAAGATATCCATTTTAGGTATGTTAGGGGTGTGATAAGGTTGTTTTAACTTTATTGAGAACAAACGTTGATCTTTGGTTTTTACTATGTTACAACTATACAGTTTTAAGCAGTGGTGGTGATCTTTGGTTATTTGTGCTGAAGGAAGCTACATCAACTACCAACATCAAGTAAAAAGCATTAAGTAGAGTATATCTATATAGCTATTATATACTTGTCATTTTCGTTCCATTAAGGCTCCTTATTAATGTTTCTACTGCTTTTCATGCTTTCACATGATAATTTCCTTCTCCCTTGTACCACCGGCCTTTCTTGTATGAGTGTATCAATCAAGATATCATTATTAGTAATACCTTAATGAATGTTTCTGAGGATAAAAAAAGCATGGTTGACAAACAATGATCAGTTGAAATCATGAGAGAGTGGTATCTGTAACTAGGTAATCTTTAGGAAAAAGGGCTAAAGTTTATGATAATAACTATTGTGGCTGATATGCAGTTGTTTACTCCACATATATGAAAAAGTTTATGATAATAACGATTGACGATTGTGACTTTTTGGTTGCTTACCTTATTTTGCAGTCAACTCTTTGATGAACACTAAATCTCTTCTAACCAATATTTCATTCATTAAATTTAATTTGATCAGTCGTGATTGCTGGTAGAATGCATGTCAAAAGGATTTAATTGGCATATTTCATATAGTAGTCGAGATGATAGCTGAAGATTATTGTATCATAACATAGGCAAGAACATTATATGCATAGTGATTGATTAATTGATTTCGATGAGCTTTTGTAGTTTTTATTTGCTGGTTTTCATCTCGACTTGTTTTGTTGATTTTAGTCAGCTATATGCTTGCTTTTTGACCATTCCACTAAAGTGGACTAAAGATACTGCCGAGAAGGAAAATGAAAAACCAGTCTAGTCTTTGCAAGATAATTCTTCTATCGCTGGTTCTAACTTGGCTTTGTTATCAATTTTCCTACTGAATTGAATTGTACATTTCTTCTTCACTGAAGTTCGTATATTCTGTGAACTTGGGATCAACATTTATCCACCTTTGGCAGTATATCCCATTAATTTTAGTTTTGAGATTTCTTTAGAATTCTGATTTGCTTTGCTGCTATTGCAAGATTGTTTAGAGGCATTTAATTCACCTAAGTCTTACTTGTGATGTCTAAGATATCTTGGCTTCTTGTCATGTATTGATTCTATCCCGCTCACTTGATTGTCCTATTTCAGTTTGAGTTGATTACTGAAAGAACAGTCGAAAGTGTATGTTTTTTAAGAATAAGATTGTGTGTGTGGGAGACACCGGATTTTCTTTTAAGCATACCTTACTACTCAAAGTTTGTCTTATCTCTGGCCTTTTGAACCAAACATGAAGACATTTACTTTATTAAAGAGGGTTAACTCCTATGAAAACGCCCCATGCACTACTAGAATTACTACTGCAGCCATCAGTATTTAGTTTAAGATGGACTGAGTAAGATCTTATCCATGTACCATTTGGATCTATATAACTATTTAATTCTACCTTTTTAGCCCATGAATTTGATAACTTGGGAAATCAACTTTGTATCAATATGTCCATCATCTAGCATATCCCTGTTGAATAATAGGTCTCATGTTATTTTAATTACTCCATCTACAAAACACTAGTGGTAACAGAATTTTATTCAGGGACTGGACTAAATTTTTTTAATCTCTCATCATTATATCTTATGGGGTGTTTTTACATTGTTGTTGGATTTTTTATTATCTTATGAAGAGAAGGAAGAATAAAAATGGTCATGTCTTAGCAAATAGGGAATCTACTTGGCAGACATTCACGTGAGATAGGTATGCTGGCAGACATTTAGTGAAATGTCTTTCCCTCAGGGCATGACTGTTGTTTTAAGCATAAATAATTATCTCTTTGTGGGTTGTTTATAACTAGTTGAATGCAACAATCTCAAGATTATCTTAGTTATCTTCATGTTAAGCCTGTCAAAGTGGCGATAAATACTATATAATATTCTATAAGATTTAACAAGTAAAGAAAAAAAAATGTGTAGCAGCTAAAGCGGTTGACATTAAATTTTCGCTCTTGATCTTACAGAGACTTAAAGAATCATGAATCAACAAGGGTGTTTGGGAAATCATCAAAAAGCTAAAAACTTTCTTTCAGCTGGATCACTAGAAGCTCTACAAAACAAACAAATGCAAAAGAAAAATAATCAAAAGCAGAAGGAAAAAGAGAAGTCAAACAAAGTTCCACCTATATCTCAAGTACCAAAATAAGTGAAACAGGTGTCTCTGGATTCCATCTTTCTTGCAGCACCAGTAGAGGAGCAAGTGCAACAAGAATTACCAGACTCCACCATTCGTGCATCACAACCCACAGTTGAACGAGTGCAACAAGATTAGTCATAACATCCTAATTTACATGCAAATGAACAATCCGGAGAAGGAAAGTATATATATATATATATATATATATATATATATATATATATATATATATATATATATATATATATATATATATATATATATATATATATATATATATATTAGTTCATACTATTTCAAAAATTGTCTACATTTCAGTAATTTTGTTGTTAATATTATTGTAGGCCCTTCAACTAATAAAAGAAAAAGAGATGCTACACAAATACAAGCAATACATGGACGGACTGACCGTCAATTGATAGTGCTAAATGAGTTGAACCAGCCTATTGGTACAACTAAAACAGTAGTCACTAAATTTTCCAGCTTTCTTGGCACGTTGGCAAGGAATGTGACATTTTGTCCTCTTAATCTCAGTTAGACAAAGTTGAAGTCACACAATAATATATGGAGCTATATTCAGGTTCTAAGTTCTCAATATTTTTTATTTCTACTTGAATGTTTTTCATAGTTTTTACACTAACCCAATTCAACCAACTTATAGGAGAAATATGGCATTCCTAACAACGGAAAAAATTGGGCTATGAGATCAATTAATGCTGCGTTTAGAGGTCATAACTCCAGACTCAAGAACCGTCACTTTTATGCCTACACCAATGATGAAATTCGAAGGGTAAAAAGGCCTAGCTCTATTCCAGAACCTGTATTTGAGGATCTTCTTAAGCATTGGCATTTCGAAGAAGCTGAGGTATGATATCAATATGGACAATTGTTATATTATTATTAGCATGCATTTATTATTGAATTCATCACACCTGATCTTCCTTTTTATGTTGTTCTTTCTATCGATATAAGGAATCAAATTCTGTGTGTTAAACCTTCACTGCCTCAATCTTTATATTAAAAACTCATAAATATTGACTTGCAAGATACTTCCAAGACTAACAAAGAAAACAGGAAAAAGTTTAAGTATCCGCACTCTATGGGAAAAATAAGTTTTGCTTTAATCTGCAAGGTTCGGTGTATTCTCATATTTTTACTATGAACTTGTTGTGTTTACTTGATAATATTTTAATGCTGACTTGCATGAAACTAGGAAAAAATGAAGGAAAATTTAGATACTTTGTCGAATAAGGAATTCTTTGTGGCTATTAGAAGAAGAAAACCTGATCGAGTATATAAGGACACATCTGAAGAGATTACAAGCAAAATAGTATGAAATTTTCTATTTCAAAATTGATCAAGATCACTATTTTCTTAAATGTTGAATCAACTAAATTTACTTGCTCTTGAATCCGATGTGTAGGTTGAAATAGAGAGAGTAAAGACTCAAGAAAGTGAAGATAGTACTCAATCAACTGATGCATTCACCACAGTTATGGGGCCGCGTCATCCTGATCGAGTAAGATTACTCGGACGCGGTGTTATCAAGACTCTTTTGAAACAAAAAGCAAGTGATTCTGGATCCTCTTCAAAACCTGATAAACTGGTGGAGAAGAGATTGGATGAACTAGAAGAGAGGATGCAACAAAGAATGAATGCTCAAGGAGATGTCATTGAGCGTGAAGTTACAATGAACATCATTGCACAGCTTCAGCGTCTAAATCCAGGATTAACACTTGATCCTAATATGCTAGGATTCAATGTTCATTCGTCAGGAGAAGCCTTTGCTAATCAACCAATAAACCATCCATCTGTTGGTAGTAACAATCAAGGTCAGTTTATATTTCTTGATCTGTTGGTAGAACTTCTCTTGATTTTAGTCCGTTCCTGCTGTTGATTATATGGTGATAGTTTGGTATTGTGGCATGGTATTCTGAGGTTGACTACCTCAACAAGTCATTTGAGATTAGAGTGACCATGTCACCTTTTTTGTCTAGGGTACTTGCCAATAGTTTTAAGCATTGATGCATCTCCTGTACCTACTACACTTTAACTTGATTCCATCCCTACCGAGCCCGACAAATGGACCCACCTATCTTTTTCTGCTCACATAACTTTTGATGGAAAAATCTTTGCACATTTACAGGATGATAAGCGCATAGGCATGCAACATTTGGAAGTAATCAAGGGATTCAAAACTTTGATCTAGATTTTGTACCTTTGAGAAATGTTCATATGGTGTATGTACCTGATGAAAAGGTTGGTGGATTTTATGGGATGAAGAAGTTTGTGGAGTTGAAAGAATTTGAAGAGTTAAATGTTGGGTTTATGATGGATGGACAGGCTTCGACTAATGATGAGTGTAAGAGTGTTCTATGTTGATAGGACACCTTGGCATATGGTGATTAAGGCTGTTGGAACACCTGGACATAGCTCTAAATTATTTGATAATATTGTTATGGAGAATTTGATGAAGAGAATTGAAGTTATTACAAAGTTTAGGGAGTCTAAGTTTGATATAGTTAAGGCTGGACTGGCTACTAATTCTAAGGTCATTTCGGTGAACCCAGTTTTTCTCAAGGCTGGAACTCCTTCCCCAACTTTGAGTTTTCGCTCACTCTTTTAAGTTCGAGTATTTCTCTTCCAGCAGTAGTTGATTCTGTTGAAGGGAGATGTAACAAACTAACCATTGTATTGATCAATACAAGCAACTAATAATCAGATTATCTACTTATTTTGTTGTGGAATAGTCCTTTTTATGTTGTCATTTAAGTGCTAATTTATATTATTGTTCTCTTTTTATAGGTGTCCAAAATGAAGAAAGAGATGAAGAAAATGACGAAGACATTGATCTTACTTTGAGAAGATTTTTGAGTTGTGGATAAATGCTCTAATATCAATAGTTTTGTGTTGAATTTTTTGAAACTTATCGCCACTTGAACTTGCTAGTATGTAAAAACTTAACTAATCATTTGGACTTATTTAAATTACTAGCTTGTTGCATATTTTGAATTATGAGATTATTAATGAATGATTTTGTTTTGTGATGTGTATATATTGTGTTATAATTTATTATGTATGTAGATAAAAATTTATATTAATACGACTATTTATATAAATCGTTTCAATTTAATGACATGTGGCAATTGCAACGGTTTAATGTCGTCGCAATAGATGATATTGCAACGGTTCAATGTCGTTGCAATAGAATCTATTGCAACGGTTACGAACCGTTGCACTAGATGAAAATAGGCGTTCCAATAGATAATGAAATAGTTGTAATAGGCAGTCAAAAGTGTTGCAATAGAATAATAAAAGTGTCGCAATAGATGCTATTGCAACGGTTACTAACCGTTGCAATAGATGATATTGCAACGGTTACTAACCGTTGCAATAGACAAAAATAGGTGTCTCAATAAGACAAAAAATAACCGTCGCAATAGATCTATCTATAGAGACGGTTAACAAAAACCGTCGCCATAGCTCGACCTATGGCGACGGTTTAGACAAACATCACAGAAACCGTTGCCATAGACCTATCGCAACGCCCACCTATGGAACGCTTGCCAAACCGTTGCGATAGGTCTATGACAACGGTTTTTTAACCTATTGCAACGATTTTACAACCGTTACCATAGACCTAATTTTTGGTAGTGCAATGTATACCTCTTACGAAAAAGAACAGTATACCCCAAATCAATAAAGTAGTTAATTGACCAAACACACAAGTAACAAGTTCATCGGTCATTCCTCTGACGAGGAGTCGTAGCAGTTAAATCCGACAAGAAAATGTAGAAGATTAATTACCTTAGTAGGTATATGAGCATTTTCCAGTTTTAATCCCATGAGGAGCTTTATTCTTGTAAAAAACCAAAGTTTTTCTCATGCCAATGAGTGCACCTGTTTGTGGACCAAAGACTGTTTTATCTTTGCCTGCAGTTTTTCAGCATCCAGAAATTGTAGCCCTATTTTGTTCGAAAATCAGTTGCATATTTTCAATCTTGAAAGCTGAAGAAATCCTCTTCCTTCGAGTTTAATTTTGCCACTTCTAAAAAAAAGGGTATAGTGGTACAAGTAATAGAAAGCAAAAACTAAGGACCAATAATATATATCTATATATATATCTATATCTATCTATATATATATATATATATATATATATATATATATATATATATATATATATATATATATATATCTATATATATATATATATAATATATATTAAAAGTGTGAAGATCCTTAAAAAGTGATTTAAATTTTTTGTCCTTCAATAAAAGTTTCCGTAATAGACAAAATTGTCTTTTCATATTTTTGCTCAATTTATAATTTAATTATCTTTATAAAATTGAATCCTAAAATATATGGGCTCAGGACTTTAATATATGGTAAGATATTTTTTTAAATTAGGAGTACTGAAAATTGATTTATTTTTTTTTTGGAAACTCTAGGAAAACCCGCAACCGCTACACCCTCTGCCACAGTCTCTGCCTTTCGGGTGAGCACTATGTGCGCACTAGGTAAACCCCTCACTATGCAATAGCTCGCAAACCACACAGGAGATGTAAACCGCACTAGGTAAACCCCGTGCGACGAGCTCGATTGAGAAGACATTAGGGGTGGATCGAACCCACGGCCTCCACTATGGAAAGTCCCCCTCAAACCAACTCAACCACCCCCTTGATGGCAAATTGATTTATTTTTCTATGGTAAAAATTATAGAAAAACTAATAATTAAGGAGTTCTAAGAAAAATATATAAATACACGACAAAGATGTTTCCACACCAAATTCAGGCGTCTCACCCCAAAGTAGATATGTTAGGTATGTTTTCTTCTTCTTTTTTGATGTTTTCTTTATTATTTATATTGTATTTACATCGTGAGCAAACCCATTTAAGAATTCTAAATCAACTAAAATTTATTAACCATTTGAAACTTCTGATGGTAAAATATATATGTGCTTACAATAAAATATATATTTTGAACTTTTTGCACTTCATTAAAAATCTTCGTAATAGATAAAATTATCTAATTTTAAATAATCAAAAGTTACACGTGCGAGGCACGTACGGCTAAACTAGTATATATATATATACACACACGTCGCGGCAAGAAAAAAGATGAATTTGTGACATAACTATGGCGATAGTCTAGGTACATTGTCACAAGCAGTGACGGTTTTAAACCGAATTAATTAATTATGTAACAATATTATTGAATTGAGTTTAATTTCTATAAATTGACGATGCAATGAAATTCTTTATAATATAAGTAACCATCCACAAAACCATCAAAGGATGTGTTGTAGTGGATGGAGTTGCTCCTTTCTTAACCAGAGGTTTTGGGTTCGAGCCCTAGGTATGGAAAAATCGTTGGTAGGGAGCGCTAACCGCCGAATGGGCCATACCCAGCGTGAATTTGAATTAGTCGAGCTCCAATGTGGATACCGAATACCGGATGAAAAATAAAAAAAAAAAAAAAAAAACATCCATAAAAAGTATGACTAGGAATATATGAAAACTACGCAAGTTAATTACCTGTTACTACAACTAAAAAACATTATTTCGTATAAATTAAATCCTTTCGAAATTCTAGATATCTAAAATGTTATTACTGTTTTCGCTTGTAGTGTATAATCCTAAGTAATGTGCAACCAGTTCTATTAAAGACATAACTAGTATACGTACCCGCAATCAAAAGAAATTAATAGTAAAACTATTAACTTATTTATTTAACATAATAAATTTTCTTGTCATATCACATTGATATATTTTAAATCAATAAATATAGCTAACAATATAGTAAATTAAATTTAGAAAACTTACTGTACACACATAAAATTCAAATTTCAAATACGATGTTATACATAGTTTTAAATCAAGCACAAATTTTAAACTTAAATTAGCTTAATTTCCAAGAACACTATTTACTTAGTTGCCTTTAAGCCACTTTCTTTTCTTTATTCCTCTATTAACGTTCCTTTTTTCTCAAAGAACCATTGTACTTGCACTCTAAAAAATATATGAAGCTTACCTTAATTTAGGTTCTTGAGCGGAAGTACGCTTCAACGGTATTTTAACTCAGAGATCCTTTCAAAAGTTGGTTATGCTCTACTTGGATAAGTAAAGTCATATGCCACTTTTAGAAGAAAAAAAATGACTGCTAATTAAATTTCACCCCATTTAAAATAAAAGAAATAATAAAAATAGGATGCATAGAGCTAATTTCTCCAACATCAAGCATGACCACAATATGAGTCAATCTGCAGCCTCTAGTTAGGCCAAAGTTCAAGAATTCCCTTAGAAAGCAATTATCCAAGTCAAGAAACATGTCCCCTTATTTGGCAATTATTTTTTGCTTATATCAATCCATGCCACACGAAGAGCTCCTTAAATGTGCGCTTTCAAGTTACAGCTTTAAAAAAAAAAAAAAAAAAGTTACAGCTTAATCGTAATAAGAAAAAGTTAGTCCTTGATTAAATGTGAGACTTTTATTAGATGAACATCCTAAAAAATTAATGAGAAGACAAATACTCTCTCCGTTTCATAATAAATGAATTGTTGAATTTTGGCACACATATTAAGGAAAAAGTAATAAAGACATAAATTTAACACAATTTACCATTTTTACCCTCCAAAAAGCGAAAGTTGACCTTTAATACCTTTTCGAAAATTAATCGATTGCCAAATCATAAGGATAACTTTAAAAAAAAATTAATAATTCACTTATTTAAAACACCAATAAACACTCCAACAATTTACTTATTTCAAAACGGAGGGAGTACCAAACATTGCAGGTATGTGGGCAAGCCAAAGTTCTTTTTAATGTTTAGATATTTCTTCAATCTAAACTGTTTTATAGTTTTAGGTCGGGTATTCCAAGATCAAATTCATCACATGAACACACGGAACAAAAAAATGATACTAATAAGAACACATATCTACAACCTTTCTTTCTCTTCTTTCTTATTAGGCTTAAGTATCGACAGACACTTAAACTTTTTTCGAAAATTCACTTAGACCTCTCAACTAAGGCTTATACCTATCAGGCCCCTAACCCCACTAAATTTGATCCAATCAGACATATTTTTACCTACATGGCATGTCGCGTGTTTTTTACTTCGTAGAAGCGCGTGAGAGATTTTTTTGGCTAAAACACCAATAAAATGGTGCCAAGTAGCACTAAGGCCCCAAATAATTAAAAAACCTCAACCACACCCATAGTTTTTCCTTTTTTTTACTTTTTTGGTTTCTTGTGTTTATCAAGATCCATAGTTGCAGGATAATAAAGTTTAAAAGCTCTCTCTTTTTTTTTCTTCCTTTTGTCCGCAAAATCTGCAAATAAAGAGAAATAGCAAAAGGAATATGAATAAAAGTTGCAGCACTGTATATTGAACAAAGAGAAACAAGTCAGTATGTCAAAATCATGAGTTCCGTGTTCATTATTCTCTCTACCTTGATTGCAAAAGGAATATGAAATTTTAATCCTTTTTAGTTCTTCTATGTTGTACGTTCTTGGTGTTGTGGATAGGTTGACTGCCGGAGTCGTCGGAGTTAGTGGTGGTGGCCATGGCATTGACATTTTTATCGATGGAATTTTGTCGGAAATGATTTAATTTTGTGCGAATCGAAGTTCTGTGAACCGGATTAAAGTTGTTTGGTGGTTGGTTGGAGGATCTTTTTGATGAAATTTTCTAATGTGTGCATTTTCCGACGAATCTCATCGGAAAATCAAAACTAGGAAGTATATTGTTGTTGCTCTCATCGGAAAATCAAAGCTGCTAAAGGAAAAAAAAAAAAAAACAAATTCAATAACAATCAAATTTCCAAGAACCCAAGTGAAAAGATTAAGAAAATATTTATATCAAAATATTGTGCAAAAAATAAAGTTGATTTAACATTATTAAAAAAAAAATATCTAATCCGCATGGAAAATGTTGAATGGACTTACTTTACACGTCAGATGCATTTGTTAACACGCAGAGGAGATCTGATGAGGCATGACCAGTTTAAGTGGCTAGCGATACTTAAGCCTTCTTATTAATACATGGTTGCCAGGGTTAGAACCTTTGCCTTTATAGCTGGGCAATCACATCCAATTCTAAAGTTGTTTCTTATTCTTAAATCACTTCCTATTTAATTGCTGAAAGATAGAGATCTACTTCAATTGGAGCATTCTGGTAAGCTAGATCCCCAGTTTAGGTTTTTTTTCGTTGTCATGTGATAGGGCAGGGTGAGAGCCAGACAGAAAAGATATAGATGACACTAATCTAATCTCAAGAACTCTGATTCAACAATTTTTGTGTCATTGACCGGGGTCTTTCCTGCTCTGGGTAACCCATAGAAAGCAACAATATCTCTTCAGGATGTTCAGCATAATAATGTATATGCTTCTTAAACTTAGGAATACACTTAAGAGAGTACACAATCAGATAATTTAATAGAAAATTTTGCCTTCTACCTTTACATACTACTAAAGTAAATTTTAATATTAAATTACATGAATTCCTTGTTCAGGCTATTTGGAGGAGTCGTTACAACCTTTTCATCTCAATATTTTGACCCACAATCATTCTTAACACGCTCCAAAAGACTATTGGAAATTTTCTTCCAAGTGACTCATTTTTGACCGCATAGTAAACTGTAAATTGAATGATAACGTTAGCATAGGCAAATCTATTAGTCAACAACTATGCAAAAAATTGTATATATCTAAGATTGAAAGAGAGCAGCATAACAAACAATTTTCCAGTCGAGCTCAGATTCCTCATAGTAGAGCTATATAATTAAAAAGGGCATCCAGGTGAACTTAAACCCCCGCTATGCACAGGGTACGGATAAGGGGCCCACCACAAGGGTATAATTGTATATACCCTTACTTTACATTTCTGCTAGAGGATTTTTTTCAAGGTTTGAACACGTGACCTCCTGGTCACATTACAGCAACATTATCGGTTACTCCAAGACTGCTCTTCAAATAGTAGCTATGTAATTCTATTTATTAAACAGCCAGCTATGATGTTCTTTACTTGATGGTATATTCAAAATTACCATATCACAGTAATCTAAGATGCTAAGTTAATGTATCTAGGAAGATGAAATATTCTCTTAAACATGCACCTATTCTTTCTTTTCAAAAAATGTTTTCCCTTTGATAAGAATTATGAAATAACTAAAATATGAATAATTATGATCATAAATTTATGTAGGCGCAATCAAGGAAATATAGGTTACTGAAAACAGTTGATAGTACATCTAATGAAAAATACAATTGTGATTTCAATTTCCATGGCTATGAAAAGTTGTAGAAGAGAACTGAATAGATAAGGACACAAGAGGAAATCGAAGTAAAATATCAATACGAAAAATCAAATGATCCAAAAATGTGATAGCAAAAATCATAGCAAAATGAAGCCTATACATGAACAAATTAAAATAATAATAACTTGTTTCCTCAGGGCTAGTTTCTACCAGAGTAACTCCAACCAACGTACATGTTACTTGTAAATTGAAGTAATATTCAATTTCTCTAAGTTACTTGTGCTTATGTTACAAAAAAAAAGTACAAATAAATGCTTCACTGTCAATCAAAAATTCAAAAAGGTTGTGTTGCAACAACAAATGCAGAATATAAATTATTTGCTATTGTATGATCCAAAAAAGTCATTAAAAAGTACCATTGTTTATGTTATAGAGTAATGCTTACCTTTAAATCATCACCCCCAAGTTCAAGTTGTTAGAGTTTGAGAGGACAAACATTGTGATGTTACAGACTGAAGACATTTAGCCATGACAAAATGTCCCGCATTATTCCATTATGAGAAGGGTTGGCATTGAACAGTTGTTGCAAATTAATTCCAAATTCAAATAACCAAAAGACATAATACATAAATATGATCCTAAATTTGACACCAAATTATAACATTGACCTTAAAGTTTGACAGTGCACAAATAGAACCTTTAACTATTCAAAACCTGAATAAATAAACACCCCGATCCTATGTGGCAAAATGCATGTTGTACAAGCAAAACGGCGCGCGTTCGAGTTGAAATTGAAGGGTTTTTTTGTTCAGCTTTTGTATAGTTAAAGGGCTTATTTGTGCACCGACAAAGTTAAAGGTCATACTTATAATGTATTTTTCCATATGAGTGGATTAGTAAATCCATGTCAGAACAAGTGAGGTACGCGCGTGTAGTTGCTCAATTGGAGTATCTTTTTGTTCAGGTTTTGTATAGTTAAAGGGCCTACTTGTGCACTATCAAAGTTTAAGGTCAATGTTATAATTTGGTGTCAAGTTTAGGATCATATTATGTATTATGCCAAACAAAAAGGATTACCCAAAAAAACACAGAATATAACTAAATACATTACTAAATCATGAAATTCAAAGTAAAATGTACAAAATCACAGGCTTACAATACAACAATTTCAACATAGAAATGATAAAATCCACGCGAAGAAATAACATTCACAGTACCCAACAAATAGAGTGCGCAAAAGAGTAGGAGTTGCGATAAATTAATACCTAATAACGATAAAGAGTGATGTATTTTGATTATCATCAACAGTCCTCAAAGAAAGTACCTTGAGTCATTTTCTCCCACTTTAGCCTTCTCCTCTTCTGAAATTTTCACTATTTCTTTTTTTACTTTGTTCTATTTTCTTTTTCAACTTCTCCTTACTAATGTTTGTGCTATCCACAATTGGAAAGATCAGTTACCTACTCGATTTTTTAGACATCATTAAGCAAAACTTATCTGCTTCTTACTCTACACATAAAATAATAAAGTTTTCATATTTATTATTACAGATTAACTTCAACAGACAAAATAAGAGAAAAAGAACGTACCTTCCAACTGTAGCAAAATACTTGATTTTTACTGAAAGATTTTTTTTTATCAAACTGTAGTAAAAGAATCAAAATACTTGATTTTGATTCATGTGTTTTATTATCTACATAATCGTAAGATATAGTAAAAGGATGAAAAGAGTTTTAAAAAAACTGTCTTAGAGACAAAAGGTTGCAATTCAGCAGACAAAAGTCATTGCGCCATGATATAACCATCCCCATCACAAGTCTGGCATTTTTCGGGTGATAATATAAAGCAACAACCACTGCATTGTCTTATTTCTTCTGAAAATCAACCAATTTCAATCGTATTTCCATACTCCAAAATCAAAATAAAAAATCAGTTATCATAACTCAAAATTCTAAGTTTTGAATAATACCAATACAGAATGAGTCATAGAATGTTTTCACTTATTGCACCGAATGATTTCAGTTGCGCTTGTGAGAAATCAAACACACAGTGTATGACTCTGAAATCCAATGATACAGCCGACCATTCAAACGTAGAAATGATCTAACACAAAAAAAATAACCAACACCGCATAGAAATGTTATAATCAAGTTATAATAAAAATAATCAATATTATAAGGTACAACACGGCATGCCTATAGTTCAACAACTTCTAACATAGAAATGTTATAATCCACTCAAAGAGAAAAATTTAAACATAAGTATCTGAAAATCTGAAAAATAGAGAAACTCCAATGATTAAAGCAATGACTGCTTTGTTAAAATCAAGTTTATTAGACAACAAAAGGAAAAAATATTACAACGGTAACATGTGATAGAGGCAGAGAAGAGTATTACCAAGTCATTTTGCAATTTTATTAAAATTGATACAAATGGAGTGACCCTTCAATCACACAATAAAGAAACGCAAATCTACTAGGTAAAGAATCAGCAACACAATAGCCAAGTTTACCATATAATTGTTCCCAAATCATGAACTAAGAAAGTACAAATGATCAGCAAAAGATAAAATTAAATACTCAATGATTCTCACATATCACCAAATTGTTCATATCAGGTAAACCTAAGTGTCTAAATTCCTAAAATCAATCATTCTCCAGAAAAAGGAGAAACTAAATTAAGGAATTTTAGTACCTTTGAAACTTTTTAACTGGCCAATTTGTTACTTCTACTGATTTCTTCTCTGTAATGGGTGAAATTTGAACAAAAGAAATTTGCTTGAATGTTTGTGTTAAACGGTTAGTATTAGCAGATAATGTGCAATTCTGATCAAGTTAATGTGACTTTTATTTCTATCCATTTTCTTTTTGAATTTTAATTCAAATATTTAAGATTTTGAATTTTAAAAATAGTAACTAACAACCAACATAACTAATTTTTGTAACTAAACTACCAAGTGGCTTATTCTTACGCTGCCACTTGGCTTAATGGAAAGGATTTATCCTCTCCTTTTAATAATATATAGAAGCCACTGCATTGTCCTGTTGCTTCTAAAAATCAACCAATTTCAATCGTATTTTCATACTCCAAAATCAAAACAAAAAATTGATTAACATAACTCAAAATTCTAAGCTTTGAATAATACCAATACAGAATGATTGCAGTTGCACTTGTGGGAAATCAAACACACAGTGTATGACTCTGAAATCCAATGACACAATCGACCATTCACAACATAGAAATGATCTAACACCCAAAAAATAACCAATACCATATAGAAATATTATAATCAAGTTATAATAAAAATAATTAATATTATAAGGTACAACACCGCATGCCTATAGTTCAACGATTTCTAACATAGAAATGTTATAATCCACTCAAAGAGAAAAATTTAAACATAAGTATCTGAAAATCTGAAAAATAGAGTAACTCCGACAATTAAAGCTATGACTTCTTTGTTAAAATCAAGTTTATTAGACAACAAAAGGCAAAAATATTACAACGGTAATATGTGATGGAGGCAGAGAAGAAAATTACCAAGTCATTTTGCAATTTTATTGAAATAGTGTTAACTGTTTTTCTGTTTTCGAACAATAGTTAGTAACTAACTCTGTGTATTCTAACTAATTAAGATAGTTAAGTAGTTAGCTTTTAGACTCTTCTACTATCAGCTATATATACATGCTAAACACTTTATGTAATACACATTTTTACATGATTCAATCAATGAAAAAAGTTTTCACTCTTCTTCTTCTCTGCATATCCTCTCTTCTTTCTTCCTCTTTACTTCATGTTACAGAGTTTATAATACAAGAATTCTGATCCTGTTCACGATATCATAGCAATCAATTCGAATTGTTCATCTTCAACATTAAGTGTTTGCTACTGTAATTACAAATTATGGAAAGAAAAGAAAAAAATAGAATTTTGTTTCAAGAATCTCAACAATTGTGTTGTCTTCTAACAATGGAGCCAATATTAAGAAATCTGCAAGTTCAGCAAAGGGTGCATCTGAAGCTCAAAACTCTGTGGGAATTGAATATAACCATCCACTGTTTTTGCATCCCTCAGATGTAAGTGGTTTGCAGATTATTTCTTTTCAGTTAACTGAAATTGAAAACTTTTCTATGTGGTTTTGATCCGTGAGATTGTCCTTGTTAGGAAGGAACAAGTTAGGATTAATAAATGGTACAGTTCTAAAGATAAATTTCCCATTGAAATGGGTAACCATTGGAAAACAATGTATGCTATTGTTCTCTCTTGGATTATTATTGTAGTGGCTAAGAGCCTGCTTGGAGGAATTATATATGCAACTAGTGCACAGACAATTTGGAGTTATCTTTGTGAAAGATTTAACAAGATTTATGGCTCAAGAACCTTCAATCTTCATAAAGAAATTGCTACTCTATCTCAAGGGACAACCTTTGTATCCTTCTATTACTCAATATTGAAATATTGATGGGAAGAGTTTGAGACTTTAGTACCTATCCAGGCTACAATTGTGAAACTTCAAAGATTATGTTACTCATCTTCAGAAATTAAAGTTGGTTCAATTCTTGATAGGGTTAAATGAATCATAGGAAAGAATCCAGATATTGCTTATGAATTCTCTACCATCCATTAACCAAGCATATGTTATAGTAATCAATGATGAAAGTCAAAAAGTTGTGGGTGCTATTGCTGGAATTCTTAGTTCTAATCCAACGTCTACAAGATATGAGTCTGTTAATTTTTCAAGAGGAAAAGAGTCCTTGGTATATCCTAAAGAAAATGACACAACAATGTTCATCAGAGGAGGACAACAAAACAAATAATTCAAAAAAAATCACTCTTTATTGTGAAATATACAAAATCAGGGGTCACACATGGGAGAACTACTGGAAAGTGATTAGTTATTCGGCAGATTTCAAGTTCAGAAATAAAGTTGGATCTAGTTCAAGTGCAAAAGTAGTATGCAATGCTGAGATAAAAAATATGGGACATATGTAAAGCATTCACTCAGCACTGACACAAGGTACTAGCACTGCAACTGGTGTCAATTCTATGTTGGGAGGATCTATACCTCAGACAAGTCCATACATCTTCACTAGTGAACAATATGCTCAAATTTTGCCAGTTATTGCATAAAAAGGGCTAATTCTTAGCTCATGTTGTAGGTAAAATGGTAGAGTCAATAGGCTCCGCCAATAAGGATCCATGGACTATAGACGCTAGTGAAACCAATCACATGGTTGCAAATCCTAATGCTTTAATTAAGACATTTATAACTAACATTGATATTCCAAAGAGAGTATATTTTTCAAATGATGATATATCTTTACTCACACATGTTGGCTCAAGTAAGATGTTTGGACAAGACATAATCACTAATGCCTTCCACCTACCTCAGTTTAAATTTAAATTACTATCAGTATTTAAACTCACTAAAGAATTATATTGTCTTATTGCTTTCTATCTTGATTTATGTGTGTCTCAGGATCTTTATAGTAAGAAGGTAAAAGGAATTGGTAGAGAAGATGATGGGCTCAATATCTTTGCTAATACCATACTATGAATGATGCTATGATGATTACTCAAAGACCTACTGCACTTACTGATTCTGTTACTAAGTCTATCTGTGATTCTGCTATTGATAATGTCAACTTAGACATAGTTTTATGGCATAAAAGACTAAGCCATGATTTAACTAATGTACTCAAAATAATCCTATCCATAGATAGTATCATATCTTCTGATAAAATCACTGAATGTTTAGTTTGCCCTTGTGCAAAGCAAGTCAGACTTTTTTTCCTACTACATGTATTAAAACATCTAACAGTTTTAAGTTGCTTCACATAGATGTATAAGGGCCTTATAAAGTTCCCACATTTGAAGAAAATAGATATTTTTTTACAATAGTTGATGGATACTATAGAATGACTTGGATATATCTACTTAAAATTAAGTCTGATGAGTGTGTTTCAATATCTCAGTTTGTTAAGACTCAATTTGATAAAAATATTGAAGTCGCTAGGTTTGATAATGGAACTGAATTAGTTAACTCAGTATGTAATACTTTGTTCACAAAGTTAGGAATTATTCATCAAACTTCATGTGCCGACAACCCCCAATAGAATGGAGTGGTTAAGAGAAAACACAAGCATGTTTTGGAAGTCACTAAGGCCCTAAGATTTCAAGGTGCAATACCTATTAAATTTTGAGGTTTGTGTAGTAAAGCAGTTGTGTATATCATCAATAGGCTGCCTACAGCTACACTAGATCACATGTCTCCATATGAGAAATTATATGGAAAGAAACCACTTATTAGTCATAGGAGAACTCTAGGTTTCCTGTGTTATGGTAAGATAGTTCAACAATTAGATAAACTGCAGTCTAGAAGAAAATGTATTATAATAAGCTATTTTGAAACTTGGAATGGCTATTTATTATATGATCAGCTTCAGAGAAGAGGTATTCCCTTTCAAAGAAAGAGCTTCTGAATCTCAACATCTCACAACGACTAAACTCAATGAGACCTTAGTTAATTGGCCAGACATGAATTTGCCAGATATGATGTTCTCACATGATGCATCAACTGTTCAAAGACCACCAGAGGAACCTAATGATCCCATGGTACTAGAAGAACTTACATAGGTGTAGGTTGATCATGATCAAATAAGAAACATACCTCAAGTTGAGGATCAGGTATAAATAGGTGCAAGAAGGACCACCAGGAATAGAAAGGATCCTTTATGGCTCAAGGATTTTGCGTCTCTCAATATTCATCAGGAAGAATCTTATACTTTGAGAAAATATTTAACCTATGATACACTTTCTCCTAAGTACCAGGTATATATAGTAAATTCATCTGCTACTGTTGAACCTACCACTTATAGTGAAGCTGTGAAAGAGACAAGATGGATAAAAGTAATGAAAAATAAAATTGATGCACTTGAAGGGAATCGAACTTGGGTGATCACTAGTCTACCTAAAGGTAAGAAATCTATAGGTTGCAAATGGATCTGTAAAGTGAAGTACAAAGCTACTAGTGAGGTAGAAATGTTCAAGATAGAGTGGTTGCTAAAGGTCATAATCAACAAAAAGGTATTGACTTTTAAGAGATATTTTCACCTGTTGTGATGATGAAAATAGTGAGAACAATTCTTACTATTGCAGCTCAAAGGCATTGGTTCATATATCAAATGAATGTCTATAATGTATTCCTATAAGGTGATCTAAGGAAGGTATCCTGATGCATCAAAAAAATATGCATTAGAACTTGTGTCTGAGTTGGGACTTGGAGCTTCTAAACCAGCTGCTACACGTATTGATACAAAATCATGATTACTACTAAAGAATATGATGATCATGTCTATAAAAATAAGCTTGAAGCCAATCATCCATAAACAAATATGCATGTTAATCAGAGACTCATAAGGAAATTATTGTATTTAACAATGACCAGGTATGGCATTACTTATAGTTTCCAACTCTCAGTCAATTCTTACAGCAACCAAAAAAGTCTCACATGGATACAGCTATTAGGTTAGTCAAACACGTCAAAAAGAAATCTAGACAAGGAGTGTTAATGTCAAGCCAGTTAAAACCTGAACCCTCAGCATACTGTGATGCAAATTGGATATCATGTCTATTCTGAAGGAGATCTGTTATTGGATATTTGTGAAGTTAGGAGGGTCTATTATTTCTTGGAAATCTAAGAAACAAAAAACTATCTCCAAAAGTTTGGCTAAAGTTGAATGCAGAAGCACTGTTGCAATTGTGGTTGAACTTGTCTGGTTATTAAGACTGTTAAAGGAGATTGGGATTGATACTAAACAACCTGCTAAGATCTACACTGATAGAAAGTTTGCTATGAAAATTGCATCCTATCCTGTATATCATGAAAAGACCAAGCTCATTGAAATATATTGCTATTTTATAAGGAAGAAGCTCAATCAAGGACTAGTAACAGTCAACTATATGTGCTAACTAAGGGTCTCAATAGGGCTCAACATGAACACTTATTATCCAAGCTAGGCATCCTTAATATATTTGGGATTATCTAGCTTGATGGGGGTGTTGAAAGAAGGAAGATCATCTCAGTCCTTGATGAAAACACTGTTGAAACAGTGCTAATTATTTTCTAGAAAATGGTTTATAACTAACTCAGAGTATTATGATTAATTAAGTTAGTTAAGTAGCTATCGTCTAGACTCTTCTATTATCAGCTATAAATACGTGCTAACCGCTCTATGTAATACACATTTTTACAAGATTCAATCAATGAAAGAAGCTTCCACTCTTCTTCTTCTCCGCATTTCCTCTCTTCTTTCTTCCTCTTCACTTCATGTTACAGAGTTCATAATACAAGAACTCTGACATTGTTCAAAAAGTAAATGTCGATCATGTTTGATGAATGTCTCAACTGAATTAATTGTGAATATTTAGTAGAAATTGACAAGCATTTATTTCCTGTTTTTTCTTCTTATTTTGCTAGATTTCGTCTAGCTCTACTTCTTATTGGCATTCCATTCCTCCCCATAAACCCCCACCCTCATAGTGTTTGTAAATGTGTGGTTTATAATTTTTTTTCATGCAATATGTTTGAACTTATCAAAATACCACAATGTAAGTAAATCGCTTAACTCATAGGAATACATTGTAGGAAAATTTCAGATATAGCAAATTAGTCCCATTAATTAAAAGATTCATGGTAACCATTTGCTAATTAACCTAAATAGCAACATGTATATGCATTTGATGTGCAAGAAAATATTAAATACATATACAAATAAATACAGTTAATTGTCTTATTTTTAAGTAACAACTTGAGTTTAAAAAGACAAACTCAAAATAGGTTTGAATGATTAAAATTCAAAGCTCAATCTTTTTCTATTTTTCTCTCTTTCTTTTTTTTATTTTCCATTTTTTCCTTCATTATTTTTATGTTTTTCATTATTTTACTATTTTTTTTTGGGGGGGGGAGACTTAAATATGCCACTGAACTATCAGAAATGACTCATTTATGTTATCCGTTAAAAGTTTGGCTCATTCATGCCATCGCCGTTATAAAATCGGTTCATCCATGCCATTACTTTTTAATGGTGAATTTCTAAAAAACAGCTTTGCCACGTGGCCTCTTATTAAAGGTCCACATCATTTTTTTAAAAATTATTTTTAATTTTTTTTTTTTTAGTTTTAATCCATTAAAAAGAATCCACCCACAACCAACCTATCACCTTAACCCACTTTAATATTACTCTTAATTTTGACCCTAGATTTGAACATATATATAATCATTTAGTCTTCAAACATGAAATTTACATACTTGAATGTTATGTTTAAAATAATATAGGTTAGAATAATTAATAATTTAAAATGGCAGATGAATAAATTGTGATTAAAATATAATTATTTTGACTCTCAAAATTCGAACATCATCATATAATTTAGGACGAAGAGAATACCACATACATGAAGGACCACAACTTTTAATTAGGAAGAATACCTAAAAATTCCTTCTAAATTTGGATTATAAGTTGTATAATTGAATTATTGGTAGTCTTAATTATTTTATAGACTTGGCTATTTGGTAGCCTTTATACTCTTTAACGTGGACGATACGTAGAGCATAATTTATTTTTAGGCGTGTTAGAGTTTGAAAAAATATAAAATAAATAAAAGACCACTATCCAGGTATGTAGGGTGTTTTCAGTCCACATACTTTTTAGTGTTGTTTGGTACCTACTCACGCAGACACTATTTATGTGTATATTAATGGATCTTTAATGTGTATATTAAAGAATCCACCCACGCAGAAAAAAGTTATGCTCTATGTCTCGTCTACGTTAAAGAGTATAAAGGCTACCAAATAGCCAAATTCACGAAATAATTAAGACTACCAATAATTCAATTATACAAATTATAATCCAAATTTAGAAGGGATTTTTATGTATTCTTCTTAATTAAAAGTTGTGGTCCTTCATGTATGTGGTATTCTCTTCGTCCTAAATTATGTGATGATTTTCGGATTTCGAGAGTCAAAACAAATTATTTTTTAATCACAATCTATTCATTTTCTATTTTAAATTATTAATTATTCTAACCTATATTATTTTAAACGTAGTATTCAAGTATGTAAAGTCAATGTTCGAAGACTAAATGATTATATATATGTTCAAATCTAGGGTCAAAATTAAGAGTAATATTAAAGTGGGTTAAGGTGATAGGTTGGGTGTGGGTGGATTCTTTTTAATGGATCAAAACTAAGAAAAAAATGGCGTGGACCTCTAATAAAAGGCCACGTGGCAAAGCTATTTTTTTAGAAAATCGTCGTTAAAAAGTAATGGCATGGATGAACCGATTTTATAACGGCGATGGCATAAATGAGCCCAACTTTTAACGGATGACATAAATGAGTCATTTCTGATAATTCAGTGGCATATTTGAGCCTTTTCCCTTCTTTTTTTCTTTGCTCTTTTGTTTGTATTTTTTTTCTTTATTGTTTCATTCTTCTTTTTGGTGGGGGGGGGTCCGTTTTCCTCCTTTTCCCCCCTTTTTGTTCCTTTTTTTGGTTTCTTTTTTTCTATATATTTTTCTCGTTACTTTTATTGTAGTTCACATTAATATATTTTTATATTTATATTTATTTGTATCAAACTATATATAATAAATAAATTTATTATTTGTATTTGAATAATTTAGCTGTGAATATGTATGATTTATCATTTGTATTTGTAACAAATAAGTATATGTATTAACAGTAGTTGTTTGAGTCTAGAATATGCAATGTATTATTTAATACAAATATATTATTAGTATTTGTATGTAAAATTTATCATTTATATTTATATATAAATATGTGTCATTCGTAAACGTATGGTTTAAGTTTTATAAACATGTATCATTTGATACAAATATAACATTTGTATTTGTATAATCATCAGTTGTACTTGTATTATTCAATTTCTATCGATAAAATACAATTTGTACCAATGAATATAAATACATGTGAAAGAAAAATAATAATTTTTTCACTTATTTAAAAATACAAATATTGCAGTCAACTATAAATTCAAATACCAATAAATGTAATTATAAATAAAAATACAATATGCGGTCAACTTAAAAATACAAATATAAAATAGTTCAATAACAAAACAAGTGTTCGACGAAAATAGAATACAAATATAAATAAAAATAAAATAAAATCACAAAATACAAATACAATATGTAGTTAACAATAAAATATAAATACAAAATAATATTTAAAATACAACTGTGAATTATATAAAATATAAATGATGATGTGAACTATAAATTAAAAATAGAAGTGCAAATTATAAAATATAAATACAAGTATGAATTATAAAATATATACAAATACAAGCGCAAACTATAAAATACAAACTCAATTTTATTAAAGAATATAAAAATATAAATGATGCTCGAATACAAATACAATAAATAATTATGGCATTTTTATTATCATCTATGCCTTGTCCTCGACTTAGCCATATTCTTTGAAAAAATAAAAAAAAAATATGTAGACCCCCCCCCCCCCAAAAAAAGAGAAAAAAAAATTTAAAAAAAAAATAAAAAAAGTGAAAAGAAAGAAACAAAAAAAAATTACAAAGGGAAAAATGTAAATAGGAAAAAAAGGGAAAACGGAAAAAACATAAAAAGATCCATAAAAAATGAAAAAGAAAAAAAAGAGAAATATATTCTAGAGATAGAAGAATAAAAAAAGCAAATATAAAAAAACAAAAAAATAAAAATAAGAAAAGAGGGAAAAAAATGAAAAGAGAAAAAATAAAAAAGAAAAAAAAGAGAAGGAAAAAAAAACTAAACACGAAAAAGAAAAAACCACAAAAAATAAAAAAAAAATAAAAAAGAATGAGAAATAGAAACTACAAATAGAAGAGGAACAAAAAGTGGGAAAAAATGATTAAAAAAAAAAGATGAAAATATGAAAAAGAGAAAAAAAAAAAAAAAAGGAAAAAAGGTTATGGATATAAGAAAGAGAAAGGAGAAAAATAAAGCAGTATAAAGAGGCAATTTTGTTATTCCACTTAATTTATTTTTTTTAATGTGTTTTTCATTTAACTTAATTATTGACTTAAATTTGCTAGTGACTGTACTTTTCCTTACATTGTATCAAACATTTTGCGTAACTAGGCAATTACATGGTATATTGAGGGATGGCCTTGGCTCAGCGGTAAGCTTGCTTACCGTGGTGTGCCAGGGTCGGGGGTTCGAAACGCCCCTCCAGCAAAGCTGGGGTGAGGGCGCGTAGGTCAGGCCCGGAGTGGTCCCCCCCTCCCCGACACCTACGAAGTAGGTATGAACTGGGTCGTCCCTTTAGGCAATTACATGGTATAGACTCAATAGTGGGTGAGTTTGAATTTTTAACCCCAATAAGAAAACTCTTTAAAGACTAGTCTTCCTTCCTTTTTAAGCATAATATAAATATAATTTTGTCCCTCTACACATCAAATATTTTAAAATTTCCATACTCATTTGTCTCTCAAATTCTATTTTTATTTTTATTATTTTCACTTTTTAAATTTTCTTTTAATTGTATTTTCATGTTTTAATTCATTTGTCTCAATCTTTTTTTTTATTTTTTTATTTTTTCTCAAACATTATTTATTTCTTTATCTTTATTCTTTTTTAATTCATTTGTCTCAATCTTTATTTTTCTTTTATTGTTTATTTTTATCATTTCACCTTTTTCCCTCTTTTTTCTCAAACTTTATTTTTATTTCTTCCTCTCATTTTTGTTTTTCTCATTTTTTTTAATTCTTCATTTTTTTCTTAATCTTTATTTTTTCTTGTCTTTTTTTTCGCAGTCTCTTTTTTTATTTCTCTATTTTGTTTGATCTCTTTTTTCTTTTTTCTCAACTTCTATTATATTTTGCTAATAAATAAAAAATTGGATAATCTGCAAAGGAATCTTCTTTTTTTCTTACATTAAAGCAAATTTAAGGGCATGAAATATTGTTAGGAAGTTTTTTGGGATAAGTTTTGCCTTTAAGGCAAAAATTATAAAACAACTCATAAATCACGGCACAATGTGGTAGTGTCAAGTCTTGCTTGTGAAGCATAACTCGTTGTTTGAAAATCCTTGAGTTAAGTCTTGTTTATAAGGCAAGAGTTATAGAACATCTCATAAATCAAAAAATAATGTAATAGTGTCAAAACTTGTCCGTTGGACGTGACTTGTTCTTTTGGGAGGTTCTTGGGCTAAGTTTTGTCTTAGAGGCAAGACTAATGGAGCATCACATAAATCAAGACACAATATGATAGTGTCAACTCTTGTCCATGGGGCGTAACTTATCGGTTAAGTCTTGCCTCTAAGGCAAAAGTTATAGAATATCTCATAAATCAAGACACGATGTAGTAGTGTCAACTCTTTCCCATGGGGTGGAACTTGCTGTTTAAAAGTCCTTGGACTAATTCGAGCCTCTAAGGCAAGAGTTATAAAACATCTCACAAATCGAGACATAATTTGGTAGTGTCAACTCTCACCCATGGGGCATAACTTATTGTTTAAAAGTCCTTAATTCATAAAACATCTCATAAATCAAGACACAATATGGTAGTGTCAAATCTTGTTCGTGGAGTGTAATTTGTTGTTTAAAAGTCTTTGGGATACATCTTGCCTCTAAATCAAAAGATATAGGACATCTCATAAATCAAAACATAATTTGATAGTGTCAACTCTTACCCATGGGGAGTAAATTGTTATTTGACAGTCCTTGAATTAAGTCTTGTCTCTAAGGAAAGAGTTATAGAATATCTCATAAATCAAAACACAATATGGTAATGTCAACTCTTGCCCATGGGGCACAACTTGTTACTTAAAAGTCCTTGGTCTAAGTATTTCCTCTAAGGAAAGAGTAATAAAATATCTCATAAATCAATACACAATGTAGTGGTGTCAACTCTTGTCCATGGGGCATAACTTGTTGTTTGATGGTCCTTAGGCTGAGTCTTACCTCTAAGACAAGATTTGTTAGAAATCGGGCAAAAATAAAGCAAACCACAAGCAGAAAGAAAATAAGAACACACAAATTTATGTGGAAATCCTTGCAAAAAAAATCACGGGCAGAGGCAGAGGAGATTTCACTATGAAAGGAGAGGAGTACAATATGAAGCGACGTAATTTCTGAATAATCAAAATTGACCCACTAATTGCACTTATATAATGCGTACATACAAATAAGTCTTAGGCCCAAAAATATAAAGGTCCATACGGGCCTGTCAGCCCAATTCCTAAGCTACCACCACAGATCCTATTGAAAATCACAAATATGGATCGCACCGCAAAACTTTTGGGGCCGAATCAACAAAATTTGGGTCACAACTCTAACAAGAGTTATAGAGAATTTCATAAGTAAAAAACACAATGTGTTAGTGTTGACTCTTGCCCAATATACGTAACTTGCTTGAAAATTCTTGGGATAAGTCGTGCCTCTAAGGCGGGAGTTGTACAACATCTCATAAATAAAGACATAACGTGGTAGTGTCAACTCTTGCACATGGGGCATAATTTGTTGTTTAAAAGTCATTGAGCTAAATCTTGCCTCTAACGCAAGAGTTGTAGAACATCTCATAAATAAAGACATAATGTGGTAGTGTAAACTCTTGCCCGTGGGGCATAATTTGTAGTTTGAAAGTCTTTGAGCTAAGTCTTGTCTCTAAGGCAAGAGTTGTAGAACATTATCTCATAAATGAAGACATAACGTGGTAGTGTCAATTCTTGCCCGTGGGGTATAATTTCTAGTTTGAAAGTCCTTGGGCTAAGTCTTGCCTCTACGGTAAGAGTTATAGAATATCTCATAAATCAAAACGCAATATAGTAATGTCAACTCTTGCCTATGAAACATAACTTGTTGTTTGAAAGTCATAAGTCTTGCCTCTACAATGTGGTAGTGTTAACTCTTGCCCATGAAACGTAGCTTGTTGTTTGAAAGTCTTAAGACTTGCCTTTATAAAGTGATAGTGTCAACTCTTACTCATGAGATATAACTTGATTGAAAAAAATCGAAGAAAAGAACAAAAATAATAAAAATACAAAAAAAAAAAAATTAAAAAAATAAAAATCAAAGAAAATGTAGAAGTTGAGAGAGAACAGAAAAAAAATAAAGGTTGATAAAAATAAAAAAAAACGAAAATAAAAATAAAGGCTTGGAAAAATTTAAAAAGAAAAAAATAAAAATCAAAGAAAAATAAAACAAAGTTTTTTTATATATATAAAAGTAGACGTCGAGGGGAATAAAGGAAAGTAAAAGTAAGGGTTGAGAAAAAATTAAAAAAACAAAAAAAAAAGAGGAAAAAAAATTAAAATTAAAGTAAAAGAAAAAAAAAAGAAGTTGAAAATTTACCAAAAAAAAAAAGAAGTTGAGAGGAAAAAAAATGTAAGGGTTGAGAAAAATAAAAAACTAAAAGAGAAAAGAAAAAAATAAAAATCAAATTAAAATTATAAAGAGTAAAAAAAAAGTTGAAGATGAATTACTATGAAGTTGTTATGCATTATGAAGATCATTTATGTAATTTAGTTCATTGATCTGGGTCAATTTTATCTGAAAATACATCACTTAATAATTGAAGGTTATTTTTATGAAACTTTTTTATTTGGGGTGAAAACTTAAAATTCATCTTATTTTGAGGTTGGACTTTAAAATATAGTGTAAGGCCTGCTTACTAATTAATTAACCCAACATCTGTTCTGTATTTTATCAAGACATCCTAAATTTTCAATACACGTCATTGGAGTATTGAAAGTTTGATTAATTTTCTTTCCTTTTTCCTTTTAGACTTCGTGGCACACAAGTAAAGCTCCATTGTATCAAGCTTTTGATTGGATAAGAATTGATACAATCATGTCTACTATTTACTTTGCATATTTTATCTTTCAATTTCACTTCATGATTTGGACTACATAATGGATTCTTGATGTCCAATACAGATATAGCAATGCTATGGTTAATTCTTTGGTACAAATTTGACAATGCGGAATCAAAGTACAATATATATATATATATATATATATATATATATATATATATATATATATATATATATATATATATATATATATAATTCATAATATATTAAAAGTGTGAAAAACTTTAGAAAAGTGATTTGAACTTTTTGTCCTTCATTAAAAGGCTCTTCTTTAGACAAAACTCTCTTTTCACTATTTTCTTCAATTTATTATTTAATTATTTTTATTATATTAACTAGACTCCTAAAATATATGAGACTCTTAAAATATATGGAAGGAGAATCAATTAATATTTTTATTAGAGAAATACTCCTAAAATAGGATAGAAAAATATTCCTAAAATATGACTCTATTAAGAAAATAATTCTATAAATATTGAGATGCACGTTAAACTAGAGAAGAAACTGATTTATTTACTGTGAAAATATGATTGATGCTCATCTAACTTGATTTAGTTGCATGTCTAGATTGATGGATGCTTAATTTTTTAATCCTCAACTTCTTCACTATTTTTGTCAACATAATAGAATTCAACGTGTGTGTATATATATATCTTCTTTGTTTTCATTCAACTCATTTTTTATTGTCAAAATTTTCGCTCAGACAAGAATTATTTTCATTAAAACTGAAGCTTTGTGATCACTATTGTCTTACTTTGTTGTAGTTTACAGGTCGTAGATGAATTTACAGATGGTAGATGAATGTCGGTCGACTTTAAGAAATTATTTTAGGTAAAGGTTAGATTTAGTTGTATTATTTTTATATCCCTATTTTGAGAATTCTTTTTGTGCAGAGGTAAAGTTTAGTTGTATTATTTTGATATATCTATTGTCGTATTATTTTGTATAGTTTATAGGTGCTAGATGAGTGTCAGACGACTTTGAGAAAATTTTTGTGTAAAGATTAGATTTATATATTATTTTGATGTTTCTATCATTGTATTGTTTTGTTGTAGTTTATAGGTGGTAAATGAATGTCGATCGACTTTGAGAAATTTTTTTTGGTAAAAGTTAGGTTTAATTAAATAAATTCTCTAAAAGGTGTTGAATTTAAACAAATATCTTATTTAGTGTAACGTTTGAACTCAATAAAGTGAGATACACACGCGAAGCGCGTACACCTAAACTAATATATATATATATATATATATATATATATATATATATATATATATATATATATATATATATATATATATATATATATATATATATATATATATATATATATATATATAAAGGATAGTTATAGAGAAGGTGATGTGGCACCTCTCAATGGCTTCCATTTCAATTTTTCTTTTTTCTCCTTTTTTTGAGTTTTTTTCTATTTTTTACTCTATTTTTTTTAATGTTGTAATAATAAATGACTCTATAATTAATACTTCACATACTAATTAAATAATTTTATTGTTCCAGCCACTCAAATTTCTTATTTATGGAGGAAAAAAATTGAAAAAGTTTTTAGCAATATATATATATATATATATATTTAGTGACTTTAATAAAAATAACTACTCATACCTCTTTAATTTATACTCTTAATAATATTCATAACTATCATTTTTAATCTTCATAACCTCCGAAAATTTAATTTGTAAGTTTATGAAAACCTTATGGAATTCCTCCACTTTGTCTATAAAAACTCATGCTTTGTTTCATGAAAATTCTCATTCAAGGTTATTCTTCTCTTCTCTATTAATGTTCCATGCATAATGGTGAGGAAAAATATGAAAAAAACGTTAATCATCACATCATATGATTGCTTTCACTTGAAGAACCATGGTTGGCAAAGCCATATAAAGAATTTATGGGTAGGAATATTTTTCTTTTATTTTTTAAATTATACTCCTCCCTTTTTTAATTTATACAATATTTTTTTAGAGTTAATTTATTAGACTATTTTTTGAAACTAAATTTTATTAGATGAATTCAAGACCAACCAAATCAAAGTGCTAAAATATCAATCAAGTTAAGAGTTCTTAAGTGTCAAGAATATTCTTTTAATTTCTTTATTTTAATATTGATCACTTAAAAGTTACAAATTCTAATTTTAGGTATGTAAGATCGAAAAAATTCATTAAAGTTTTCTTAGAGTAACTAATAATATCGTATAAGTATATTCTTAATTTCTTCTTGTTAGAACGAAAAAGAAAGATGAAAAATATAAAATGTTGAGAAAATTGAGAAGCTAATCAAGTTATGGTGATTATAGAGATAAAATAATGCAATCCTATTATCATCTTCATGAAAAATGTAATAGTGTCGCCAACGACAAAAGAGTGCTCCTTAAATTTTTCATCTTGATGCTTTGGCCCGTGTTTTCACAAACAATAATATATTATTTAAAGAAAGTAATTTTACTTTTTCCTACTTTTTGGATAAATTGATATAAGTTTCTTTTACTCGAAATGAGATTTATTTTATGATAATGTTCTTTGTGGCGAGAATTAATTAAGTTCAAGAATATTATTTGTAGCGACTTATGATTATTTGTTCTTATTATGAAGTCTTTCTGTTATTATAAAATCTTCTCTTCGATTGATTTATATATATATTTTGAGACTTATCATAATTAAGTGTGTGACTTCTTAAAAGTTAAATTACATGCATGGTTGAATAAAAATTTGTAGTGTGTGAATTCTTATGATTAAATAATCTAATAAGATAAATTTAAAGCATTAAATTTAATTTAATTGCATTTGTTATTTTTTTAAAAAATGAAATATTAAAACACACTCTTTACACTTGAATATTAATTTTTTTTACATATTTAATAAAATTTTATCGTCGCGCGAAGCACGGATCATTTTACTAGTATATAATGTAAATTTAATCACATCAGTATATCTCACACTCTTAGAATAAGATTATGCAGATAAACCACACATAATTGATATATTTTTTGTCAATGGCCCTATCATTTATCTCTCTTTAATCCTTATCTTCTCCTCAGCACAAATTTTCAACTTCTTTTTCTCAAGGGGAGGAAAACAGAGAGGAGAAGAATAGACATCTCAGATTCTTTATTATTTAAAAAAAGAGTGACATATTTATTTATTTAAAAAAAATGATTCTTTTCCTTTTTGACAACACTTTAAGTTTATCTTTTCACGTGACATGTTTAATGCCACAAACATTAAAGGATATTTTAATATATTTTACATAACTTTAATTTAAGACCCCAAAATTTAAAAAGTCATTTTTATTTTTTAAAACTTTGTGTCAATTCAAAATTTATTTTTTAAAACAGAGAGAGTAACTAAAAAGGTTAGTCTCAAATAATAACATTAAATGATATTTTTTAAAATTTGATATATCTTTAATTTAGACCATAAAATTCAAAAATATTTTTCTTTGTTAAACTTGATATCAAGTTAAAATCGGACTAACAGATTGAGACAAAGGAAGTACTAGTAATACATAAAAGAGATAATTTGTATGATTAAAAAAAGTTGTTTAGTGACTTGATATGATACTTAGGTGGAGTTAGAATGATTTTGTTACAAAAAAAAATAATTTAGTGACAATCTATTTAAAATTTATAAAGTTGAAATTCTGATTAGGTCTTTGCAACAACCTTAGAGATTTGTAAGTATGAGACTGAAGGTGAGTCTCGAATTTTCGAGCTAGCTCATCTACTCATGAAGATTATTCCAATTGAACTGGAGGTATGCACATATGTTTTAGTTAAAAGACTCAAAAAAATACATTTGAAGTATCTCCGTTTTTTGAAATAAAAGCATGCCCTCGATAAACAATGACTCACTACTAAATCTGTAACTAATGACTGGATCTGTCTTACTGTGGTCAGGAACCTGAGCGTCCGAACCTATAATATGAGACATCATAGTGCAAAGAAAGAGTATGCAGTCAGTACGTGGAGTGTATTGGTATGCTAGATGAGGTAAGGCTGAATGCAAGGGTTTATATGCATGAACAGTAACTGACTAAATGATATAGAGTAACTGAATATAAGAGTACGTGGATAGATGATACTACTGAAAACACTGAGTATATAATACTGTGGACATACATAGATATATACTGTATCTGAGCTTTTTTGAAGCTGAGTACTGAGTTCTGATAACTGAGTAACTAATATCTGAAGTTACTAATAACTTAATTCTAAACTAAGAATGAAACTGAAACTGTGGGAGGTAATCATCTAACCGACATGCCCCTTTCTGAACTGATTGGGGTCCAACTTGTAACCCCAGTTGGAAGGGTGCTAATACCGTGCCATGAGTACTAACACTGGTTGTGAGTTAACCCTAACTAAAAGAAAGATACTTTGTCAACCCTCACTAACAAAAAAAACTCATGAGAGATGTGTCAACCTTTATCTAGCAGGAAGTCATCTCAACCTATGCTGGCTACGTAGTTCTGTAACTCAGGGATTGCTACTAAGGGTCAAACCCTACACTAATAGGAATGCCCCCATCCCTGGATTCGCTCGGTGCTGAATCCCACTCCGAACTGAAAACCAAATTAAACTAATTATATTGAACTGGACTGGACTAATACTGAGTTTACTGAGTTCTCCTAAGTTCTGCAGCAGACTGAGAGTACTACTGGTCGTGACATGACTGATACTATTTTGTAACTGACACTGGCTGTAGGTAAAAAACTAAATTGTCAGGTATTAAATACCTCTAGAGCTCGATATCATGAAAAGTAAAGCATAGCATAATCTAGAAAAGCATAACAATATATACTTATGCATAATTCATTCATATAGACATTTCATCAAACACTTGCAGGGCGTAAGTTTGTACATATACTAGCATGTCATAATTTCATCATTTAATTTATATGAACATTCTATCAATCACTTGGGGAGCATGACCTAATGCACATATTCATAAATAATATATAAACATGGCAACTACAATGCCCAACTTGAAATTTCATGGGTTTAACATGCTATTCATATAACTCCCCCTAAATACTATTCTATTTTCATGAATCTTATCATAATCATGAATTAAAAACTAAATTAACATCATAGATACATTAATCACTTTAAAAATTCAAGGGTTTATCAAGATATTCACATATTCATCACACATGCTATTCAATTTCATGATCTCGCACTTAAATCATGAATTGAAACCCAACTAATATCATGAAAATGAATTCAATCTAATTCAAACATGAAAGTTCATAATTCAACAATTTGTAGTTTTAAAAATAGATTCGTGGACTCTATGAACAACCCGTATTCAAGTACATGTATTGGCGTATTCAAGTACGTGTATTGGTCTTATTTATATGAAATTAATTTTTTATTTTATTTATACCGGAATTTACCCGTCGATGGTTCCATACGAAGGTTATTGAATAAGCTTTCCAACTATATAAAGATTTCCAAAAATGGATAAGTTTCGGATATAATCGAGCACGTTCGAAACTATAAAATGGTGGCCGGGATATTGTGAACAGTAAATGTGCAGGAAAATTTCCTGCACACAAACTACTGAGGCCTGCCAGTTTTTTGGGGTCGACTTTAAATGATCATAACTCCTTGTACAAAATGAACTGTGTGAGCTACTAATTATCGATGAGAAGCCCCGAGAGTCTTCTTTCTAATGCAATTGGTTTCATCCAAATCCAACATCTGAGTAAGGAGTTATACTCGTTTTACTTCAGCCTCTCAAAATAGATTTTTAGGGCTAACTTCAAACAAGCATAACTCCTTGTACAGGAAGAACTGGGTATCTTACATTATATGAAATGAAATCCCTTTGAATTATCTTTCCAACTATACCAATTTCACCCAAATCCGATATCGGATCAAAGAGTTATGGTCGATTTACTTTAGCCTATCAAAACAGTCCACCATGGACATATTCGGATTTACTTAAATTTTTAAGGGCAATATGGTCATTTTTCATCACCTCATGGACGAAAATTGGTCATTATATACATATACTTAGCCTCATATCCATTATTTATCATCTATTATTGAAGAATAAGAAACCCTAGCGAAATTTCAACTCCAATTATCTTGTTATTCAACCGTAGAAAATCCAAATTGATTCTGTAGTTGTGTTCACCGTCTCGAGGGCTTTGAGAAGCACCCCTTATTTGTGCCAACAGGACTTCAAATTCAAAAGGGTCATTTTATGGTAAGGATGTAAATTATGTTGGTGTTATTTATATGGATATGTATATATATGCTTGTGAGCATAAGAAGTATGTTATTTGATTGTTGTTGAAAGATGATTGGAAATGATGTTGGATTATTCTTGTGCATGGTTGAATTATGTTGAATTGTGAAGGGATTTGGTGTGATGATGTGGTATTGAAATGATGATTATATATATATATATATATATATATATATACACATAAACCTATTGTTCAAGTTGGTTTTTGGAATGCTTTGCAAATATTGGTTGTATAGAATTATGGAAGAGAATTGTGGTGTTGGGTTGCTAATACTAGATGCCAAACATTTCATTGTAGATAAGTGATTTGTAAAGGCGGGAAGTTGTGTTGAATTGGTATCCGAATCTACAACGAGGTATGTAAAGCATACTCTAACGATGTTCTTTGGCATGAAAACACCAATGTTCCATCAAGTAAGATTCCGAGGTTGTCCAAAAACATGTATTGTTCTACATTACCAATGAAGTTGTTTCCATTCTATAAAGTGTCAAAATGTTTCATTGATATACCAAAATGCTCCTATTTCATTGTTGTGATATTGATGATTCTGAAATACATTATTGATATACCAATGGGTCTTTATTACATCGTTATTGTATAGAAGGTCTATTACTTGGTTCCTATTAATGTATCATTGTTTCAAAGTATCAAAAATGTGGTGGCGACCGAAATAACAATCTCAAAGATTAATTGAACTAAGTGATGGAAGTTCTCTCTTATCGGGTGGTATCCCAGATGCATAAGCCTAGCATGGGTCGATCTCTATTTATGTGTTTATGGGTGGTATCCCAGGGGCATAATCCTAGCATAGATCGGTCCCTATTTATGTGTTTATGGGTGGTATCCTAGGGGCATAAGCCTAGCATGGGTCGATCCCAGTTGATATGTACTGGAGGCAGCCTAATGGTCACAGTACAGCACAGTAATGATTACAAAGATGATAAGAACGAAGGTAAAGTGATTGAATAAATGCAATGTACAGGTTGTCACAAGTTCTAGTAAGTGTGGTCCACTCCTATTACGATTTATTCACTTGTTTCTGATTTCTAGTGAGCTCTTATATCATATGTGATTATCTACAGCTTTACATACTCAGTACATATTTCGTACTGACGTCCCCCACGGGGACCTGCATTTCATGCTGCAGGCACAGGTACCTCAGCTCATACACCGCACAAGTAGAAGCCAGGTCATATAGCTATTGTTGGTGAGCTCCAGTTTGCTTCGGAGCTTTTCGAGTCGGTTCCTTATGTTTTGTTATTGTACAGGAGTCGTGTGTGGGCGGGGATTTGTCTCGACCCTAGTTATGTCATGTATATCCTAGAGGCTTTGTAGACATAAGGAAGGGTAAAGTCATGGAAGTTTATATAGTGATGTTATATTTGTATATGTGGTGGCCCCGACGACCAAGTATTATATATATGTATTTGTGCGTGTTGTGCTGATACAGGTAATTAGACCCTTCTATATGCAACGAAGTGCAGTCCAAATTTTTGGTGACATGTAAGTGAAAGTACAGGTATTTGAACGGGTTCTCCCGGGCCTTCTTGGCTTCGGGTGCCAGTCCGGCCCGATGGGATTTTGGGGCGTGACAAAAGTGGTATCAGAGCGGTTCGTCCTAGTGAGTCTACAAAGTCGTGTCTACGTAGAGTCTTATTTATCGATGTGTTGTGCACCACATCTATAAACAGAAGGCTATGGACATTTAGGAATTGTTTCTTTTCTTCATGTCTTAGATCATGCGATAGAGCTTATATTGTATATGAAGTCATAGTTTACCACTGAATCAGTTTGTTTCTCTTATTATAGTAATGATCCCGGTTAACAGAAGCAAGAATACTGGTAAACAAGTAGATGTGGCTGCCGGAGAGGGGACTAGTAAGTCACCCACTATACCAGCTAATCAAAGTGAGACTCAAGCTGAGCATGCATCAGAAACTTCCCCCAGTCCGGAAGAAATAAGGGGGATGAGAACTATATCCCCAGAGCCACCTATTAATGTTGTTGATCAAGATCTTAGAAATGCAGTGCAACTTTTGACTCGTATAGTTGCTGGGCAAGCTCAAGGGCAAGCCATTCCTACTGCAGGTCCTAGTGGTATAGATAGGGCGGCTAGTCTTCGAACACAGGATTTTCTTAAGATGGATCCTCCCACTTTTACTGGATCAGATCTTAACGAGGACCCACAGAACTTTATTGATCAAATTCAGAGGGCCTTAGATGTTATGCATGTAACGGGTAGAGAGACAGTGGAGTTAGCAGCGTATAGATTTAAAGGGGAGGCTATATATTGGTATAAGGACTGGAAATGATCTAGGGGTATTGATGCACCCCCAGCTACCTGGAAAGAGTTCAAAGAGGCATTTCTTGATCATTATCTTCCATTCGAGATTCGTCAGGCCCGTGCAGATCAGTTTTAAATCTTCGTCAGGGGAATATGAGCGTGAGGGAGTACAGTTTCCGATTTAATTCCTTGTCAAGATATGCTTCTAATGTTGTAGCTACTATGGATGACAGAGTTCATCAATATGTGGATAGGCTAGATCCATATCTGGTTAGAGATTGTACTATTGCCGCTTTGAACAAAGATATGGACATAGCGAGGATCCAGGCTTTTGCACAGAAAATGGAATATCAGAGGCAGAGGAGAAGAACACTGGAATCAGAAAGAGGATATTCTAAGAAGGCCAGATCTACAGGGCAGTTTATGGTATCTCAAGAAGGGTTCAGACCACAGTTTTCTGCTAGGCCACCTAGGCCATTATCTTCTTATTCTGCAGCTAGTGCCCCACCACAGTTCCAAGGGTCCAGAGGAAATCAATTTGGGCACAAAAGTAAGAGTCAGAGTTTGCGGATAGTGGGGTACCAAGGGCAAGGGAATATGATCCAATCGAGACCTCCTCGAGAGCCATGCAATAAATGTGAAAGGTATCATTTGAGCGCATGTCGGCTGGGGACCAATGTTTGCTTTTAGTGCGGTATGTCGGGGCATATGATGAGGGAATGCCCACGAAGGGACATAGGGGGTATGGCACGACCTACGGGGTCATTTGTTACATCATCATCATCGATGCCTTATTCAGGAAGGGGTGTACAACCAATGGGTTGTGTTAGAGGTGATAGAGGAGCCACGGGTTCTAGCGGGGCTCAAAATCGTACGTATGCTCTAGCAGATCGACAGAATTTAGAGGCTTCCCTAGATGTGGTTACGGGTACGTTGTCTATCTTTTCATTCGATTTATATGCCTTAATTGATCCCGGTTCTACATTATCTTATGTTACTCCATTGGTTGCTGGAAAGTTCAAAAGAATACCCGAACTATTAGTTAAGCCATTTGAAGTATCCACACCGGTTGGGGAATCTATTATAGCTAGAAGGGTTTATCGAAACTGCATAGTAAATGTTTGTGATCGTGATACGATGGCTGATCTTGTAGAGTTAGAAATGGTAGATTTTGATGTTATAATGGGTATGGACTGGTTGGCGTCTTGTTATGCCACAATTGATTGCTGCACGAAAAAGGTATATTTCCATTTTCCAAATGAATCAGTCCTTGAATGGAAAGGTGAAATTAGCGCGCCAAGAGGTAGATTTATTTCTTATTTTAAGGCAAGAAGAATGATTTTCAACCGCAAATACTAGCTTGGCTCATTATTGCCGAGGTATTCATCCACTTCGAATCGAATAGTAAGTCGGGATACATATATCATTTAGTTAGAGTAAGGGATACAGAAGAGGAGCCACCAACTCTTCACGTTGTTCCAGTGGTAAATGAATTTCCTGATGTATTTCCTGAAGATCTTCCAGGTTTGCCTCCTGAACGAGAAGTAGAGTTTGGTATTGATGTAATACCAGGCACCCAACCAATCTCCATTCTGCCGTATAGAATGGCCCCAGCAGAATTACGAGAATTGAAAGAGCAATTGAAAGATTTGCTAGAGAAGGGATTCATAAGGCCTAGTATGTCCCCCTGGGGAGCACCAGTGTTATTTGTGCAAAAAAAGGATGGCTCGCTGAGAATGTGTATTGATTATCGGCAATTGAATAAGGTGACTATTAAGAATAAATATCCTCTCCCAAGAATTCATGATTTATTTGATCAGTTACAGGGCACCAAGTGTTTTTCTAAGATTGATTTGAGGTCAGGTTACCACCAAGTGAGGGTCAAAGAGAAGGATATACCCAAGACAGCTTTCCGAACACAGTATGGTCATTATGAGTTTCTAGTTATGTCATTTGGGCTAACAAATGCACCTGCAGCTTTTATGGATTTGATGAATAGGGTGTTTAAGCCATTCCTGGATGTATTTGTGATAGGTTTTATAGATGATATTCTAGTTTATTCTAGATCAGAAGAGGACCATGCCAATCACTTACGACAGGCATTGCAGACTCTTCGTGATTATAATCTTTATGCAAAGTTCTCTAAATGTGTGTTTTGGTTAAAGTCGGTGGCATTTTTGGGTCATATTGTATCTAGTGAAGGGATAAAGGTTGATGCTCAAAAGATAGAAGCTGTGAAGAACTGGCCAAGGCCCACAACGCCTACGGAGATTCGTAGTTTTCTCGGGTTGTCCGGTTATTATAGAAGGTTTGTTAAAGACTTTTCTTCCATTTCAGCACCCTTAACCAAGCTAACGTATAAAGCATCCAACTTCCAATGGAATGATGCGTGTGAGGAAAATTTCCAAGAATTGAAGAATAAGTTGACTTCTACACCTGTGTTGGTACTTCCAGAAGGTACAGAAGGGTATACAGTGTATTGTGATGCTTCGATAATTGGTTTAGGATGTGTATTAATACAGCATGGTAAGGTGATAGCATATGTCTCAAGGCAATTGAGGCCACATGAGAAAAATTACCCCACACATGATCTTGAGCTGGCAGCGGTTATCTTTGCTTTAAAAATATGGCGCCACTATTTATATGGGGTTCATGTTGATATATATACTGATCACAAGAGCTTACAATATATTTTCAGTCAGAAGGATCTAAATCTGAGGCAGCGAAGGTGGATGGAACTATTAAAAGATTATGATGTTGATATTTTGTATCACCCAGGGAAAGCGAATATAGTAGCTGATGCGTTGAGTCGTAAGGCTATGATGGCACCTATATAAAGGCAAGGGATGATTAAAGATCTTCATCAATTAGCTAGTCTAGGAGTTCGCCTTCTCGAAACTCCGGACGAGGAGCTTATTGTGCATAATGCCGCGGAATCCTCATTAGTAGTTGAGGTGAAAGAGAAGCAAGATGCAGATCCTATTTTATTACAGCTTAAGGAGAACGTTCAGAGTGGTGCGATCAAGGCATTTGAGCTTACGTGAGAAGGAGTACTTCAGTGCCAAAATCGATTGTGTGTGCCGGATGTAGACGGGCTAAGAAAGAAGATTATGATAGAGGCACATTTTTCAAGGTATTCCATTCATCCAGGATCAACCAAAATGTATCAAGATTTGAAAGATATGTATTGGTGGAATGACATGAAAAGGAACATCGCAGAATTTGTAGCTGAATGTCCAAATTGCCAACGAGTTAAAGTGGAACATCAAAAGTCCGGAGGCTATATGCAATGCATAGATCTTCCAATTTGGAAGTGGGACATGATCAACATGGATTTTGTTACAGGTTTGCCTCGTACAGCTCGAAAATTTGATTCTATATGGGTAATTGTGGATAGGCTTACTAAATTCGCACATTTCTTACCCGTTAAGACCACTTACACAGTTGAAGAATATTCGAAGCTGTATGTTAAAGAAATAGTCCGATTACATGGAGTGCCAACTTCTATTATATCGGATCGGGGAACTCAATTTACCACAAACTTTTGGAAGTCTTTCCAACGGAGTTTGGGAACACAAGTGAATCTGAGTACAGCTTTTCACCCTCAGACGGATGGACAAGCAGAGCGCACCATTCAAACACTTGAAGATATGCTACGAGCATGTGTTATAGATTTTAAAGGCAGTTGGGATGATCATTTACCTCTTATTGAGTTTGCCTACAATAATAGCTATTATTCAAGTATCAAAATGGCACCATATGAAGCTTTATATGGGAGGAAGTGTAGATCACCAATAGGATGGTTTGAAGCGGGTGAAACTCTTATGTTCGGACCGGATCTTGTGTATCAAGCCATAGAAAAAGTCAAGGTGATTCAGCAACGGTTGAAAATAGCCCAAAGTCGACACAAGTCATATGCGGATAGTAGAAGAAGAGGGCTAGAATTTTCGTTAGGCGATTGGGTATTTTTGAAGGTATCGCCAATGAAAGGGGTGATGAGATTTGGAAAGAAAGGAAAGTTGAGTCCACGATATATAGGCCCGTATAAGATTATTCGAAGATGTGGGCAAGTTGCTTATGAATTAGAGCTACCCCAGGAACTCTCATCAGTGCATCCAGTATTTCATGTATCGATGCTTCGAAAGTGCATCGGAGATCCGTCCCTTATTACTTCTACTGAAGATGTGCAAGTAACATAAGATCTTACCTATGAGGAAGTGCCTATTGCTATTCTAGATCGCCAAGTTAAGAAGATGAGAAATAAAGAGATAGCATCGGTGAAAGTACGTTGGAGAAATCGTCAAAGGGAAGAGATTACATGGGAAGCTGAGGAAGCAATGAAATCTAAGTACCCTCATTTGTTCAAAGATGAAGAGGAAGTTCAAAAAATGGAGTTAGAACATTAACAAGTAAGTTTTTGTTTATACATGCATAGTATTTATGTGATGATATGAATGTTAATGGTGGACTTGAACTTGTTTTAGTTGAATAACTACGCTAACATTCGAGGACGAATGTCCTAAAGGGGGGAAGGATGTAACACCCCGTATTCAAGTACATGTATTAGCGTATTCAAGTACGTGTATTGGTCTTATTTATATGTAATTAATTTTTTATTTTATTTATACCGGAATTTGCCCGTCGATGGTTCCATACGAAGGTTATTGAATAAGCTTTCCAACTATATAAAGATTTCTAAAAATGGATAAGTTTCGGATATAATCGAGCACGTTCGAAACTATAAAACGGTGGCCGGGATATTGTGAACAGTAAATGTGCAGGAAAATTTCCTGCACACAAACTACTGAGGCCTGCCAGTTTTTTTGGGTCGACTTTAAATGATCATAACTCCTTGTACAAAATGAACTGTGTGAGCTACTATATATCAATGAGAATCCCCAAGAGTCTTCTTTCTAATGCAATTGGTTTCATCCAAATCCAACATCTGAGTAAGGAGTTATACTCGTTTTACTTCAGCCTCTCAAAACAGATTTTTAGGGTCAACTTCAAACGATCATAACTCCTTGTACAGGAATAACTGGGTATCCTACTTTATATGAAATGAAATCCCTTTGAATTATCTTTCCAACGATACCAATTTCACCCAAATCCGATATCGGAGCAAAGACTTATGGTCGATTTACTTTAGCCTATCAAAACAGTCCACCATGGGCAGATTCGGATTTACTTAAATTTTTAAGGGCAATATGGTCATTTTCCATCACCTCATGGACAAAAATTGGTCATTATATACATATACTTAGCCTCATATCCATTATTTATCATCCATTATTGAAGAATAAGAAACCCTAGCGAAATTTCAACTCCAATTATCTTGTGATTCAACCGTAGAAAATCCAAATTGATTCCGTAGTTGTGTTCACCGTCTCGAGGGCTTCGAGAAGCACCCCTTATTTGTGCCAACAGGACTTCAAAATCAAAAGGGTCATTTTATGGTAAGGATGTAAATTATGTTGGTGTTATTTATATGGATATGTATATATATGCTTGTGAGCATAAGAAGTATGTTATTTGATTGTTGTTGAAAGATGATTGGAAATGATGTTGGATTATTCTTGTGCATGGTTGAATTATGTTGAATTGTGATTTGGTGTGATGATGTGGTATTGAAATGATGATATTATATATATATATATATATATATATATATATATATATATATATATATATATACACATAAACCTATTGTTCAAGTTGGTTTTTGGAATGCTTTGCAAATATTGGTTGTATGGAATTATGGAAGAGAATTGTGGTGTTGGGTTGCTAATACTAGATGCCAAACATTTCATTGTAGATAAGTGATTTGTAAAGGCGGGAAGTTGTGTTGAATTGGTATCCGAATCTACAACGATGTATGTAAAGCATACTCTAACGATGTTCTTTGGCATGAAAACACCAATGTTCCATCAAGTAAGATTCTGAGGTTGTCCAAAAACATGTATTGTTCTACATTACCAATGAAGTTGTTTCCATTCTATAAAGTGTCAAAATGTTTCATTGATATACCAAAAGGCTCCTATTTCATTGTTGTTATATTGATGATTCTGAAACACATTGTTGATGTACCAATGAGTCTTTATTACATCGTTATTGTATAGAAGGTCTATTACTTGGTTCCTATTAATGTATCATTGTTTCAAAGTATCAAAAATGTGGTGGCAACCAAAATAACAATCTCAAAGATTAATTGAACTAAGTGATGGAAGTTCTCTTATCTGGTGGTATCCCAGATGCATAAGCCTAGCATGGATCGATCCCTATTTATGTGTTTATAGGTGGTATCCCAGGGGCATAATCCTAGCATGGGTCGGTCCCTATTTATGTGTTTATGGGTGGTATCCCAGGGGCATAAGCCTAGCATGGGCCGATCCCAGTTGATATGTACTGGAGGCAGCCTAATGGTCACAGTACAGTACAGTAATGATTACAAAGATGATAAGAACGAAGGTAAAGTGATTGAATAAATGCAATGTACAGGTCATCACAAGTTCTAGTAAGTGTGGTCCACTTCTATTACGATTTATTCACTTGTTTCTGATTTCTATTGAGCTCCTATATCATATGTGATTATCTACAGCTTTACATACTCAGTACATATTTCGTACTGACGTCCCCCACGGGGACCTGCATTTCATGCTGCAGGCACAGGTACCTCAGCTCATACACCGCACAAGTAGGAGCCAGGTCATACAGCTATTGTTGGTGAGATCCAGTTTGCTTCGGAGCTTTCCGAGTCGGTTCCTTATGTTTTGTTATTGTACAGGAGTCGTGTGTGGACGGGGGTTTGTCCCGACCCTAGTTATGTCATGTATATCCTAGAGGCTTTGTAGACATAAGGAAGGGTAAAGTCATGGAAGTTTATATAGTGATGTTATATTTGTATATGTGGTGGCCCCGACGGCCAAGTATTATATATATATATTTGTGCGTGTTGTGCTGATACAGGTAATTAGACCCTTCTCGGCTTCGGGTGCCAGTCCGGCCCGATGGGATTTTGGGGCGTGACAGAAAACCATAGATGAACACCTAACATACCTTAGAAAATTCTTTCTTGAAGGTTCTTAGAGGAACTCTTAGGCTTGATCTTGATTTTCTTGAACTAGAGTTTTTACCTCTTCGAGAGAGAATGTTTTATTCTTGAGAGAAAGTGAGGAAATAATGAGATATTTGGTTGTTTAGGATATGAATCCCGTGTTTAGGCTGATTAGGGGTTTTGAGAATTGACCAAACAGCCTCTGAAATTAAATAATGGAAACTGGAAATCCCAATTTTTCATCCTGGCGCGACGCGGTACAATCACGTCGGCTCACTGAAAAGTGGACAACTGGGAACTGGGCTGATGGCACGATGCGGTGCCATCTTGGTGCCTCACTGGATGGGAAACTGAGCCTTGGCACGATGCGCCATTATCACGGAGCAACACTGGAAAAGTGATAATTGGGAAATTGGCTGGTGGCGTGACGTGGTGGTATCACGTTGGCTCACTGAAAAATGACAATTGCCATTTGGAATGCCTCCGCGACGTGCTAAAGTACTAGGTGGTACACTGTTTCATAATAATGGCTCTAACTCTTCGCCCGGGTATCAAATTTGGGCAAATTTTATATCGTTGGAAAGCTGACTGAATTTCCTATGCATTGGTGAGCTCTAAATTGGAAAATATTGAGTATTTCAAAAAAAAATTATTGAATAACTCATGGACTAAGAGTTAATTTAAGCTAGAAAAATACGGGGTACTACATTACCTTACGGGCATAATAGTATTGATGGAACTTACTTTTCTTTTTGATAGAGAGAGGACCCCCTTTTATAATACGGAGAATAGAACAGTTATATTTTCACGTTCCATCAACGTAAGTAGTTTTAATTTCACTAACACTCCATCAACGTGAGATGTGGATAGTTGGTAGCAGTTTTAATCCCACTAGGTAACTTTCCCATACAGAGTTAGGATTTAACTTATTTAATTGTTAAACCAAACTAAATTAATTATGTGGGCCATAGAAACTTACATTCTTCCACTTGACACACACAATTATTAATTTAGTGGTTTAATATGTACATCAATCATGTGCACAATTAATATTAAATCCAACATCATTTGTCATTGTTAAATAAATCAACTTAAATGAGTCATGGTGATTGTACATCACTTTACTTGACATAATTTCTTTCATGTACTACAATATTAGTGTATTACCTTTTAAATACATAATGAATCCGACGATTATACTTACAATATTTTATCTAAGTCAGAACCTATCATCATCATTCACTATATTATGTATACAAGAGAAAACAGGTAACAACAGAAATATATATAATTTGAGATCAAAGTGTTAATTACATAAACATAATAAACTCTTTAGATAAAGTCATTCATTACTATCAATAAGGCCCATCCTTTCAACATGTTCAACAAATATTTTGGGCGGTAATTCTTTCGTCAAATGGTCAGCAATCATAATCTTGGTGCTAATATGCTCAAATGACACTTTATATTTTTGGACTTCTTCTTTAACCGAAAAGTATTTTAATTCCATATGCTTAGAACATTTCGAATACTTATCGTTTTTAGAGAAGAAAATTGTGGTGATATTATCACAATAAATTTTCAGTGGCCTGCTATATTGTCGACTTGTTCAAGTCTTGAAATAAAATTCTACACCCAATTAACCTGGACTGTGGCCTCAAAACATACCACAAACTCAGCTTCCATAGTGAATGTAGCTATAACAGGTTGTTTCGCACTCTTCCATAATATTGCTCCTCCAGCTAACAGAAATAAATATCCAAATGTGGATTTTCTTGTATCCACACAACCAGCATAATCTGAATCTGAATATCCAACCACATCTAGATGATCAGATCTTCTATAAGTGAGCATAGGATCTTTCATTCCTTTTAAGTATCACAACCCTTTCTTTGCAGCCTTTCAGTGATCCATTCTAGGATTACTTTGATATCGGCCTAGCATCCCAACAAGCAAACTGATGTCTTGTCTTGTACATGCCTGGGCATACATTAGACTCCCAAGTATTGATGCATAAGGAATATCTTCCATTTGCTTTCGTTCTAAGTTATTTTTGGGATATTGATTGAGATTAAACTTATATTTTTTCAAAATTAAAATGGGACTTGATGAGCATTTTTCCATTCTGAATCTCTCTAATACTTTATTAACATAGGCTTTCTGAGACAACCCCAATAATCTTTGTGATCTATCCCAAAATATTTTAGTCCCAATCACATAGGATGTCTCTCCATATGTTTTATTTCAAAGTTCTTAGAGAGATATTTTTTGGTATTGTGCAACAAACCAAGATCATTAGTAGCAAGCAAGATGTCATCAACAATACAAGACTAACATAATAAACTTACTTCCACTAACCTTCAGATATATACACTGATCAAAAGTATTTTTCTTAAATTTAAAGGTGACAATCATTTCATTAAACTTGAAATACCATTACCAGGAAGCTTGTTTAAGTCTGTATATTGACTTTTTAAGTTTACACACCATGTGTTCCTTTCCTTTATTAGAAAATTCCTCAGGTTGATTCATATAAACTTTTTCCTTCAAATTTTCATTTAGAAAGGCTATTTTCACATCTATTTGATCGGCTCTAAGTCATAATGAGCTACCAAAGCCATTATAATTCTGAGTGAATCTTTTTTAGAGATAGGTGAAAATGCCTCTTTATAATCAATGCCATCCTTTTGAGTGAAATATTTGAAAACAAGTTTGGCCTTGTGACGTTCGACGTTGTTAGTTGAGTCGCATTTGGTATTAAAGACTCATTTATATCCAACTCTTTTGCAACCTTCAGGTAATTCAACAAGGTCCCAGACTTCATTCTGTTTTATTGATTTTAACTCGTTTTTCATAGCATTTATCTATTTATCAGAATTGTTACTTTTAATGGCTTGTGAAAATAAAACTGGATCATTATCAATTTCTAAGTTAGTTTTTGACTTATGTAGATATACGAAATAATCATCAGAAATACCAAATCTTATTTGTCTTTGAGATCTTCTTGATTCTACTTCTTGTGGTTCATCTACTGTTGGTTCATCAATTATGACTTCATTATGATTAGTGGAGCATTAATTTATTGTTTTTGTTGATTATTTTGTTGTACAACAGCTTCAGTAACAACAAATTTAAAAGAAGTACAGGGTAGAGAAATTCACACCCTAACTTCTTTAATTTCCACATTACGTGATTCTTTACTCCCACTAACTTCATCATTCTCAATGAACCTAGCATTTTTAGTTTCAGCTATTCTTGTACTATGATTAAGAAGACAAAATCTATACCTCTTTGATTTGCTGGATAACCAATGAAGAAACCACTGATTGTTCTTTAATTCAGTTTTTTTTTTGGATTGTAGACTCTAACTTCAGTCGGGCAACCCCAAACATGCAAGTACATCAAATTAGGTTTCCTACCAGTTCACAATTCAAAGGTTTCTTTGGAACTGCTTTACTAAGAATCCTATTTAGCAAGTAAACGACAGTCCTTAAAGTATGCATCTATAACGAAAGAGGTAAAGATGAATTACTTAACATACTCCTAACCATATTCATTAATGTACGATTACATCTTTCTGCTACACCATTTTGTTATGGTGTGTCAGGCATTATGTATTGAGTACATATGTCATGTTTTTCAAGGAATTTAGCAAATGGACCTAGGTGTTGTCCAGTTTCATCATATTTTTTATAAAATTTATTACCTCTATCAGACCTGATTATTTTTACCTTTCTGTCTAGTTGTCTTTCAACCTCAGTAATAAATACCTCTAAGACATTAATCGCTTGAGATTTTTCATACAACAAATAGACATATCAATAACATAAAAAGTCATCAATAGAAGTGATAAAATATTTTTTCTTATTGAAATATGAGATATAAAAAAGGACCACATATATTAGTATGTATAATTTCAAGAAGTTGTGTGCTTATTGTGGCTTATTTCTTTGTGTGTCTTGTGTGTTTTCCTTTAATACAATCTACACAAATGTTAAGGTCAGTAAAATCTAAATCCGAAAGAATTTCATTCTTAACTAATCTTTTCAGTCTTTTCTTAGATATGTGACCCAAACGTTTATGCCAAAAGTAAGCAGATTGTTCATTCACAAAACTTCGTTTGGTTCCAACATTATAATACAGAGTTAAGAGTATTTCAACAAAAAGATTATCAAGATTTAATTCATATAAGTTATCACAAAGAGTACCAGTACCAATAAGATAATTATGTTTAAACAAACTAAAACATTCATTACCGAAATTAAAAGAATATCCAGTCTTATCTAACTTAGACAAAGAAACAAAATTTCTCGAAAGAGAAGGAACATAACAAGTTTCAAGTAAATTTAAGTGACACTCAGTATCGAGAATCAGACGATAAGTCCCGACAGCTTTAACTGGAGCCTTCACTCTATTCCCATGTACACATATTTTTTATTCTTATTTATGGTCTGGATTGTAAGGAATCGGTGCATCGTATTAGAAACATGAACAGTACGACCAGAGTCAAGCCACCAATTATTATAAGGAACTTCAGTTAAATTTGATTCGAGACATGTAAAAGCACTAGGCTTACCTTTCTTCTCAAACCATGCCTTAAGTTTCAGTTAATCTTTCTAAAAGTGTCCAGATATTTCACAGAAATGACACTTATCATTTGTTGACACCTAATTTTTGCCCTTTACATTTCAAATTAGTTTCTGAATTTCTCAATTTTAAAATATTTATTTTTAAGTTAGTTTGAAATAAATTTCTACCCTACCTTTTGAATTTAAGAGAAATTAATATATTTAGTGTTTAATTATACATGATTATATTATTATCAGTTAAGGAAAATGCTTTAGAATTTATTCAGAGTAAAAAGTTTGATTAAATTACAAATATTCTACTTTACTCAAATCAATTGAAAATAAGATATTTAGTTTCTTAATTATTATTATTATTATTATTAAAAAAAAGAAATAAAAATAAAATTGTGTCTCATTAAATATTTATTTTAATAGTATTAAATTTGAGAAATTCGTTAAATTAATTAAAAGATAATTTCGTCTCGACTTTATCCGAATTTACTCAATTAGGACTATTTTCATTAAAATAAAATAACCCCTCCTATCTTTTTGGGGCCAGCCTTTTCAGCCAGCTCAATATCAACCTTAACCCAACTGGCCCAACTCTTAATCCTTTTAATTAAAAGAAAAAATTACAGAAATTAGCATCCTTAAGACTATAATTACAATAAATAGCAACACTTCTTCAAAATTGCAACTTATAGCAAAAGTAGCAATATTTTACCCACTTCATAGTAATAGAAGAATATGTATTTTTCAGTTGTGCATATGTATTTATAAGTAATACATATATATATATTTGTATATGTATTTATATAGAAATATTTTACTTAAATACAAAATACAATTTGCTATTTTTCGTAATTATGAAATTATTGCTATAAAAGTTATAATTAAGACTACAGAGTTGCTATTTCTGAAATTTTCCCTAATTAAAACCTGCCCAATTCTTTCCACCCCCAGCCAACTTTATATGGAAAAATTTCAGAAATAGCAACTCTTTAGCCTTAATTATAACTTTTATAGCAACAGTTTCATAATTACGAAAAATAGCAAATTGTATTTTGTATTTAAGTAAAATGTTGCTATATAAATACATATACAAATATATATGTATTACTCATAAATATATATGCACAACTGAAAGATACATATTCTTCCATTACTATGAAGTGGGTAAAACATTGCTACTTTTGCTATAAGCTATAATTTTTAAAAAGTGTTGCTATTTATTGTAATTATAGTCTTAAGATGCTAGTTTCTGTAATTTTTCCACTTTATATGCCTTTGACCCGGCCCAAGGCTTCTCTCTCTTACCTTATCTGATTAGGGAAATTTTCAGAAATAACAACTATAGAGCCTTAATTGTAACTTTTATAGTAACAGTTTCATAATTACGAAAAATAACAAATTGTATTTTGTATTTAAGTAAACTATTGCTATACAAATACATATACAACAAGATTTACTGTCCTTGTTTTACTCAAATTAGTTGAGTTAAATAAGGAATAATTATCTCATCTAATTAAATTCCCATAAATTACTCTTATTTAAATTAGCATCCAAATCAAACTCAAATATGAAGATTATTATTTTCATGATCTTCAAAATTTCAAAATATTTTTCTCTTATATCTCTAACTATTTTTTTTTTTTGTTAGTTTTTTCATTTTTTTTTATCTTTTTTTTTTTATTTTCATTTTTTTTCTTTTTCATTTTTTTCTTTCCACTTTATTTTCTCTCTTCTACTTCTCTTCTTTTTTTTTTCCTTTTTCGTTCTTTTATTTAATTTTTATTTTTTCCTTTTCTCATATTTTTTTTCGTTTTCTTCTTCTTTCTTTTTTATTTTTTTCGCTTTTGTTTTTACACTTCTATTTCTAATTTCTATTTCTATTTTATATTTCTCTTTCTTCTTTTTTTCCTTTTTCACTTTTTTTTTTCGATTTTTTTTTTTTACTCTTCTATCTCTATCTTTTATTTTTAAAATACATACAGATCTGCATATGTATTTACGGTAAAAAAAATACATATATATCTGCATATGTATTTACAGAAATACATATCTGACTCACATGTATATATAAACATGTAGGACACAAAATCTCTATAACAAAAATGACAATTATATACACATAGGTAATAAAAAAATACATGATACATATCTTATACAGTAAAAGAAAACAAATAAGTACATATGTTACCCTCTAAAATGACAGTATGTACAGTTGAAAGATAAATCCAATACCGTATAAAATACATCTAGTTTTGCATATGTATTTACAGAATACATACCTGATCCATTTGTAAATTCTTATTTTATATGAGTCACCTTTGTATTTCGCAAATACATATGAAGATATATAGTATAGTTATGTTTGTTACCATTTAATATGAATATGATATTTATTTCGTATATACATATATATGTTTTGAACTGTAAAGATATATCCAGATCTGTATGGTTATGTATTTTGTATGTTTTTTTAATATGTGTATGTGATATACATATTTGTCTTTTCAAAATAAAAGTTAGAGGTAGAAGAGTAAAGAAATGAAAAAAAAATATAAAAAGAAAAAAAGAGAAGTGAAAAAGAAAAAAAAGGAAGAAAGAGAAATAGAAATGTAAAAATAAAAGAAAAAATAAATAAAATAAAATAGAAAAAGAAGAAGAAAACGAAAATACAAAAAAGAAAATAAAAAGATATGAGAAAGGAAAAAAAAGAAAAGGAAAAAGGAAAAAAAAAAAGAAATAGAAGAGAGAAAATAAAGTGGAAAGAAAAAAATAAAAAGAAATCAAAATAAAAAATAAAATAATAAAAAAATAAGAAGAAAAAAACTAACAAGAAAAAAAAGGTAGAGATATAAGAGAGTGAAATACAGCAATGATGTTTTATTTGAAATCTTAAAGATAATGAAGATAATTATCTTCAAATATTAAAAAAAAATAATAATAATAATAAATAAATAAATAAAACGAAAAAGAAAAAAAAGTAGAGAAATAAAAGAGATAAAATAAAGTAAAAATAAAAAATAAAAATAAAATAAAATAATAAAATAATTAAAAAATAAGATTAAAAAAAAGGATAAAACATATGACTATATTAAGGGGTGAAATAGTGGAGTGAAAATAGGAAATGTAAAGTAGTGAGAGTAAAAATATGCATTTGCCTAGTTAATAAGTAAAATAATGTTACTCTTGCTATAAACTGTAATTTTACAAAAATATTGCTATTTATTGTAATTATAGTTTTAAGTATACTATTTTCTCTAATTTTTCGTTTACAACAGCGTACAACAGACATAACCTCAACAACAAACAACGTACAACACACAGATACAACCACCAACAGCCCTTAATGACAACACCCTACAAACAATGTTCTGTTAAAAACAATTTTGCAACACGCCAACACGACAACAGCAATAACAACGCGACAACGGCAAGACAACAACAGAAACAGCACAATCCAATTCCAAAACCCAGCAACCCGAACCTGCAACCCGGCAAACCCAAAGTTCTAGCCGTTTCCATTTCTTTTACCCTTTTATCCCTCCGTACAGCCAAGAATGGCTAAGAATTTCAACTTTTCCCATGTTCTTCCATTTTTGATAAATAAACAACGGATACAAAATAATTCAGATTTGAAATTCAATATTTCAAATCCGAAAATCCTATTTTCCCCCCTAAATCTTCCCTATAAATTGGTAGTGAAGGCTAGAGGTGAAGGGGGAGGGGGCTTGGGGAAAAACTTGAGGGTTCGGGAGCTGCACCTCTAACCCTACGTAACCAAGTTATCTTCGAAATAGTTCAAAAAAAAGGAATTCATCAACATCGTCTGAATTCGCAAATTGAAACTTTGGTGGAAGTCGTTCCATCGTCGACTCATTGTTCCAGTTTCGCTGCCCCGAAAAAGGTGCGAACCCCCTCCTTGTCTGATTTTCGTTTACTTCTCCTTCTATTTTGGTCCTATAAATGTGTGATTTTATTTTGAAACCCATGTTGTCGTTGTTGTCTTCTTTTGAATTTGTGGATAATTTTTTATTTCGAAAAGTTGTTTTGCACATGAATATGCAAGTGCATAAGTGTGGATATGCATTCTGTTTTGTGCAAGTAGGTTTGATTTTGAAACTCGATCGGGAAAGTGTTATTTTCTGGAAATTGAGATTGGAGGTTTAGTGGATCCGATGTTGTGATAATGTGGTGGTTTTGCTGCTGTTTTGCTGTTTTGTTATGTATTTAATTTTTTCATAGTGAAGGAAGGTGCGGTGGTTATGTTCGAAATTAAAGATGTAAATCAGCTAGTTGCAAATTGAGTGTATTTGTCATGTACGCCTAATCAACTATGGTTTTGCTGTTGCTTTTGTTGAGTTGTTGTTTCAAGTTGTAAAGGAAAATGGTTATTTGGATAATCAAATTTGGCCCATATACAGCATATTTTGAATATTTGGAGTATCTTCATTAGCATTTTGATAAACAATATGAAAGGTCTTTCTCAAGTGAGTGACTATGCTCCAAGTTGCGGATTTGTTTTAGGGACTATTTTTCTTTCGCTTTGAAATATTTTAGGAAAGGTGCCAGATATGTTGCTCTTTAATTCAAGTGTCCAGAAGTTTGATTACCCCATCTATTTCCCTAAGCTCTTCAAACAAGTGTGTATGGCCTAAATATGTATGTCAATTACGTTTAAGAAAGGAATTCTATTGTCCTTAGATAAATGGGTTAGTCTTTTCACTTGTCCGGTTCCTAATCTATGTAGTGTGATAGTTTGTTCAATTGGTAAAATTAAGATAAAATTACTTTTTGATCAATGTATATGTATCAAGTATGTGTGTCACTATAAAAATAGTTTGAGTTACGTGCTAATCCTTATCTTTTTTTTTTGGGGCGGGGGGGGGGGGGGGGGGCATGAACCCATATCGAACGAGTCCAATGGGAATCCCCATATCGTTGCATTCGCCCACATTATCTCGAATCAACTCAAGACCAAATCCCAAAAAGTGGACCAAGTGACGAGAAACAAGGCTGTATACATGTGTATACAACAGATATACAGTATAAAACGAGCAAGTGAAGTTGGCATGCAGTTGGAGGACCGAAGTTATATATACATGACTGAAATACAGTCATACATACGTTGGATGTACAAGAAAAACGTGGAGAAAACCGGGCTGGTATACGGCTGATATACAATGCAGGAAAATGGACTGAAATCCATAATTCTAAGCCCAAAAATGGGCAGCTTTGTTGATGGGCTGACTAAGGACCCAATTCTAATTGTTGTATTATTTGTATAGTTTATAATTCATATTTGTTTATGTATACTAACGTTTTAATCAATTAACCTAGATAAATTCTCTAAAGTGTTGTCATTTTTATTTTATCTTAGTTATCTTTCACTTAATTTATAATTTCTTCACCTAATTTATTTTTTCTAAAAATGATTTAAATCGGCTTCTTCGACTTTTGTTAGCAACTCTTTAAAAAATTAAGTGCTTTATTCCAAAATGATATTTGACTTGTTCATGTAACTAAATAGTCTATTTGAATTAAGATAACTTTCTTCAAACTCAAGAAACTAAATTTTCTTATAAACCTTAACTTTCCATGATTAATAAGATATTCTTAATTTAATACTCTCTTAATATTTTTTTAGAGGTATTATCTATGACATAATCAACTTTTCTATAATGATTAATAATAAGGAATTAATTTCATATTCTTGTTCTATTTTACAAAAAGCAAAATTCATTTTCCTTTTGAGTCCGAAAAATCACAACTTAGTTCAATTCAAGTGGAATGTTTTCTCATTTGAATAAAATAAATATCATTTTCAATGTTTTAATAAATAATTTTAATATCTTCTACAAAATCAATCTTTTGCGAAATTAGCTACCTTTAATTAGTCAAGTTAGTTCTTTTCGGTACACCATTTCTAAACGGATGCTCCTAAGTGTTTTAAAAACCTTTTAGGACGTTAATTGAACCCTTACCCATTATCTCTAGTTTTAAAGGTTTATTTTTGTTTTTGAACCTTTGAAACTCTTTTAAATTTTTTCTTGATTTTTCTATAAAAATCAAATGGCGACTCTGTAAATTTCTTTAAATTATTTTGAAATTTTCTCAACTTCTTTTGAAATAGTTTAAAGATCAAAATCATTTTTCTTGCCAAATGAAATCTGAAAAAGAATAAAACACCATTCTTGTGTCCCTTCTTACGTACTTGAGATGACTTATTAAGTTGCTTCTATTTTTCCTTACCATGCTTCTTTCCTTTATTTTCAGCTCTTTGATGATTTACAAAGTTAATGGTGTAGGTTCCTTGATTCTTCAGCCCTGTTTCCTCCTGAACCTGTATACCGTGAAATTCATGCATGTTTCATTCATCTTTCATGGTGTTGTAGTTCATTTAAAAAGGACCATACTCAGACGGTAAATAGTTGATGATGAATTGCACAAGGAAAATTTGTTCCACTTCCATTCCCAAAGACTTAAGTCATTTCAATGACATGCTTATGCATAGTATGTGAACTATCAAACTTCATGGTGGTCAAAGTATCCATTAGTGTCCCAGCAAGAGACTTATCAGCAATTTAAGAGGATTCTTCTACAAGTTTAAGAAATTTTTTTGCATTTTCAGGTTTGGAAAGAGTAGTCTTAATATTGACCGCAATATTCATTCGCATAAGTATTAGGCCTAATCTATTAGACTGATCCCAATACTTATAACAGGATCTTTCTTCATCACTGCTAGTTTCAGTAATAACAATTGGCTTCTCAGAGTAATGTGCAACATCAAGATCTAAAAACCTAAGATGAAATCTGATCTGTTCGCACCAATCTGAAAAGTTAAGATCGTTTAAAAGTCGTAATAGAGGCAAAGTACGAATGAAGAGCAAATGCTTTAAGTAGATCATCCTCATTTGTTAATTCTTTGAGTTACGAATTTAAACATATTATCAAATTCAGAAATGATTTACTTTCTTAAACGTATATTGATGTTCTCCTTTGGGCGAAACATCAAAATACATCTTTAAATATAATGATGCTTAAATGTGTATTTAACACAAATCGATAATATTTAATGCATCAATTAATAAAATTTATTATCTTTGGATAAATAAATAAAACTAATGATACTTCTAAATTATCTCTTTAATATTTATTGGTTATATGAATAAACAATCAACCTTTGGGTGATCCACAAATGTCTTATAGTCAAAAAATTTAATTTACCCATAATAGTTACATCAGTTATAAGAATCAAGATTAACGAATAACTAATTTTAAGTTAATCATTATTTTTTTTAGAATTATTTATTTATAAGATTTGACCGCTTTGGTGATTAACAAACCTCACTCATAATTCTAAAATAAAAACAAAACAACAATATCATGCATATATGAATTACACTATACATTCCAGTGATTCTATAATTCAAAATGAATTATGGACAAACAATGATTCACATTTAATTCTTATGCACTACTTAAATAAAATTCCACCAGAACCTGAGGTGATTTCATATAAAACAAAAAAGATTCTAAAAAACAACATATTCCTTCAAGAAAGGACAACAACTATGGAAGATCATTATTATTAGGAATCAATATAAAAGAAAAAATAACGGCCTAACAAATTATGAAATTCAGTGGAATGTAACGGCAAAACAAAGAAAAAATAACGGCATTACTGCCAGTGGAACATCTAACAAATATAACAATTATGAAATCCCAAATTCATAAGAACTTAAACTATACATTGAACATTGTGTACACATTATATATCAAATCCAGATGGCACAACATGAATCGAAATGGTGTAGAAAATCAGTTCTCTTAAAAGTATTAACCATTTTCGGAAAACTAGTACCAAGTATAAAACTAATCCAAAATTTCATAATTAGAGTTCATAAAATTGAAACTACGCATTACTTTAACGAAAAATCATTAGTTCCTAAACCTTGCTCGGATACCACATGTAAGTATTATAAGATTTCAAAATCGTAAAACTTAATAATTTTCACATATCATTCCATAACAATAAGCCAATCAAGAAATATACCGGAATCCTCCTTAGCGTTTCTTCTTGATCGAGATTAGCGGAAGCACTTGATTTTCTTTGTGTTCTTAAATCAAGAACATAAGTTTTGTTTCTCTCTCTTTACCTTATATTTCAGAATAGTTTTGATGGAACTTACTTCTTTTGACAGAGAGAGGACCCCTTTTATAATTAGGGGTGTGCAAAAATCGAACCGACCGATAAATCGAACCGATAAAAATGTTATTGAGTTATTGGTATTGGGTTATTGGGTTTACGATTTTTTATTGGTTTTATAAAAAAAATTATCGGGTAAACGTTTCCATTTCGATTTTAGCTTATTGGGTTATCGGTTAAACCGATAACCCAATAAGGATACACTATATTATTGTTTTATCCCTATTTATGTTATATATATAAATTTCTCTCTCTCTTTGTATATATATATATATATATATATATATATATATAGGTAGGTAGGTAGGCAGGCAGACAGACAAACAGATAGATAGATATGTGTATGTATATATATTATACGCACTACTTATTCACAATTCAGTGATTCACAAAGTATTAACCTATTCAGGGCAACAAAGACACAATATAAAGTTCGACTATTACCTTATTGAAAAGTTTGAAGCATTTTTAGCTTCCAACAATTAGGATTTAATTTTTTTTCTAACTAACATTCAGTTCAAGTTTGAAGATTCTTGTAAACTAAAATGCATTGCGTATGATTTTGGCGGTAACTAAAATTTTATTTTTTTATGTTAGTTGTTACTATTTCTATTTTATAAGTATTTTCTTATTGGTTAAACCGACACTACTAAAAAAAAGAGAAAAATTGACCACAAAACCAACCAAAGTGCGTGGTCGGTAAAACTGTGGTAGCTTTTTAAAACCGACCACGTGTGGTCGTTTTTTTTTTTTAATTTTTTTAATTCATTATTATTTTATTCAAATAAGAAAATAATTTTAAGAATAAAAAAATTCAAAATAAACTGACCACTGGTGGTCGGTTTTATTTTAAAATTTATTAATTAATTTTATTAAAACCGACCACAAGTGGTCGGTTTTTTTTTTTTAAATGATCACTTGTGGTCGTTTTTTATAAATATTTTTTAACTAAATTTTTTTAAAAAAAGCTACCACATGTGGCGGTTTTTTTGATAATTTTGTAGCGAAAAATATTGAAAATTTTAAAAAAAGCTACCACATGTGGTCAGTTTTTTTGATAATTTTATAAAAAAAATATTTAAAATTTAAAAAAAGCTACCACATGTGATCGTTTTGTGATAATTTTGTAAAAAAAAAATATTAAAAAATTTTTAAAATACAAAAATTAAAAATCAAATTATACAATATAGCCCCACCAATCATTTACAAACATTGATTATTATCTACAATACATCCCACCAATCATATATATGTAATCAACAAACCACCATAAGAATACAAACATTATTTACAAAATTTATCGAGGTTCCAAATCCAAACTATAAAACATACAAAATACTAAAAGCTACAACTCATCATCTGCATCTTCATTCTCAGCCTCATCCATTCAATTATCGATATTTCGTTGATATATCCAGCTATAATCGATTCCATCTACACAATCAATTACATTCAAGTGATTAGTTCAAGCCACAAAAGTTCACATTTCAAATACCTACACCTAAATATTTTCAAGTAACTAATTCACTTCACATGTTACCAAACTAAACGTAATTCAAAATGAAAAAACGTACCTACACTTAAACATTTTGAAGTCACTAATTCACTTCTCAAGTGACCATACTTTACTAAAATCAAAACGCAAGTTTTCACATTTCAAGTACCTAATTTCAATACAAAAGTCACTATTCCATAATTCAAGTAACGACACTTAAACATTTTCGACTCACTAATGCACTTCTCAAGTGACTACACTTAACTATATTCAAAATATTTCAAGTAACTACACTTAAACATTTTCGACTTACTAATGCACTTCTCAAGTGACTACACTTAACTATATTCAAAACACAAGTCCACATTTCAAGTAACTACACTTAAACATGTTCAAGTCACTAACTCACTTCTCAAGTGACCACACTTAACTATATTCAAAACATGATATCAACCTTTCAAGTAACTATACTTAAATATTTTTGACTCGCTAATGCACTTCTCAAGTGACTGTGCTTAACTAAATTCAAAACACAAGTTCACATTTCAAGTACCTACACTTAAACATTTTCAAGTCACTAACTCACTTCTCAAGTGACCACACTTAACTATATTCAAAACACAAGTCCACCTTTCAAGTAACTACACTTAAACATTTTCGACTCACTAATGCACTTCTCAAGTGACCACACTTAACTATATTCAAAACACAAGTCCACATTTCAAGTACCAACACTTAAACATGTTCAAGTCACTAACTCATTTCTCAAGTGACCACACTTAACTATATTCAAAACACAAGTTCATAATTCAAGTAACTAAATCTAAACATTCCAAATCACTAATTCACTTCACAAGTGACCAAACTTAACTAAATTAGAAACACAAGTCCATGTTTCAAGTACCTACACTTATGCATTTTCAAGTCACTAACTCACTTCTCAAGTGACCACACTTAACTAAATTCAAAACACAAGTCCACATTTCAACTACCTACACTTAAACATTTTCAAGTACTTATTCACTTCTCAAGTGACCACACTTAACTAAATTCAAAATACAAGTCCACATTTTAAGTACCTCAAAAAAATTCCCTTTAAAGTTCCTACACTTAAACATTTTCAAGTGACTAAGTCACCAACCAAACCACTTTCAAAACACAAAATTTACTTTAAAATCCCTACACTTAACCATTTTCAAGTAACTACACTTAACCATTTTCAAGTCATGTACTAGCATTTCAAGTCATTAGCTATTTTCAATTAACTAATTCAAATTTTCAAGTCACTATACTTAACCATTTTCAAATAACTACACTTCTATTTGTATCCATTTTCAAGTAACTAAACTTAACCATTTTCAAGTTAGTACTACACATTTTGATACAAGAACGACCAGCGACCAAGAACACACCAAAACATACATCCAAAACAGTCCACAAGTTCAAGAGAATCGAGACGATCGCAACGGCTGAGCAGCGGCAGCAACGTCATTGATGGTGAAGAGGTCTTAGAGGGAGAGACGGGTAGAGAGAAGTATAGAGAGAGGGAAGAGACGGATGATATAAGGAGATTACTCCTTAATTTGCACACAATCAGGTTCAATATTATTCAAATAATTACGAACAACTCAACTAAGTATAAAAAATCACCTATACATGGAGAAATCAAGATTACACGTTGAACTAAATACTATTACAGTAACAGTTCACGAATCCACAAGTCATAGCTTAGGGCAAACGAAAATCATACAAAAATACAACTTTTACATATGTCGATATATGAATATAAAGAAACTTGAAATTAGAATTAGGGATTGACAATCAAAATCCAGCAGATTTACTCATCTAAAAAAAAGAGGGATGGAAACATATGTTTGTTAACAGATATAAATGAACATGCATTCAAAACAAACTAGTCAAAATAATAGTGCAAGTGTCACGTATTTTTTAGATTTCTCCCACAATGCTAGCTTAGGCACATAACGACACACAAAAAATGAAGGATTTAACTCAAAACTCACAATTAAATTTTAATAGGATCGTTCACAAGAGAAAATAGATAAAGAAGTGCGAGTTTGAACGGAACATCAAACCTGAGACGGATTCTCTCAGAATCCATCATTTTCGATGAGAAAAGGGTTGCATGACTGGTTCGCCAGTGATAGAGGCATGGGGACAGACAGAAGAAGCCAGCGGCGGCGTTGGGTCAGCTCACCGCTGATGATGGTAGTGGCTGCAGCGCTGGAGGGGTGACGCCATGACTGGTGAGGTCTGGTCAGAGGTGGAGCTGCGCGAAGGGGAGAGAGGTACCGACGGAGGCTGTTTCATTGGAACGGAAGGACGACGCCAGTGACGACGTTGGAGCGGAGAAGGAGGAGGATGAGGGGGACCTCGTAGTGGTGTTGGAGCGGTGCTGTTGTCGTCGATGGGGGAGGTAAAAGGGAGAGAGTCTAGTGAGAGAGACCAAGGGAGGATGCCTTTTTTTTTTTTTTTGGAAATTAGGGATTAGGGTTAGGTTGTTTTTAATAAGGAAAGAGGCAGATCAAACCTCAGTCGTTAGATCAATTTTGATCAACGACTAGGATTTTAAGATTATGTGAGGTTAGAATATGACTAGAATTGCAAGAAATTGGATTAAGATTGTAATGGACTGAGTAGAGTAGGCTATAATGGTAAGAAATTGAATAAAATTGGATTAAAAGATAAATGAATTAGGCAAGGTAATTTTAATTAGGCTGTTATTTAAATATGTAATAATAATAATAATAATTAAATAATAATAATAATATAAATAATAAATAATAACAATATATATGCTAATAAATAATAATATCAATAAATAGTATTAAATAATAGAAAACTTAGACAGTGTATTTGCAAAAAATGTGAGTGTGCACAATTACATGAAAAAGTAATTTAATTAATAAAATTATGTAAAATGTTGTGTTTAAATTAATAAATCATAAAATGATATAAAAAATTAATAAAATAATTTATATATATTTAAATCACAAATGTGACACGTCTACAATCTGTTTGATGCAACAAAAATAAAAGTGCAAAAAATAATAATATTTAAAAAATTAGTAATTTTGCTAAAATAGCAGCCTAAATGTTGTATCGGAAGGCCAAAATTGGGTGTCAACAACGGTTGAGATTTAGAGGTTTAGAATTTAATTGTGATTTGACTAAAATTTAAAAATTGAATTACAAATGACTATGATTGTAATAAATTGGCTAAAATTGTAATGAATTAAATAAAATAGGCTAAAATTGTAAGAACTTGGATAATATAAAATAGTAAATAATATATAATAAATAATAAATATTAATAACGGCTGAGACCTAAATATTAAGATTTTGATTAAAATTAGATGAAAAATTTAATTTAGTCTAATAGATGCAAATTGGCTAGAATTATAATAAATCGGGTAAAATTAATTTAAAATTATTATGAATTGGCACAATTGAGTTAGAAAATATACAAATTAAAAAAATATTCGTTATTTCAATAATAATAGATAATGTATTTTGTATAATAATTGTGAATGTGTATGTTTACGAAAAATAATAAAATATTATATTTGAATTGATAAATCATAAAAAATGGTAAGCTTATAACTGTGAACCACTCTGATTACTTCCTACACCCTTATATATATATATATATATATATATATATATATATATATATATATATATATATATATATATATATATATATATATATATATATATATATATATATATATCGATTACTGCATACGTCACTACACGAGATATACGTATATACATATATTTAATTGTCTATCAGCTTTCAGATACGTACTATAAATATCAAATACACAATTTTACTACCCCATAATAATAAACAACATATTTTACAAATACTCAGATGAATTATCGATTACATTATCGTATGTCATTAATATACCTTCACTGTATAATATATATATATATATATATATATACCTATATATACACACACATATACACACTATCGACTATATCAAGTTCTAAATACGTACTATATCTATCAAATACGTACACAAGTATATTATCCAATAATATAATGCGATGTGCTTCTTATACTTAGTCAGATGAGTGATTGATTAATTATATTTGATTATCTTAATATAATATTAGGTTTTGACTACATCATTGATCAATCGATCACTAGATTATATATATATATATATATATATATATATATATATATTTATTTATTTATTTATTTATGTATATGAACGCTTGAATGAGTACTATATATATATATATATATATATATATATATAATTATTGCTCACTAAAAATTATTTATTTATTATTTTTTTTAGTTCAAAAACCGACCACTTGTGGTCGATTTTTTAAAAATATTTTTTTAAAAACCGACCACAAGTGGTTGATTTTTTTAAAATATCAAGTAGTTGGTTTTGTTTTGTTTTTTAAATTTTTATTTATAAAATAATTAATATAAAAATTATTGAAAAAAATATTTTGAAATTTTAAAATAAAAAAGCAACCACTTGTGTTCGCTTTTTAAGAAAATATAAATAAAAAAAAAACGATCACATATGGTCGGTTTTTCAATTTTTTTTAGTAGTGCAAAAATCAAATCATTAAGGACAAAAAACCGATAAATCGAAATCGATAAGAAAATATCTTATTGGTTGGTTATTGGTTTTATATATTTAATAATCGAAAATCGATAAACCTAATCAATAACATATAAAATCGAACCGAACCGAACCGAACGATGCACACCCCTATTTATAATATGGAGAATAGAGCAATTATATTTTCACATTCCATCAATGTGAGTTGTGGATAAAGTAGTTTTAATCCCACTAACACTCCATCAACATGAATTGTGCATAGTAGGTAGTAATTTTAATCCCACTAGGTAATTTCCCCGTACATATTTAAAATTTAACTTATTTAATTATTAAATCAAAATAAATTAATTATATGGCCATAGAAACTTACAAATACACCTCAATGTTTATAGTTTGTTTAATAAAAGTCTCAAACAAACTATTTGTGACTATCAAGTTGTAGAAATTGAGTAGATAAGTAATTGTTGTTTTCTGTTTTTTTGTTTTTTCTAATTTTCAACATTTTACCAATGTCAAAATCATGTCAAAATAATCCAAATTCAGTATATTAGTGAATACATATTGCATTTTCTCATGAGCATCAATTAGGTTGATGGTATATATGTAACGGAAATTGCCAATTAATGTCAACAAATGTCTATAATGTGTTTGATGAAAGTCTCAACTGGACTATTTTTCAATACTAAGAGGCAACAAGTAGATGATACGATCTTGTTTCATCACATCAACCTTAAGATAATTACAGAAAATAATTTTATAGAAACTTACAGATTTTATTAAAAGTTACTTTTAACTTTTGTAAATACACGTGTTATTTGTTGATTTGTCCGTTTGGCACGTCGTCTGTGACTGCAAGTTACGAATTATGTCGTATTGAAAGTTTGATTTAATTTTCTTTTCTTTTTCCTTTTTCACCTTGTGCCAGACAAGTTGTGAGGCCCCACTGATTCATCCTTTTGCCCTTAGACTTTTTAGAAATACTATGCATGATTTTTTTTTTTCCATAATTGTTTAAATTCTTCACTACCCCAAACCGATCATCTCCAAACAATTTTGAAGCTGTTGGATGAATAACAAAGCAATCAAAGGATATTTCCTTAAACAGGAGGTTCTAATAATCATGATTTGCTGAACATTAAGGGGTCGTTTGGCATATTAATACACATAGTCTTGGAATAAAATAATAGTCTCAGGATAAATTTTTTGGTGCCTTGTTTGATTGTCAAGTTTGAAATAACTTATTCCGAGATTAACAAATAGCATCGGGATAAGTTATACCATCCTTTGGTGGTAAAATAATCCCACCATTATTTTCCTTGGGATAAAGGTATCAAATGAAAAAATTACCCTCCAATATATATATCTATATATTACTCTACTTACTATATAAAGAGAATGTGAGATTTTGATAGTCCTCCCATCATTTTTTTTTGGTCAATTTTATCCATAATTTAAATTTTAATAACTCTTTCATCAATTTTGGTAAATTTGAATAATTATATGGGCTTATTAAATTCTACAAAAGTGACGAGTCATGAAAAATGATAGCGACACCATAAAAATTATTTATACAACCAAATTCAAATTGATCCAAGTGTTTATTGTCTTTCTATTTTGTAAAAATATTTATTAATCTTACTTCAAATTTTCATTTTTCCTAACAAATTTATCATGAACATGTAATTAAAGTATCTTCATATTCCATTTCTAACTTAGTACATGCTTGATTATTAAATAAAAAATTATTTTTTATACATAGCTAAACATGTTTGAAAATTTAACTTTTTAAAAAATACAAATTAACTCTGCAAATATTAATGATACTAAATGATGAAAAATGAGAGTAATTCTTTTTCACATTTTTTTATGATGATATTTTTTAACAAAAAATAAAATTATCAACATTTTATAGAATTAGAAAAAAATAAGTAATTTAATATGAAATATTAAAGCTTCTTACACGTTTAAGAAATATCAACATAAATTTCTTAACATGTATTTTTAGAAAAAAGAAACTACTAAAGTTAAAAAAAAAATTAGTAATTTTTCAATTTTTTTTTGTATGATTTAATATGAAGGAACTAATTAACTAAATAAGGTGAATGATATTTTTATAAACAAACTATCTATTCTTAGAAAGAATGCAATTCATATTATTTTTAGTACCACAAATCAAACAACCACTAAAAAGTAATACCAGGATAATTAATTTCAGGATAACTAATCACAACATAACTAATCCAGTATAACTAATGACAGCATAACTTGTATCCCAACCAAACGACTCCTAAGAAATCATTCAGTGTGAAGTATAAAGTATAATATTCTCGGGATAAAATGTAGTATTATTTTATCTTGTATTTGGTTGGAGGTATTAGTTAGTCTCAAAATTATTTATTCCACTTTTATACTATAGTGCGAAAATGAATTATTTCAATACATGGTAAGATAACGTATATAGAAAATGATTATCTTAGGATAACTTATTTCCAACCAAACAACCCATAAGTGATCAAAAGGTAAGCTTACTATTTCTTTTTCTATTCCTCAACAGGATCATTATATTATATTACTCATTAATGGGAAAGAATTCTTTTTGTATTAAAACACACATGAATGCTGAGTGCAAAATCAAAGTTTACGAAGAAGAAACAGAAAATTTTCCCAGAAAACAATACTTATTTATATCTTTGAAAATATATTCTACTATGACTTTTTATCCTTCTTTCTTCAGTTTCTTTGTGTTCATCCTTCTTCACGGAAATAAAAAATATAGTTTCTTTTCTTTGGAAGTAAGTTCAAAATTAGAGACGACAAATGTGGTGGGTCGGATTTTAGGCTATGTTAGGTGGTCTGCGTTTAAGGTTATGAGGGGTTGTCTAAAATATTTTTTCTCAAATTGATGTGCAGTGGCTTACGGATTTATGAGGGTCCGTCCTATAACCGCACTACCTACCATCTCTATTTAAAATAGTTCTTTATTTTATTTTATTTGTTATGATTTGATTTTACACAAAATTTAAGGGAAGGTAAAAAATATATTTGAAACTTGTGATTATAAATATGACAGTGTTTGCGTGGGTATAAAAAACTTTAAAAATTATAAGAATGCTAATATCATCTGAATGAGGTAGTAAAAAAATAATATCAAATAAAATAAAATGGAGCAAGTAATATAAAGTGAGGAGAGTATTGGAAGTTTGATCAACTTTCTTTCCTTTTTTCCTTTTGAACTTTTTGGCAACAAGTGAGGCCCTATTGAAATTCATTCATCCTTTTGCATAATAGACTTTTTGACTATAGCTTTTCCAATACTGAAATTATTTTCTTCCACAAAAGAGACGTTTTGGTCAGTTTTTGGTAAGCATTAAACACAACAACTCAATGAGTTGGTGTCATTAAGTATTCCTCCACTCTTAAGGTTGGTTTGGTAGATTATATACGAATAATGCAAAATATGGTATATTAGTAACGCTTGTATTATTAATGTTTATATTAATTATGCTTGCATTAGTTATACTTGTATTTTTCTTATGCTGTGTTTGGTTAAATGTATTAAAAAAATCATGAATTATATAATTTCTAAAAAGAATTTTTTTTTTACACAATACCATCAATATATATGTTGGAAAGGATGCGAATTTTTTTTTTTAGGGGTAATGGGGTCTTTAAGCATGTTAGATCCATTGCATTACTAATACCATGAATTTTGAGATATTAGTAATATACACCTCAATACACAATAGAGTGTATAACTAATGCTTGCATTAGTTATACATAGAGTAAAAAGGTATACCAAATAAGGTACTACTAATACACATTAATCTAATACATGCATTAACATTTCAATACACTCTACCAAACAACCCCTTAGTGTTTAATTCGAGAATTTTGAGCTTTCAAGCAGTTCATCAATTAAACAGGTTAGTCAACTTAACTTTCGAACAGTGTGTTTAGTTTTTGATGCTCTGATCCGTATAGAAGTACAGTTGGAAAAATTATTAGAGAATTTTTATAAATAAATGCTGGTCGGTTTTGAAGAATTTTTTTTATGTAAAGGTTAAGTTTAGTTGTATTATTTTGATATCTCTATTATCGTATTATTTTGTTATTATTTATAAGTGATAGATGAGTGTCAGATGTCTTTGAGAAAATTTTTATGTGTAAAGATTAGATTAAATTATATTATTTTGATGTCTCTATTATTGTATTATTTTATTACAATTTACAGATAGTAGATAAAAGTCGATTGACTTTTAAAAATATTTTTAATAAAAATTATGTTTAATAAATAATTTTTTCACTTTTACATATTCAAAAGATATTAAATTTAATTATTATATTTATTTTTATTATATAAATAAATATTCTATTTAATTTAACATTTAAATTTATTAAAAATAAAATATATGCACAAGTTGCAGACACCTAAGCTAGTCTCTTTACAGAGAGAGTGTCAAGTCAATATATTCGAAAGTAAAATGAAACGAAGGAACTAGTATCTAAGGGATAAATTATAATAAAGTTATTCTTCTCATTTATGATATTTTAAGGGATATCTTTTTCAATCTCTCCCTAACATCAATGATTTGTTTTCACTGTATCTTCTCCTCCACTCAAATTTTCAGCTTTTCATTTTTCAAGATAATAGTTTGCCCGGAAGTAGACAAAAACATAGAGGAATTGAGCAACTATATCAGATTTTTCATCTAGTAAAAAGGTTAGTCTAATAAACTTCAATAAGTTTGTTTAATTGACTTATTTATATCTGCAAAAATATACATCTTTTGCTTCTTTTTTTTCTCCTGATAAAACTTTTTATCTACTATTTATGCATCAGATCCTGAGAATTTGAAAGGAAAGAAATTTGAAAGACACTTCCAATCATGAAAAATGAAGGAGAAAGAGAGAAGGGGGAAGCAAACAACTTTATGGTATGCCATATTTGCTCTACCTTGCTAAAAAATATAACTCTTTTGTACTATTTTGGTTAGATAAAATCCTCTTTGTTTAAAGAAGGGTAAATTAGAAAAATATCATTAATGCCTTCATAATTATCTAATCATCACTTTTTTTTTTTTTTTAAATTGAGGTAGTATAATACTTGTATTAAACTTTTGTATCATTAAATTCACTGCAATATGTGTTAATCCCTCCGTCCTAATTTATATGAATATGAAGTAGTTTGACTTAGCATGAACTTTAAACAAATAAAGATTTTTAAAACTTGTGGTCTAAAATGAGTATTTTTAGAATCAAAGTTACATGTTAACAATTATTTTAATTTCTTATCAAAAGCTCAACTGCAATGAAAATGTATTGGTTGAGTAAAGAAAAAATTTAAGCATCAATTCAATTGATAAACCCCATAGTCGTATAAACCAATGCATAATTTTTTTCCTTCCTGATATGAAATTCAATAAGAGAAATCAATTTAATGGGTTTGCTTATTTCCTTGATATAGAAAATAAATAAAACATTGGTTTGGTCATTTGGTAGGTGTCATTTTCTGCTCTTCACATGGACGTTGTCAACGTTCTGGATTTCATGGAGAGTTTAAAGAATGAAGAAGATCAAAATGCTGTTGAAGTGGCCGATCAAATTGAAAAGGTGAAAATGGTGCTGGCATTTATTTGCACGTACGTCCAGCTTTCTTATTCCGATTTGGAGAAGTTTGAAGTTGTAATGACTGACCAGAGACTAAGGGTTGAAGAATTACTTCAATCAATTATCTGTGATGCTGAGCCCAATGTGGGGATTAAGCACGACGTACATCATTCCCTTCCCTGCCTCATGGATAACATCGATGATTGTATCAGCTCATGTCGTTATTCTAAATCAAGTGCCACCATGACTGACAAGCAGTTGGACTTCCTCCTCCTGAATCTCCATCATCTATCCAAATATCTTGCTGAACAGATTTATCCATTAGAGATGCAGTTTGAGATTCTTCAGAATTTATTTGTCAACATCAGAAATTTCCATGGGTTGATAGTAAATGGTTATGTTGAGCACGAGATTGTGGAATATGTCTTACCTCAATTTCAAGCTATGACTGAGAGAGTTGGACGCTTTATGTGGGATAGTCATATTGATGGAAATTCTTTTCACTTGAAGCTACCTCATCTATTCTTGAAGATTATTCCAATTGAACTGACGGTAATGCACATATGTTACACAAATCTGAAAGATTCACCATCAGCAGAAATTGGATGCTTTATCCAGCAGCTGTTAGAAACCTCTCCAGACATTCTTAAAGAATATATGATTCATCTACAAGAGCACACGGTAACTGTTATTACTGCAAGCATTTCGGGGGCGCGAAACATTCATGTCATGATAGAGTTCCTATTGATTATTCTTACTGATATGCCCAAGGACATGATTCATCGTGGCAAATTATTTGATCTTTTGGCACGTGTTGGAGCACTTATCAGGGAGGTATCAACTCTCGTTCACGACTTAGAAGGGAAGTCAATGAATGAAGAGAGTACCAATGGAACAAATCGTGCAACTCTAGACTTGTTGGAAAATATTGAACTCCTCAAGGAAGATCTCAAACATAGTTATCTGAGAGCCCCAGACTCATCTCAATGTTTCTTCCCCATGAGTGATGGACCTCTCTTCATGCATCTTCTACTCAGACACTTGAATGATTTGCTAGATTCCAATGCTTATTCAATTGCTTTGATAAAAGAAGAAACTGGGGTGGTGAAAGAAGACCTAGAATTCATAAGATCTTTCTTCGTGAACATTGACCAAGGATTATATAAAGATCTCTGGGCTCATGTTTTAGATGTGGCATTTGAGGCAAAAGATGTCATTGATTCAATTATTGTTCGAGATAATGGTCTCTTACATCTTATTTTCTCACTTCCCAATACCATAAACAAGATCAAGCTTATCAAAGAAGAGGTCTCCGTGTTACATGAGATGATTCCCAAGAACAGAAGCCTCACTGTGGTAAATTCTACCAAGAAGCCAGTTGAAAGAAAGTCATTGACAACAGGTAAAGTAATTGTTGGTTTTAAGGAGGAGACAGACTGGTTAATTAGAAAGCTCACCAATGGACCAGCAAATCTAGATGTCATTTCAATCTTTGGCATGCCGGGTTCGGGTAAAACTACTTTGGCGTACAAAGTATACAATGATAAATCAGTTTGTAGTCATTTCGACCTTCGGGCATGGTGCACAGTTTACCAAGAATATGACGAGAAGACGTTGTTGGTGAAGCTTTTTAATCAAGTTACTGGCTCGGATTTGAAGTTCGGTGTTGATGTTGCTGATATGCTGCGGAAACAATTGTTTGGAAAGAGGTACCTGATTGTGTTAGATGACGTGTGGGATATTGATGCATGGGATGGATTAACAAGACCTTTTCCTGAAGCTAAGAAACGAAGTAGAATTATTTTGACGACTCGACAAAAGGAAGTCGCTTTTCATGCAAAGGGAAACACTGATCCTCTTAACCTTCGATTGCTAAGTCCAGAAGAAAGTTGGGAATTATTAGAGAAAAGGGCATTTGGAAATGACAGTTGCCCTGATGAACTATTGGAAGTTGGAAGAGAAATAGCCCGAAACTGTAAAGGGCTTCCTTTGGTGGCTGATTTGATTGCTGGAGTCATTGTAGGGAGGGAAAAGACAAAGACCGCGTGGCTTGAAATTCGAAATAATTTGAATTCCTTTATTTTGAACAGTGAAGTGGAAGTGATGAAGGTTATAGAATTAAGTTATGACCGTTTACCAAATCACCTGAAGCCATGTTTACTTGACCTTGCAACTCTTCGGAAGGACACAGCAATTATAATCAATGTGTTAAAAGCTTATTGGCGTGCTGAAGGCTTTGTGGAAGAAGTGATGGAGGTTTATTTGGATAACTTAATTTCCAGCAGCTTGGTAATTATTTACAATGAGATAGGTCATCACTCAACTTGCCGAATTCATGATCTTGTGCACGACTTTTGTTCGATAAAAGCAAGAAAGGAAAAGTTTTATGACTTGATTAGTTCAAATTCTCCGTCTTCTTCTTCAGATTTGTTGCCTTGGAAAATAACCATGACTCAGCACTTTGGTCTTAACAATTTTTTCCTGTTCGGTTCAAAAAAAAAAAGGCATTCTGGTAAACACCTCTATTCTTTGGTAATAATTGGACACAAGCTGGATTACAGTCTTTCTGATATATGTCACCTAAGACACTTGAGGCTTCTTAGAGTGTTGCAACTGGACCCCAGTTTTATCATGGTGAAAGATTCTTTACTGAATGAAATATGCATGTTGAATCATTTGAGGTACTTACAGTTTGGCACAAAAGTTAAATCTTTGCCTTCATCTTTCTCAAACCTCTCGAATCTAGAAACCCTTTGGGTGATTAACGAAGGATCAGCCTTGGTACTATTACCGAGAATTTGGCATCTTGTAAAGTTGCAAGTGCTGTTAGCGACTGCTTGTTCTTTCTTTTTCTTTGATATAGATACAGATGAACCAATACTAATAACACATGACTCAAAGTTAGAGAACATGAGAATATTACAGAAACTCGTGATTTCCTATTCAAAAGATACCGAGGAAATTTTCAAAAGGTTTCCAAATCTTCAAGAGCTTTCATTTATTCTCAAGGACTCATGGAATTATACAACAGAGCAGAATTGGTTCCCAAAATTGGATTTCCTAACTGAACTAAAAGTCCTCAATGTCGAACTTGAGAGATCAAACACAAATTGGTCGTGGAATTTTCACTTTCCTTCCAATTTGAAAATATTGAGGTTGCGTGACTTTCATCTGACGTCCGATTCATTATCAACAATAGGGAGACTGCACTACCTTGAAGAGTTGACCCTTATTAGACCAATCAACCAGGGGGAAGAATGGAACATGGGAGAGGAAGACACCTTTCAGAAGCTCAAATATTTGAGGTTGGAAGAACTGACTCTTGCTAAGTGGGAGATTGGAGGGGAATTCTTTCCCGTACTTGAGAAATTAGAACTGTGGAGATGTCATAAGCTTGAGGAAATTCCGTCAAGTTTCGGTGATATTTATTCATTAAAAAGTATCAGACTTGTAGAGAGCCCTCAACTTGAAGATTCTGCTTTAAAGATTAAGCAAGATGTTGAAGAAATGACGGGAGAAGACAAGCTTCAGATCCTTGGTCTGAATAATATGCCGTTATGCGACCTTGCTGCTATGCAAGGTTACAGGGAGGGGACACAGATGTCCTAGCTGGGGTTTGCCCCTTTGAGCGCCATTGCCCTACTGGACCTGGCCCAAGCCTATGCTGAGCTCCGAAAGGAGCTAGACGAGGAGAAGAAATGCCGCTTCCGAGACAGCATGCTGGTGAGGTCGTGGAAGGTCATGTGGGCGCGCACCTTCCCAACTAAGTAGCTCCCTAATCTGACTAAGAAATACTGGAGTTCTCGTTCCTCAGCGGCATAGATGAGGAGAGCTTGAATGCCGCAAGCCTTGGAGACGCGGCCACCAGCTAGATGTTTTGCTGTCCTCCCTCCGCCCTCTTTTTATGTTGTAAGTACTTTTGAATTTGGGTTGTCCCCCGTTTGAGGCTTGTAACAAAAAAAATTCACTTTTTCTTTTTCGTTTTAATTTATTGCACTTTAAGACACTTTTCATTTGCGCAGTTCTATAATAATCCTTCTAGTTTATACTGCCTGTTGAATTGATATTTGTCATTTTATTACTTCGAAACCAGGACTGGTTTGTGAAAATTGCAAAAACATAAAAACAGGGGAAGTGGCAGGACACCAAATTTACTCTTTGGTGTTCTGATTCTTGAAGTGGGCATTTGCTAATGTGAAAAGATGTTTACAGTGTTCGATGAAATTCTCAACTGAACCTTTTGTGAATTTTAAGCAGAAATGAGTAGATTATATGATCCCGTTTCATCCCAATAAGCTTTAGGCTATAAGGAAAGAGCTAGTTAAACGGTAATGTGTATAAAGTTTTATGCAGATTTTATACATCAGATCCTGAGATCTTGAAAGGAAGGAGAAGTTACTCTCTTATGTAAAGCAAGCATATAACAATCCTTCCCCAATAAGAAATATTTACTGTCTCCCATCTAAGCAATTATTCATCCATTTCCATCACCACTATCTTTACATAAGGAGAGGTTATTGAAAGGATAGAACATGAGGACCTGAAGCATGAAAGAATACTATATATATATTTGACACATAATTAAGGCATGGGGAATAGAGTACCAAGACATTGATTCATTAAAGAGATCTAAACTGAAGACATACATGACATAACATGAACTTTCACTGGTCATTAAGGGTGTACCATGAGTTCTGTGAACTGAGCATACTGTAAAACATGAGTACATGAGTCATGAGCTGCATGACCTGAGTTTGGAGTTCATAAATTCATGGAATATGATTCGTACTTCTGAGCGAACTGGAACTCCTTATGCTAGGAACTGGGAGTGTACATGATTTTATAGAAAGTGCATGAATATGAGCTATGATCATAGAGCTGACTTGTAAGGCATGAGTAGATGTCGTGATGACTGAAGTACAATAAATTGCACTGAGATATGAATGGGTCAAGCAGGATGCCCGACTGTTGTTTTAGAACTCACTAGCATCACTACTAGAATTGGAAAACTTTACTTGGTTCCTTGTTCTATCACTCCCCCCTCCCCCCCCTTAGATTTTGGCCATTGCTTTAAGTCTGTAGGCCCCTTTAATAAACTCTAAATTGAACTGTAACCACTCTACTCTAGAGTTTGAGATATAACAATACACTTAAATAATAAACTCACCCTAAAAGACTATATCTTAAAGTGTAAAACACTCTGCTAGTACTCCCTTTTGAAATAGAACTCTTGACTTTCTAGAGCCCCAATAGTTATCATATAATAACTCAAACACGTACTAACTTAGAATCTTTAGGAGTATCACCATACCCTAAGTTCATACCATCTAGAATTTCAAACTTTTCTTTCTAGTAGCTTAATCATTGATAATTTAGATTTAGATTCTAACACTTAACATAGATATCTCCAAACTTTTAATAAACTATATACTTAGTACTACCTGGATAGGAATCATGAAACACTAATCCACACAAATTTTATGAACATACTCAACCTTAACAAGCTCTTCTATTATTCTGGTCACTACCCAATCTTTATCCCAACTAAAGTATTAATATGCTTTAAGTCTTGCTTAACTGGGAAATCTCTCTCAAAGTGCTATTAAACAAACTACACAACACCTTTCTGGCTCCCTAGATACATAATCTACTAAATTTAGATAAACATTATCCCTAATTTTTTACTGCTAAAATTCTGAGTTCATGCTTCTAACTCTAGATCATATGCTATCGTAGGATTCTAAGAAGGGATCTGGGGGTACATCTGGATATGGCTTAGTGTATGATTCACATGAAAATGAATTAAATATTTTAAACTTTGGAACATAAAGGCAGTGATGGGATCCTTTCGAGCCCACATGCAATCCCATAACTGCTTGTGGGGACTATTTGAGAAAACTCTATCAGTAGGAATTTAAGCTTGATTGATTTTATTACCTCAAAAATAAAGGAGAGTTAACAAGAATAGAGTAACAAGAATAGAGTACAATGATAAAAATGAAGGAGCAATAAAGGAGGAAACAAACAACTCAGTGGTACGTCATACAATTGTCATCCATATTAGATGTTACGCATATGTTTAACAAATTGTTATTCAAAAGTTCATAATCTGAAGCATAAATAACAAAAGTTTCTTTCTTTCCTTCCCACAACGTCAAAAAGCAGGACCCTTCCTTGCTGCCCTCAGCTCCTCCGCCATGCTCAGTTCACATCCTAGTCGACGTGCTGCTGCTATGCTTTACACTGCAAGTTTTCTGCTACTAAACGTCGGCAAATTCAACTGTAAGTCTCTCGTTGAAACATAAATGGGATTTCTGACTTTCTGATATGATGGGCAAGAAGGAAGTCAAACAAAAGGTTATCCTATATCTCAGTTTTTTCATGTTTTTGTAATTCTTTCAAGATATACCATTATCACAAACTTGTAAAAACTCTACAGGTAATGAAGTCATCGAGAAATTTCATTGCAACAAGAAGTGGGATATTCACATGCAAAGAGAGGCTGCTGTATCTAATGATGAAGATGTTCTAATAGGTGTGGTTATACAACATGTGTCTACATGTGCAACAGTAAATGTTATTAAAAGCCCTCTTGTGCCTATTAATACATCGATGCAGTATACCCCAAACTTCAAGAAAAATGTATTAGTCTTAATGTGAACGGAGAAGATGCAGCTTTACACCTAAGACAGAATTCCAATAATAAAAGAAGTTTAATTTGAGTACTAACACTACTGGTGGTTGTGATAATATAAGGGAAGCTGGAAGAACTAACCCAAATGTGCAAGAGACACTGACTGAAAGAAATGATTCAAAGGTGATGCCACAAGCTATTAGAAGTAGTGAATGTTAGGGCATGCGGAGTTTTGATGATAGACATGTGAATGAAACATGTCGTGAAAGCTCGTCCATCCAAGTGAACAAAGCTTAGCTGCAAACAAGTTATTGATAAGATAACTCTGCGTGCAAACAGGAGTGGATAACACTCATCACATCAGGAGTTGAGTTGAACAAGAAATCTTACAGAGGTGGATAACACTCATCATATCAGGAGTTGAGCTGAACAAGAAGTCTTACGGAAGTTGAATTGAACAAGAGGTCTTGCATAGATAAAAGAAGAGTCCTATTCAAAAAAGAAGTGTGAGAAACGGCAACAATAATAAGAGCAAAAAACTACCTGGAGTCCTAAGGAACATAGAAGATTACATCAACTGAAGGACTCCATGAGATGCTGGCTTAAATACAAGAAACAAAATCAAAATCTTTCACTCATGCACTGATAAAAGCAATTCACTTACTTGAAGAAAAACCTAGTTCCTTACTTAGCAAGTCTTAGACTGTTTATAATAAGACGGTTCTTTGAGTTGTATTGAGTCATTGTTCTAGTCTTAATGATCTATAAACTGAGTTAGGAGTTGTGTCTTCAAGTTAGGAAACTCGAAGACTTGGGAATACTTATCTTGGGAAGATTTGTGTTTTTGTTGTTATAGGAGTTGGAGGTTTTAATTCCTGAGTCTTGTAATTTTGTTAATTGTTGAGGCTCAAGAGTTACAGTGAAGTTGGGGTTAAATTCTGTAGTGGTACAGGTCGTGGTTTTTTACACCTTTCTTGAGATCATGATTTCGTGAAGATTGATGGTGAAACTTTCTTGAAATTGGACCTTTTATAAAAACTCTAGCTTGAGTTCTTGAGAAAAACATCAATATTTTGGATGAATAAGGGCTAAATCCCATGTTTGGAAGCTTATATAGGGGGGCAAATTGACCTTTTTAACCCTGGACCCATAATTTAATTTTCAGTAAAATTTCCCGAATTAGGCCCTTGGCGCGACGCGACGTTATCGCGCTGTGTCACTGGAAATTGACAATTGGCAAACTGCACGGTTGCGCGAGCTATCGCGTTTCCACGTTGTCTATGACTTGGAAGTTTGGTGCGATGCGCCAGTATCGCGGAGCAACTTTAGAAATTGACAATTGCCATTTGAGCTATCTCCGCGACACGCTGAAGGTTCAGGTCAAACACTGTCTCACTAAAAAGGTTCTAACTCTTCGCTCGGGTGTCGGATTTGGGCGAGTTATATATTGATGGAAAGATTATTCAATTTCTCACATGCTAGGAAGTGAAAATTATGGAAATACCACGTGTATAAGGATGAATTCTTATTTCAAAGAAAGTTCTAACATTCTTGAGATGATTTTTGAGCTAAGAAAAAGCACGGGTATTACAGCCAACAAATCATCTTCTATGACCTTGTTGATGTATCTTACCAATATAACCGAATGGACAAACCAAACTAAGCACAATTGCTCCCTGTACTGCTTTGGTATGGTTTTATCCATGAGATTTGTCAACAAATCAGTAACGACCCGAGGCAACCCCCTAGTCATCACACGGTGCTTACGACCCCGAAGGACTACAAGCTAACCCATGAATGGTATCTGCTATGAGTATTGAACAATAATACTGAAATAAATGCAAAATAATGGGCTGAAATGCCATAAGGTTCAAAACATCTAAAATACTAATAAAATATAAAATCTGTAAAACTGAATACTGTTGAAAATCTAGTCTGAAAAGCCTCTAACTGAATCTTTCTGAAAGTGGGGTTGATGGGACAAACTCCCAACTAACTCCATCTATTAAAATACTGCTAAGCTGAAGTACTGAAATAAAAATATATCCTCGATAGCTAAGGACTCACTGCTAAATCTGTTACTGCTGGCTGAATCTGGCTAAGAGCGGTCAGGAACCTGAGCATCCGAAACTATGATATGAAACATCATAGCGCAAGAAACGGGTATGCGATCAGTACGTGGGAATGTACTAGTATGCTAAATGAGGTAAGAATGAATGCATGGGTTTATATGCATGAACAATAACGAAATAAATGACATGCAAGAGCTGGATTAGCATACATGGAAGATCTGTAACTACTAAACATACTGTGCATACTGTAACTGAGTATACTGGAACTAAATCTGATAACTAATAACTGAATATACTGATAATCTGAGATCACTGATAATCTAAATTACTGATAACTGAGTGACTATATCTGACAGTCCTGATTCTGTAGAATGAAACTGAGTTCTATTTTGAAGACTGAGATTGAAACTAAAACCGTGGGAGTTCTCACTTAACTGACATGTCGATGGAATCACGTTGCCTTACTGAAAATTGACAATTGTGAACTGGTCTATGACACGATGTGCCACTATTATGGAGCAATACTGGAAACAGAAAATTGCTATTTTAAGACACTCAGCAGCGCGTTACTGGCCTGAATGATGACGTTTAACGACTGAAACTTAAAATTGCCATAACTTTTTACTCGGTTATTGGAATTAGGCGAATTTTACATTGTTGGAAAGCTTATTCAACTTCCCACACAACAAAGAGTCAAAATCTTAAAATTTCCACATGTAGAAAAGAACATTCATCCTTAAAGAAAGTCTTTGATATTTTTGGGATGAATTTAAGTTGAGTAAAAGTACATGGTGTTACAAAATTCGATGCTTTGTAGCCACGTTGAGCAATGTCAAATAACCCATCTTTTTTTTCCTTGCGTTTTCTTGCCTTGGATCTTTTGCGGGGTGTTCCCTTGGCGATAGGTGGTTCTTATGGACGATGGAATCTCAAGCCCGTTACTATGGCTAACTATGGGTAATCTGTTGCATCAGATTGGTCATCATTGATTCGCTCAATTTTGTGTTACCCTTTTGTAATGTTCTTTTTGTTCTTCTCATGTTTGACATCAAATGTATTTCTCTTGTTTGCAGATAAAAAAAAGTAAAATTGGATCCACTTTTGCTCGACTAGCATTAAAGGCTAGAGTAAAGATGGGTTTGGAGGAATAAGCTGCTTGTAGATGGAACACTTCATATGTGGGAGGTATGTATTACTGATCAACTTATCATGAAAACACACATCCAGTACAATGATTTTGTGAATATTTGCTTTTTACCTAGTAGACATTAATCCTTCAAACAAGATATGACATTTTACAGTTAAGATTGTTAGGTTCAAACTGGTAAGGCTGAGGGACTAAGTAGGTGGTATCAATAACATGTTATAATGTAATGAACGTTTATGCTCATGTTTTTGTGTCAAGTTTGGGGAGGTTCAAGTTTTTGGCGGTAGTGTAAATATCCAATAGTGATTGAACCGGTTTTAATGGATCAATGGACTTCTTGAAAGGCCTCCGAAGCCTCGCACTGCAACAAACAATGATGGAACCAATATAAATTCCCATGATCCAAATTTATATGGATGGGTTGCTGGAGGAGACTATTATACAACAGTTGGCGCTTGGGAGAATACCTGTGCGGGAATGGGGAGGTTGAGAAGGCCATATATCATCTTAGACCCTTTTTAAGAAAAAACACAAGGTAAAAAGAAAAGTGTAGTGAAATTGGCTGATGAAATTGACATGAAAAATGAAAAAACTAGATGAGCTGCGAATATGAAAGTGTATCCAAAAATGAAAATCCATCAGTTGTTGAAGAAAAAGAAGAATGGTCAAGAGGACTGAAGCTGGTCACTTTTCTAGAGACTGCAACTAGCGAGCGTGACCTCAATGAAGACCCACAAAATGCAGGACCAGAACTCTAAGGAAGAAGCTTAGCAAGCATGGAAGGTGGTAAGATTGTCATTCAAAATTAAAACCTGAACCACCTACTCCTGAATTAAAAATATGGGATCAAGCCAAAGTGGTAATTTCTCAAGTTAAACTTGCATCCCATGCCTCCTGTTTATGGCTCTCGTCAGGTCAAAGGCAGTGGAAACACAAAGGCACGGGATTTCTGTCCAACTTCAGACCTTTTTGTTTCTACTGCCATTGACCTGATCATAGCCACAAACAGAAGGCATGACATGCGAGTTAGACTTCAGAAATTAATGCCTTGGCTTTCCTTATTTTTAATTCAGGAGTTGTTGGTTCATGTTTCAATTCTGACTGACAATCGTACCAATTTCCTATGCTCACGAAGCTTCTTTCTTAGAGTTCTGATCTTGCACTTCGTGAGAGTCTTCATTCAGACCACGCTCACTAGTTGTATTCTCGAGCAAAGTGTGTAGCTCTATTCCTCTTGACCATTCTTCTTTTTCTTCAATGGCTGGCGGATTTTTATATTTGGATACACTTCCACGTTTGAAGCTCATCCAGTTTTTTCATTTTTCATGTCAATTTCATTGGCCAGATTTTCTAGAAGTTCCTTACTTTCTTCCCTGTGTTTCCTCTTAAACAAAGTCTGAGATGATATATGGCCTTCTCCACCTCCCCCTTCCTGCACATGTATTCTCCAAGCACCTTTTGCTGTATAAAATTCTCCTCCAGCAATCCATCCATATAAATTTGGACTAGCGGAATTTCTATTGGTTCCATCATTATTTGTTGCAGTGCGAGGCTTCGGAGGCCTTGTAAGAAGTCTATTGCGCCATTTAAACTGGTCCAATCACTATTGCATATTTACACTGCCGCTAAAAACTTGAACCCTTCCCCAAACTTGACATAAAAAAATGAGCATAAACCATTATTTAATTGTAATAGGGTATCGACACCACCATCTTAGAACCCTTCGGCCTTATTAGTTCTCACCTATCAAACTAAACTACACAATGCAGGATCTTGTTTGAAGGATCAGTGTCTAATCAGTAAAAAAATGCATTCATAAAATCATTGCACTTTATGTGTGTCTATCGCGGTAGCCTAATCAATAATACATAACTCCCACGCATGAAAGTGGATCCATGCACGCACCTAATACTTTCTACCCCATCAAGATAGTGTTGTTTATTCATCTGCACTCATGTGATGACTATTAAAAAAGAGGTGTGAAGAGTCGTGACTCTTTCATCTTAACACATTCAAAATAGCTGATGAATTGAAATCACCATCTGTTGCAACTGATGAATCAACTATTGGAAGAAATCAAAACATCTCCTCCAACATATGGTCCATCCATCGCAACAGATAATCCATATGTTGCAACAGATGGTAAATTTGTTGCGACAGACCAACTACTATTTATTTATCTACACGTATATGATGACTATTAAAACAAGAGGTGAAGAGTCGTGACTTTTTATCTGACACATTTAAAATAGCTTATGAACCGAATTCTCCATCTGTTGCAACTGATGAATCAGCTGTTAGAAGAAATCAAAACATCTCCTCCAACATATGGTCCATCTATCGCAATAGATAATGTATATGTTGCAACAGATGGTAAATCTATTACGACAGACCAGACAGTGTTTATTCATCTGCACATATGTGATGACTATTAAAAAAGAGGTAGAGGTGACTTTTTATCTAACACATTCAAAACAACTGATGAATCAAATTCTCCATCTGTTGCAACAGCTGTTAAGAGAAATCAAAACATCTCTAAAAGATGGTCCATCTGTCGCAACAGTTAATACATATATTGCAACACATGTCTCATCTATTGCACATACAGATAATCTGTTGCAACAGATGGTAAATCTTTTGCGACAGATGGACTATCTGTTGCAACAACTCAATAATAATAGTTGTTATCAAGTCTCAAAACCATTTTGAAAAGGTGAGAAGTATTAATGTAAAAAAAAGTCGCGACTTTTCACAGAAAAAAATGCCACCAGTTTGAATGTAATTAATACAATGGAGCTTAACATACGTGCCTTTTGTTCTTACACATCCAGATTCAATCATCTATAAATATGTCTCTCCTTAATCTTCATTCTACTAAACGTTATTTATTTTTTGCATTTTTTCTTTTCGTGTGACATCTTCAACCATTTTTTTTCAAAGAGCATATTCCTTTATCGGTGAGGTAATTTTTTTTTTGGTGTAAATCTACCAGTTTGTGGTATACATTGTATTACATTTGGACTCTTTTCTTTACATTTGTAAATTCATGTGTGTTTCTAGATATGGCTGATCGTGTTTGGGACATTGCTATTCTACACGACACAGTGAGGGAACTTCAGAGGCAGGTTAATGACCTGCAGAGGGAGTCGATCTCCGTGAGAGCGACGATGTTCAGAGAGATGCAGAGGCTAATGAGGGCCCTGTTGCTGCGAGTTGATTCGCCTGCTGTCATTAATGATGATGATGATAATAATAATAATTAGAATGTGTTTTTTCTTTTAGCATATGTATTTTAATTTTTTTATATCGGATCTATACCTAATGTATTTTATTTTTTGTTTAATGAAAAAAATATTTTTAGTCGACTTTGGTTTTTTAATTCTTATTAAATTTTCATTCTGTCTATTTCTTTTTCTAAACATACATGCTAACATGTCGAAGGTTAGAGGTAAGAAGAAATTTTGAATCCAGTAGCAATAACAATTTTAGCTTTTGAGTTCTTTCAATAGATGGACCATGTATTGAAATAGATTGGTCATCAATTGGGTTTCTGTCAATAGATTATCCATCTGTTGCGATAGATTTATCATCTGTTGGAGGAAAACATTCTAGTTTGATGGAACTGTGTTGTGTTCTTCCATCTAATATCCATCTGTTGCCACAGATGGATAATCTGTTGAAAATACTTGTGGTCAGCTGTATTATTTAGTTCATGTTTTGACTTTTTTTATTGATGCACAAGTTATTAAAAAAGATATTTTATATATAATAAATGATAACATTACGTTCACAACAATGATTTAAATAAATAAAAGTACACCACAAACAACAACAGAAGTTTTTGCAATTACAATGATCATGGTGGATTACGATCCAGGCATGTAGTTCTTTTGTGGCCAGCGCGCTTACATACAGGGCACTTGTTTCTTCTTGATGAAAATGATTCTCCAACTCCACGCCTCCTCTTATATGGCTTTCTTTCCGATTTGATAGTGCTTGGGTCAATACATAGAAGAGGTATTAATCTCTCCATAAGCTCTGCAGGAACAACCCAAGATTCTTCGGGAGGCACCGGAGTAATATGCCATTACATGCCAGTATATATTTTTCCATCGAATAATATTAAGAGGAGTGCTCGTAAACTTCAGTTCCATATATATGACCGTATTGAGATCGAAGCGCTGCCATAGCGTGTGGACAGGGTATTTTGTTCAAGTCAAAAACTCTGCACGTACAAGATCTTGTGTGAAGATCGACCGCGGCAACATTACCATGATCAGTGATACTAACTTTGTAATCTGCTATTTTATAAGATCATAACCTATTCCCCAAACTGGCGTTCGTTAATATTATTTTTTAATTTCCAGAACAAATCGAGTTCTTTTTGGACCCTTGAACTGTACATGTCTTTCGTTAAAAAATCAGCCACACTTCTTATTTATTACTTCAAACATAGCCTTGATGGGAAATTCTCTTTCATCGCCAAATAATGAATTCACCGATTCAGCTATGTTTGATGTCATAATATTGTACCTATACAAAAGAATCACTTAGTATGACATCATACTAAACTTGTAACTCAAATAAGATATTAAATTCATAAGAATGTACCTATCTGCCAAACAGAATGCACGGTTCCATCTCTCGAAACTGACACATATGAGAAATTCTGCTACCTTGGGATTCACATCCGTTATTTGATTGAAATAGTCTAAAAACTCCTCTCTACTATATGCTTTAGCTGCTCTATAAAAAAGGGTCATGACCCTTTCGTTGTGATAGTTGGTCTAAATGTTCTCTCCAAGATGCCTGATGCAACAACCAAAGTAAGCTGAAGTGAAGAAAATTGAACTCATCTTTAGAATACTTGGATGACTATCCAAAATGAAACACAACTCTTCGGTATCTTCGACATAGCTTCGCAGTTGTTCATAAAAAATCCATAAGAGGCATCAAATTCCTTGTCCTCTACACAAAAAATGACAGGAAAGCTATGATTCTCTGCATCCTGCATCACCGCCGCTAGCAGAACTCCATTATACCTGCTCCTCAAGAAGGTACCATCGATGACTATGCCTTTTCTCAAATATCAAAAACCTTAAATCCAAGCACCATAGGATACAAAAAAATACTTGAACCTTTCATTTTCATCAACATGCAATGCTGTCTTACTTCCGGGATTTGTTGACTCAATCATGTAATTGTAGGACTCCAGTACTACATACCCATGCTTGTGTGTCCCCTTAACCAAGTCCTTGGTAATCCCCATGGCCGTATATATCTTCCAATAACTTACCAGGATACCCAATTTTGTAAGGATTTGATTGGCCATAACCCTTGTTGAAGGGCCTTTGCCATCGGGGAAACTACCCCTAAAATATTCATCGAGGACCTTTGTCGTGGCATGAGGATTTTGGCCCGAGATGTGCTACGAACCACATATGTAATGCTTTTCATGTTTATGAATGACGTATCTGTCAGAACTTACGTACTTCACAGCTCTCTACCACCACTTCCAGTTATGATTAATACATTTGAAGTAAAAGACACTACTAGAATTAATCACCTTCTTTAATCTGAAATCTTTTTTCAAGAAAGAAATAAACAAAGTGGTAGATAGTTCATTCTTATCCTTGAATGACATTCCAATAAAAAATTTGGTCCCGTCGTCTTAAAGATTTCCAGACTGTGTCGATTGAGAAGAACTACCCATCGTATTGGTCGCATCAACGGGCGTAGGTGTTTGATCATCATCTGGAATATTCAAGTCTAGATCATCCAACCTATTATCAAAGATGTCTTGTTTTTTTTTCTATGTTCTGGTTCTCATTCTCTCTCATTTTTTCAACCACATACACCCATAACACCAGCCTTGATGAATCACTAAGATAAGCACGCAACTGAACCTAATCGGTTATCTTAAAAGATAGTACCTTTGATTTTCAAAGGAGCTGTGCATGTAGCTGATGACGAGTTCTTTTGATTGATAATTTAGTCCGCAATAAATTTTGATTAAGTTTACAAAATCATCATTCAAAACATCACTATGGACTGTCATAGCTATCGTCTCTACAATTTCACCCTCGTTCCAATGCCATACATATCGATTGCTCTTCTCGATCCATTGACCATGACAATCCACCCCTGTTATTATTGATCCCTCCATTAGTTGTACCTAAATAAAGTCATTTGTTAAAAAAAGTTAATAGTGATATCATAGTGTCGTAAATGAATCCCAACAGATGTGTAATCAGCCACAATAGATTAATTACCTATTGGGATTCATTTTACGCTCCTGAAGCTGATTTCAACAGATTAGTCATATGTTGTAACAACTGAATCATGTATTGCAATAGACTATATATCTATTGGAATTGATGTTACAGTATTGAGGCACCTTTGAAGCCAATTCCAACAGATGAGTGACATGTTGCAATAGATAATTAACCTGTTGCGATAGATAACTTATCTGTTGCAACAGACAATAATCTATTGGAATCGAGGTCAAGTTCTATTACAACAGGTTACTAATAGTTGCAACGGATATTTACCATCTATTGGAATCGAGTTCAGGTTATGTTGGAACAGGTTAATAATCTGTTGCAACAGATATTTACCTTGTTGCAACAGACAACACGTCTATTGGAATCGAGTTTAGAATCTGTTGCAATAGGTTAATAATCTGTTGCAACAAATATTTATCACGTTACACCTGATAACTAATCTATTTAAATAGATTAATCATCTTTTGCAATAGATGACCCATCTGTTCGTTTGATGTTATGACCTATAGAACCATAAACATGAATGTAATATATCAGTATTCCATTGAAACAGATGTCTCATCTGTCCCAATAGATGATTTATCTATTTAAACAGATGGCTCTTATGTTGGATTCATGATCGGGTTTTATCCATTGTTGAGAAATAGCACAATAGTAGTTACCCAAATGACAAATTCAACTAAAAATCATAATTTGACTTACCAAAGTCTTCTATGAAGTAATGCCAAGGTGGAAAGTGATGTACGAAACAAAATTTGACCTAAGAAATTGGTCAAATAGCAACAGTAGCGGTAACAACAACAACAAAGACAATGGTCAACAAGAAGAAGATGAAGATGGAGATGATAATGAAGTAAAAGATGATGATAATGAAGCAGAAGATGATGAATAAAGCAGCAGCAATAATGAAGAGCAAAAATCACTAAGAGAGAGAAAATAATAATTGATGAGAAGAGAGATAAAGGCGCCTTTATTCCCTCTGTTTCCCGTTATATTAGGTAAACATTTGGATCAAAGTATAAATTTAAAAACTTCTGGGCTATTCCCAAACTTACCAAACTTTTTTAATCCATAATAACGTAAGTGTCACCTCCACTCAATAATTAAAACTTGTGTCACCTACACCTCATTTAAAAACTCTTTTGTCATCTATAGCCCAAAGCCCCCAGTATCTTACATGTGAGAAATTACAGAGCCGGCAGAACTGTTTATTTCACAAATGTGGGTTTTATGGATCAGTAATAATGCCGAAAATTTGAATGTGATATTATAGATTCAATGTTTTTGTAAAAACCTAATTTATCAATTCTAACGAACTCATCAAACTTTAAATTTAATTCAGATAGGAATTAAAAGAAAATGGTAAGAATACTTATTTTTCATTCACAAAAAGCAAATAATTTCGTAAAATTCTAAAATGAAGGAGATTCCTCTAATTCACTGTTGTAAGAGACATGTATGGAGAATTTATTGTTTCATTACTCAAAAAATACATGATACAAATACATAAAGAGACTAAGCTAATTATAGTAACTAGATATTGAAATTCATATAAATCAGTTATCCTATCATATACAATCATATACATAATTTTTTGTGATTATATCCCACTCCCCCTCAAACTGTAGCATAGATATTGATCATGCCCAGCTTGTTACACAAATAATCAACTCGTGCTCCAGTTCACACTTTTGTGAACAAATCAGCTAGTTGCTCTCCTAGCTTCACGTAACCAGTGAAAATAAGATTTTCCTGAATCGTTTCATAAACAAAATGATAGTCAGCATCAATAAATTTAGTTCTTTCATGATACACTAAATTTGAGGCAATATGAAGAGTAGCTTGATTATCACATTAGAATTTTTTTGGTGTATGATGCTTTAGATCAATTTCTATTAAAAGGTGATGTATCCACATAATCTTACATGTAGATTAGGACATACCTCTGTTATCGAATTATACGCTAGATTAAGATACAACACTTCACTTCTTACTCCTCTATGATACTAGGTTTCCTCCAATAAAGACACAATAGACTATTGTCAATCTCCTATTAATCTTGGATCCGGCATAGTCAGCATCTGCAAAGAATTTAACATGGGTATGACCATGATTGGTATACAATATGCCATGTCCAGGAGCTTTTTTCAAGTAACATAGAATCTATTCTAATGTTTCCAATGTTTGATTGTAGGTACAAACATGAATTGGCTAACAACACTTACCGCAAATGCAATATCTGAATGAGTCACAATAAGGTAGTTTAACTTCCCAACTAACCTTCCATATCTTTTAGGATCATCAACAGGATCGTCATCGTCTTTTACAAGATGCACATTAGGAATCATTGGAGTACTGAAAGGCTTCGCTGCCAACTTTCCAGTATCTACAAGTAGGTCAAAAAATACACTTTTTTTTAGACAGAAAAACTCTCTTCTTTCTACTATTTACTTCTACTCCCAAAGAGTATTTCAACTGACCCATGTTCTTTGTATGGAACCTAGTATGAAGGAAAGACTTAAGGGAAGATATCCTTTCAAATCACTTCCCATTATGATTATGCTATCAACATATACAATAAGGAAGATAGTACCAATTTTTGATTGTCGATAGAAGACTGAGTGATCACATTTACTCATTTTCAACTCAATCCTAAACTACCTTACTGAACTTGCCAAACCAAGCCTATGGACTCTGTTTCTAGCCATACAAAGACACTTCAAATGACAGACTTCCCTATATTCCCACTGAGCAGCAAAATAGGTGGTTGTTCTATACACTTCCTCCTGAAGATCACCATGAAGAAATACATTCTTGGTATCTAACTAATTTAAAGGCCAATTCTTGGAAGCAACTATAGAAATGAATAAGTGTATAGAAGTGAGTTTGGCAATAGGGGAGAAGGTGTTTGCATAATCTACCCCATAAGTTTGAGCATATCCTTTAGCCACAAGTTTGGCCTTAAGTTATGCTACAAAACTATCTGGATTAACTTTAACTACGAAGACCACTTACATCCTACTGCTTTCTTTTACTTGGGCAAATCCACCAAATGCCATGTATGGTTTTCCTCTAAGGCATGTATGTCATTAACCATTGTATAAGATCATCAAGGATAATTCAAAGCCTCTTTCACTGTTTTGTGTACAGATATAGAGTCTAGAGAAACAATCAATGATATAGACATGGAGGATAAGAAATCATAGGAAACAAAATTAGCAATGGAATATGTGAACTTGCATTTATGTGTATCTTGCAAAAATTAAATATAGTAAGAGAATTAGGGAAAAAATCCTACCACCTTCCAAAGAGATAATTTGATAGGTCAATTAAGTACCATTTCATAACTAATAATAAGACCAAGTCTGGGCTGTGTTACAGGACTGAGTTGGCTATAGAACTCGAGGTAAAATGAAAAGTGAATATCGACTAGCGATCAATCATATCCAAGGGATATATGTGGAACGAGAACCTCGGATGCAATAGTTCCTAGATAGAGTTATGGACCTCTAGTGCACAAGAAGCTCAAATTCTAAAGTACCTTTGGTAGGAGACTGATTAGTTGTTATTTTTTGGATCAAATAGGTTTTATTTTATGGTAAGTTTAATCTATTTTTAGATGTAATAGCACTATTTAAGGAGAAGTTGATGATCAATAAAGGCATGCAGTTTTTACCAAAAAAGAAAAATAAACTTCTCTGTGTCTCATCTCTTCTAACTCATCTCAATTTTCAGTTTTTAATGGTATGAAAACCAACAATTAGTATCTAGAGCTATTTTTCTTAAGGGGCATGTGAGTGAAGAGATGGATTATGAAAATAGTTTTTCACGAATGGCGCCACCTGTTTTTTATGGTGAAAATTATCAATTATGGGTTGTGAGAATAGAAACATACTTGGAGGCTCTTGATCTATGGGAAGCTGTAGAAGAGGATTCTGAAATTAATCCGCTGCCAAATAATCCCATCGTAGCCCAAATCAAAAGTCACAAGGAAAAGAAAACCACGAAGTCTAAGTAGAAGGCATCTCTATTTGCTTCTGTTTGGACAACTATTTTTACAAGAATTATGTCTCTCACATCACCAAAAAAAATTTGGGATTATCTGAAGAAAGAATATATTGGAGATGAAAGAATTCGAGGAATGCAAGTATTGAATTTAATAAGAGAGTTCGAGTTGTTGAGAATGAAAGACTCCAAGATAGTCAAAGAGTACTCGGACAGATTGCTTGACATTATTAACAAGGTAAGATTACCAGGCACTGAATTTAAAGATTCAAGAATTATTGAAAAAATTCTTGTTACAGTTCCGGAAAGATATGACACATGTATAACTATCTTGGAAAATACGCAAGATTTGTCAAAGATTACCTTGGCAGAATTGTTAAATTCTTTTCAGGCACTGAAACAGAGAAAACTTATGAGGACAAATGGTATGGTTGAAGGAACCTTAGTAGCCAACCACAAAACTCAAAGAAGGGGTAAAAATTTAAAAAAATATCCACTTTATGAGAACTTTGGAAAAATGGGTCATCCACCATACAAATGTTCGAAATGGCCAGACACTAAGTGTTGCAAGTGCAATCAACTTGGCCATGAAGCAGTAATTTGCAAAAGCAAATGTAAGAACCATGATGCAAATGCACGTGTGGTCAATGAAGAAGAAGAGGAAGACCATATTTTTATTGAAACATGTATCTCAAGTAAAGTTTCAACAGATTTTTGGTTAATTGATAGCGGTTGCACCAACCATATGACTTATAATAAGAGATTGTTTAAAGAATTAAAGCCTACTGAAATATCCAAAGCTAGGATCAGAAATGGTGACCAGGTCGTTGTTAAAGTAAAAGGAACTACTGTCATCAAAATAAGTTTGGTAATAAAGCAATTTTAGATGTTCTTTATGTACCTGATATTGATCAAAACTTATTGAGTATTGTTCAGTTGGTAGAAAAAGGATACAAACATTGTCTCATCAATGATGGTGCTGGAAAAGAAATTTTAACTATTAAGATAAGAGGTAAACATTTCTTATTTAATCCAATGAAAGATGTTTCTATAAAACATGAAAAAGATCATAGGATGGAAAAATTAGAAGATGATCCTCTAATTGAAAAAGCACAAGCAATATGTGAACCTGCTAGGTTTAAAGGAGATTTCAATGATCCTAAAGGAATTGAAGCTAAGAAGGAGTTATCTATGTTTCAGAAAAATAAAACAGGTACGTTTAAATTCAAGATGCAAACGAAGAAGGAAGACATCCCAAAAAGATTTAATAGTCAAAGGTTGCATTCAAGACACTACTAGAAAAAACAAGAAAAGTGACCACAAAAACCGATAACATGTAGTCGATATTCCTGTTTTTGCGACTACAAGGTGTGGTCGGAAAAAGAGTGGTAGCTTTTTTAAAACCAACCACATGTGGTCGCTTTTTTTAAAAAAAATATATATATATATATATATTTAAAATTCAATATTATTTTTTAAAAAATATATCAATTTTTATTTTTTATACAAAAGGGACCACCAATGGTCACTTTTTTATATTTTAATAAAAATAAATTTTAAAAAAATGCGACCACAAGTGGTTGTTTTTGTTTTTAAATTAATTAATTAATTTTAACAAAAGCGATCACATGTGGACGGTTTTGTTTAAATTAATTAATTAATTTTATATACAAAAGCGATCACATGTGGTCGCTTTTGTATATATTAATTAATTAATTTATATCAAAAGTGACCACATGCGGTTGGTTAATTTATTTAATAAAATCATTTTTAATTAATTATAGTAAAGTGACCAAATGTGGTCGGTTTTTTAAAACAATCCAGCATAGCGACTATATGTGGTAACTTTTTTGGAAAATATTTATAAAAGCGACCACTTGTGGTCGCTTTCTTTGTAAAATTTTCCAAAAAAGCGACCACATGTTGTCGATTTTTCTGGTAATTTTGTAAAAAAAATAATAGCAGATATCTATGCTACATTCTATCAAACCTGCTATACAATACAACCCACCAATCAACATTTAATAAAGAATCAACAACCATAAGAATACAAACATTAAAAATCAAATTATTTACAAAATTTATCAAGGTTCCAAATCCAAACTACAAAACATATAAAAGAATAAAAATTACAACTCATCATCCGCATCCACATTCTCAGCCTTACCCATAGGATATGATTTTTTCTCTGTGGTGTAATAATCATCCAGTGGGCTTAGGTCTTTTGCAGCCCGAGCTGCATCACCAGGACAAGGAGGAAGAATCCGTGTAGATTGAAGAAAAGAGTTGATCTTCTCCTACATCACTCCTCATTTGTGTTGTTGTTTTCTCCTCCTCATTCTTCTCCCTCTCAGTCTATGCAAGAAGCTCTTTAGTGAGTTGAGAAAGTGTATTTTTTAGCAAATCAATGATTTCCCTATCAACTTATGAGGGAAAGGATGAATCACTGAACGAAGACCTAATATTCTTGTTAAAGCATTTCCTGTGGTAGCCGTAGTATGTGCCTCTAACTGGAGAACCCACAGTTTGTTTCCAGTACTCCTCCTGTACATCTTCAGGTATTGTTTCACCCTAACCTTCAAGAGGCTAAACACTGCGATACTTATTAATGAACTGCATATATTTGTCTTATATTCAAAGTAAAGTTAAAATTAATAGTAAAAAAGTATTAAACTAGTCGTACTTGAATAATATCAACTTTGAGAAAAAAATTCATAAATACAAATGTGATTCTTACATGGGGTAGATTTTGCACGATGCTCAACTCATACATCTTCATCTGTTGGGTTCTTTTTCTTCTTTATATGGGTCTCCTCGAATACCTCATGAAAAGCTACCTTCCTACCCAATTTTTGTTCCTGCATATGATAAAATTATTAATCTTCAAAAAATAAAAATAGAAACAAACAATTAATCCTGCAAAAGTTAAATACCATTTTTTGCTCTACAGTAATCCGACTACCAACTCCAGCAGTATGTAGAGAGCCACCCTTGACCGATGCCCTGGCTTTCTTTTCTTTTCACTCAACTTTTGGTATTCTTCGCTATTCCAATAGCGAAGATAATCTTGCCACATTCTTTCGTCTATAAAACTTGGTCTTACCCTTTTTTGTTTGGCATAATCCAACAGAGCGTTCATTATTAGTCTTGCTCGTTTATAAAAATTCTTCCGTATAGCAAAGTAATTTGTTGGATCCCACCAGAAATATTTCTACAACCAAAACAAAAGTTTAAAATTTAAATTTTTGTTCTAACAATGTGTTAAGTAGTCGATAAGTTAAATCTTTACCTGAAATTCTTTAAACATTTCATTTCTATCAAATTCTAGAACCTTTTGCCAACTGGTCTAATAGCCTTTGAAGTGCCGACAAATGGATTTAGTCATAATTTTTATAATTTTATCATCGGGCAAAAACCTACAACACACGATCAAATATTAATATCATAGAGCATAATAATATAGTAAATGAAAAATGAATAATGTTCTTATATTTAGAAATCTTTCCCTACTCCATATGGAATCATATACTACATCTGATGATCATCTTTGTCTTTGGGCTACGGAACAAGTGTTGCAGAATGCACTGTCATGGGTGGATCTGAAGCACTGGATGGTATACCTCAAAGATGAAGATATGTCAACCCAATACATCCAGCAGAATCACTGTGAGTACGTAGGTGACTGCTAGTAGAAGGTATTGCAGACGATGGTAGATGATTGTGTGTGCCAGCGGTTGTCTGATAGTACTGTGATGGAGGTGGCATGGTGATGGGAGCAGAATAGGTCTCTGTAGAGCCATGAAGTGGAACCACGTGCGTAGGATTAGGAACTGAATGATGTGAAGACCTAGAAGAAGAGGGTCGTGCTGGCACGTGATCTAACCGACCTTCAGATATATAAATACCTATCGGTCATCTATAAGGCAGAGGTTGTTTTTTTATTTTTTTGAATATTTAGGATCAACTTTTTGCTTACCTTTGTCACCTTTACCTCCCATCTAAATTATGTAAAGTTTACAAGTAGTTAGTCCTTACAAAATGAATATAAGAAAATGTCCCTTTTAGAATCTTATAAAAAAAGAAGATTTGTTCTGAAAACAACACACATCCATTTTCAAGTCATTAATACACATTCCAAGTAACTAATTTCAAGTTCCTAATTCACATTTCAAATCACTAAATCAGTATTAAAACACCAGTGAAATAGTTACATAACCATAGCAAGTTTAGGCTTGCTCCAACAACACAAGAAAGACAGGAATATTTCTAATACTATATAAAAGATGGAAAAGTGACAACAGTAATCTTACTCAGGATATTACATATCAATCTTAAACAAGAAATATAAAGGTAAATAGTACAAAGCATAAGGACATCAATACATAACAAATACAACCTACACAAACTAATTTTCCTCTCACAAAGATTCTCCACTACACCATTCACCCTCTTCGAAAGTTTCCTCATCTTCTACCCAGTTAGCCTTTTCTTCTGCAATATTAACTTCTTTAAATATATTTTTTGGGTGGTTCAAACTATCCACTAAATCAATGTCCACTAACTGGTGATCAATCTGCATTTCATTTTGATACGCAGTCTCCAACACATTCTCAAATTTAACCCATCCTATAGGATTTTTTTATTTCTTTGAGCAACGGATAAGGAGAATAGTACACTTGTTTAGAATTTTCGAGAACAAAGGGATCTTAAATAGGATACATCCTATTGTGCTTAACTTCAATGATGTTATGCTCTTTAAGTACTCTTGTGCCTCTTGTGCTTGTAACAAACCACTTACATCGAAAGAGTACTACTATTTTTATTTGCAAACCAGCGTATTCCATTTCTAAGATCTCTTGTATGATGCAGTAATCAACATCATCAACACCCTTAACCCAAACACCACTATTGTTTGTTTTCCTTGTTTTAGAGTATTTTTTGGTGGAAAATTTAAATCCATTTACTGTGTAATGGTAAATTGTATGAGCTTCAACTGGTCCCAAATAAATATCTTTCAAGAACTGATCGTATGCAGCCGCATTTGGTGAATGGTATACCTAAAAATATTATATATATATATATATATATATATTAGTTGAAGAATGTTTAAATTTTTAAAATCTATTAAAATATTAGTACACTTACGTACCTCATATGTAAATCATGTTGCAAAGGATTCATACACTTGATTTTGGTGGAATTGAGTCTTAAATAAACTGGTGATCCAACATATGAAACACAATTAGTTTCCTTAGTGAAATGAGTAAATAAATATGATATGTTGATATTTAATATCCTTAATTTAGAAAGGGCTCAACTTCCGAGCAATTCAGCAAGACATACACAGTTGTTGCTTTGTGCTCCATGGTAGTGAGCCTACGAAATATGGTCTTTTTGGCTTTACTTCCAGATTGATTGAAAATTGATATTAGTTGCAAATGAGGCTCATTCTCATCGTCCTGATGTCAATTCGGTCTGTTTCTTAAATAAGAAACTTGATCACCAAAGTAGTATGAACAAAATTGAGATGTTTCTCTTGCAAGATATGCCTCAACTATAGAGTCTTCCACCCTATATTTATTTTTAGGACCCCTTTTTAATTTTCCAATTGTCCTGCATAATATTAAGATTAGGTGTTTACTATATAAAAATAGATATGTATGAATTTGAAGAATTATTTAATAAATTAAACATGTTGCAATTGCTTACCGCTCGCTTGGATACATCCACCTAGTTTGTACTAGACCGCCTAGCTGAGCTTCGTGGACAAGGTGAATGAGAAGATGTTCCATCACATCAAAGAACCCAAGTGGAAAAATCTTCTCCAACTTGTTGGTGATAACAACAATATTACTTTCCATTCGATCCAGATTTTCTTCTTTTAATGTGGTGGAACATAAGTCTTTGAAGAACAAACTAATCTCTGCTACCGATTTTCATATGTTTTTAGGCAAACCAATAAAAGCAATTGGAAGTAATCGTTCCATGAAAATATGACAATCATGGCTTTTCATTCCATGTAGGATTCTTTATGCCATATCAACCCTCTTTCCCAAATTTGAGGCATATCCATCGGGCATCTTTAAACTTTGGACCCACTCACATATTTTTTGCTTTTGGTCCAACTTGAATGTATAACTATCCTTAGCTTAAGAACATTGCCATTGGTCCCCTCCTTCAAGTGTAATTCCCTACACTTGCAATATTTTGGTAAATCAAGTCTAGCCATAGGATTATCCTTTGTTTTGCCGGTAACATCCAAAAATGTGTTGAACAAGTTGTAAAAATAGTTCTTCTCAGTATGCATGACATCAATATTATATCTAAGTAAATTATCTGGCCAATATTCTAACTCCCAAAATATACTTTTCTTAGTCCAATTATGTGAAACGCCATATCCATCAAACCTATACATTGGTTCCTCGCTAACTTTTCAAAATCCTGGACTATCTCCCAAATGTCATGACCAGATAACTTTGGACGTGGACCACCATGTTCAATTCTATTATTTCTTAATGCATTCTTGAGTCTCTTAAACTCATGATTAGGTGTCAATAAACAACGATAACAATCAAACCATGAATTTTTTCTGCCATGTCTCAATATGAAAGATTTGTATTTTTCATTGCAGTATGGACAAGCCAACTTTCTAGCTGTCATCCACCTAGACAACATTCCATAAGAAGGAAAATCATTAATAGTCCACATTAGATATACACGTAGATTGAAATTCTGTTTAAGTGAAATGTCCCAAGTTTCAACCCCCTCATGCCATAAAATTTGTAGTTCATTAATCAAAGGTTGCAAGTAGACATCTATTCAGCCTTTTGGATTACGTGGGCCAGGAACAACACAATTCAAAAATATATATAGACTAGGCATTAATATTTCAGGAGAAAGATTATACGGGGTGATAAATACAGGCCAACATGAATATGGCGCAGAACCAACAGAAAAAGGTGAGAAATAATTCGCACACAATCCCAATTGAATATTTCGTGGATCGGCTGCAAAATTTGGATAAGTTACATCAAAATGCTTCCAATCTCCTTCAGATGGATGACACATAACACCAGCGATCCTTATATTTTCACTGTTCCATCTCATATGAGGAGCTGAGTTGTTTAAAGCATACAACCTCTTCAACCTTGGTATTAGAGGTAAATAATGCATCGCCTTAATAGCAATTTTACTTCCACGACAACCACGCTTATAGAGAGGGTGTTGATAAAACTTGCAGGATTCTAAGTTAGCATCTTCCTTAAAGTATAACATGCAACCATTTTCACAATAATCAATTCTAATCGAGGAGAGACCTAACTTTGACACCATTCTTTTTGCCTTATAGAAAGAATTAGGAACCTCTAAAGCGGGTCAACTAACTTTTTAATAAGGTTTATCATTGAGTCCATTCCTCCTTCAGCAATATTCCAATCAGATTTAATACTTAATAATCTAATAGCAACAGACAATTGAGAGTGCGAGCACCCGTCAAACAAAGGATAACTAGCAGCATGCAATTGTTAATAAAAATGGTGCGCTTCTCTATTGGGAACATCTTCGGCATTTCCCCTAAATTCGCCCCCGTGTTGCATCCCAAAAGCATCATGTACCATTTCTGTCATCCTAGTATCTTGATAGTTATTATGCCCTGCAGACCTACTACTTTCACCAACAACAAAGTTATTTTGATCAACATCATCATGAATAGCACGCAATCTAAAAAAGGCCTCATGAAACCTTTTTCTATAAAGATGATCCTTCACAACTTCATCTTTTAGAATGCTTGCACCATCACATTTAACACAAGGACAACAAATCGCCTGAAAAAGTGACCAATCATTAAATGTCTTGGTATGTTCAATAAACTGATTGACACCTTCAACAAATTCCACCATAAGACCCATTTTATTATCATTATTTATTGATATATCCAGCTATAATCAAGTTCTATCTACACAATCAATCATATTCAAGTAATTAGTTCAAGTCACAAAAGTTTACCTTTCAAGTACCTACACTTAAACATTTTCAAGTCACTAATTCACTTCTCAAGTGACCAAGTACCTTACTAAATTCAAATCAAAAGTTCACCTTTCAAGTACCTACACTTAAACATTTCAAGTCACTAATTTACTTCACAAGTTACCAAATTACACTAAATTAAAAATGAAAAGTTCACATTTCAAGTACCTACATTTATATATTTTAAAGTCACTAATTCACTTCACAAGTGACCATGTACTTTACTAAATTCAAAACTAAAGTTCACATTTCAAGTACCTACACTTAAACATTTTCAAGTCACTAATTCACTTCTCAAGTGACCACACTTAACTAAATTAAAACACAAATTCACATTTCAAGTACCTACACTTAAACATTTTCAACTTATTAATTCACTTCTCAAGTGGCCATGTATTTTATTAAATTCAAAATAAAAGTTCACCTTTCAAGTACCTACACTTAAAAATTTCAAGTTACTAATTCACTTCACAAGTTGCCAAACTAAACTATATTCAAAACACAAGATCACATTTCAAGTACCTACACTTAAACATTTTCAAGTCATTAATTCACTTCTCAAGTGACCATGTACTTTACTAAATTCAAAATAAAAGTTCATCTTTCAAGTACCTACACTTAAATATTTTCAGGTTGCTAATTCACTTCTCAAGTGACCATGTACTGTACTAAATTAAAAAAAAAGTTCACATTTCAAGTACCTACACTTAAACATTTTCAAGTCACTAATTCACTTCACAAGTTACCAAACTAAACAAACTTCAAAACACAAATTCACGTTTTAAGTACCTACACTTAAACATTTTCAAGTAGTTAATTAACTTCTCAAGTAACAATGTACTTTACTAAATTCAAAACAGAAGTTCACCTTTCAAGTACCTACACTTAAACATTTCAAGTCACTAATTCACTTCACAAGTTACCAAACTAAACTAAATTTAAAACACAAATTCACATTTTCAAATACCTAACTTAAATATTTTCAAGTCGTTAATTCACTTCTCCAGTGACCATGTACTTTAATAAATTCAAAACAAAAGTTCACCTTTCAAGTACCAACACTTAAAACATTTTCAAGTCACTAATTCACTTCTCAAGTAACCACACTTTACTAAATTCAAAACACAAATTCACATTTCAAGTACCAACACTTTAACATTTTCAAGTCATTAATTCACTTCTCAAGTGACTACTTTACTAAATACAAAACAATTGTTCACCTTTAAAGTACCTACACTTAAACACTTTAAGTCACAAATTCACTTCACAAGTTACCAAACTAAACTAAATTTAAAACACAAGTTCACCTTTCAAGTACCTACACTTAAACATATTCAAGTCATTAATTCACTTCTCAAGTGACCATGTACTATACTAAATTCAAAACAAAAGTCCGCCTTTCAAGTACCTATATTTAAACATTTTTAAGTCGCTAATTCACTTCTCAAGTGACCATGTACTTTACTAAATTCAAAACAAAAGTTCATCTTTCAAATACCTACACTTAAGCATTTCAAGTCACTAATTCACTTCACAAGTTACCAAACTAAACTAAATTCAAAAGAAAATTCACATTTCAAGTACCTACACTTAAATATTTTCAAGTCGTTAATTCACTTCTCAAGTGACCATGTACTTTACTAAATTCAAAATAAAAGTTCACCTTTCAAGTACCTACACTTAAACATATTCAAGGCGCTAATTTACCTCTCAAGTGACCATGTACCTTTCTAAATTCAAAGCAAAAGTTCACCTTTCAAGTACCTACACTTAAACATATTCAAGGCGCTAATTTACCTCTCAAGTGACCATGTACCTTTCTAAATTCAAAGCAAAAGTTCATCTTTCAAGTACCTACACTTAAACATTTCAAGTCACTAATTCACTTCACAAGTTACCAAACTAAACTAAATTCAAAACACAAATTCACATTTCAAGTACCTACACTTAAGCATTTTGAAGTCACTAATTCACTTCACAAGTTATCAAACTAAACTAAATACAAAATAAAAAGTTCACATTACAAGTACCTATACTTAAACATTTTCAAGTCACTAATTCACTTCACAAGTGACCATGTACCTTACTGAATTCAAAACAAAAGTTCACATTTCAAGTACCTACACTTAAACATTTTCAAGTCACTAATTTACTTCTCAAGTGACCACACATTACTAAAGTCAAAACACAAATTCACATTTCAAGTACCTACACTTAAACCTTTTCAAGTCATTAATTCACTTCTCAAGTGACCAAGTACTTTACAAAATTCAAAATAAAAGTTCACTTTTCTAGTACCTATACTTAAACATTTCAAGTCACTAATTTACTTCACAAGTTACCAAACTAAACTAAATTCAAAACAAAAGTTCACCTTGCAAGTACCTACACTTAAACAAATCGAAGTCGCTAATTAACTTCTCAAGTGACCATGTACCTTAGTAAATTCAAAACAAAAGTTCACCTTTCAAGTGCCTGTACTTAAATATTTTCAAGTCGTTAATTCACTTCTCAAGTGGCCATATACCTTACTGAATTCAAAATAAAAGTTCACCTTTCAAGTACCTACACTTAAACATTTCAAGTCACTAATTCACTTCACAAGTTACCAAACTAAACTAAATTCAAAACACAAGTTCACATTTCAAGTACCTACACTTAAACATTTTCAAGTCATTAATTCACTTTTCAAGTGACCATGTACTTTACTAAATTCAAAACAAAAGTTCACCTTTCAAGTACCTACACTTGAACATTTTCAAGTTGCTAATTCACTTCTCAAGTGACCATATGCTTTACTAAATTCAAAACAAAACTTCACCTTTCAAGTAAATGCACTTAAACATTTCAAGTCACTAATTCACTTCACAAGTTACCAAACTAAACTAAATTCAAAACACAAGTTCACATTTCAAGTACCTATACTTAAACATTTTCAAGTCATTAATTCACTTTTCAAGTGACCATGTACTTTACTAAATTCAAAACAAAAGTTCACCTTTCAAGTACCTACACTTGAACATTTTCAAGTCGCTAATTCACTTCTCAAGTGACCATATGCTTTACTAAATTCAAAACAAAACTTCACCTTTCAAGTAGCTGCACTTAAACATTTCAAGTTACTAATTCACTTCACAAGTTACCAAACTAAACTAAATTCAAAACACAAATTCACATTTCTAGTACCTACACTTAAACATTTTGAAATCGCTAATTCACTTCACAAGTTACCAAACTAAACTAAATTCAAAATAAAAAGTTCACATTTCAAGTACCTACACTTAAATATTTTCAAGTCACTAATTCACTTCACAAGTGACCATGTACCTTACTAAATTCAAAACAAAAGTTCACATTTCAAGTACCTACACTTAAGCATTTTCAAGTCACTAATTCACTTCTCAAGTGACCACACTTTACTCAATTCAAAATACAAATTCACATTTCAAGTACCTACACTTAAACATTTTCAAGTCATTAATTCACTTCTCAAGTGACCATATATTTTACAAAAATCCAAATAAAAGTTCACCTTTCAAGTACCTATACTTAAACATTTCAAGTCACTAATTTACTTCACAAGTTACCAAACTAAACTAAATTCAAAACAAAAGTTCACCTTGCAAGTACCTACACTTAAAGAAATCGAAGTCACTAATTCACTTCTCAAGTGACCATGTACCTTAGTAAATTCAAAAAGTTCACTTTGCAAGTACCTACACTTAGATATTTTCAAGTCGCTAATTTACTTCTCAAGTGGCCATATACCTTACTAAATTCAAAATAAAAGTTCAACTTTCAAGTACCTACACTTAAACATTTTAAGTCACTAATTCACTTCACAAGTTACCAAACTAAACTAATTTCAGAACACAAGTTCACATTTCAAGTACCTACACTTCAACATTTTCAATTCATTAATTCACTTTTCAAGTGACCATGTACTTTACTAAATTCAAAACAAAAGTTCACCTTTCAAGTACCTATACTTAAACATTTTCAAGTCGCTAATTCACTTCTCAAGTGACCATATACTTTACTAAATTCAAAACAAAACTTCACCTTTCAAGTAGCTGCACTTAAACATTTCAAGTCACTAATTCACTTCACAAGTTACCAAACTAAACTAAATTCAAAACACAAATTAACATTTCTAGTACCTACACTTAAACATTTTGAAGTCGCTAATTCACTTATCAAGTGACGACACTTAAATAAAATTAAAACACAAGTTCAACTTTCAAGTACCTACATTTAAACATTTTCAAGTCCCTAATTCACTTATCAAGTGACCATACTTTAGTAAATTCAAAACACAAGTTCATATTTCAAGTCACTACACTTAATCACTTTCAAGTAACTAATTCATTTATAGTATAAGTAAAACAATTGAACAAGTTTAATAAAGTAAATAAGTAGAGGCGTCGCACGTCCCTCTCGCACCATATAATCATAACAAAATTTTTATGGCTTTCAAAGTGTTCTACAGCGAACAATACCACCTTAACACTACATTGAAAGACCTCATTATAAGAAAATAGGGAGAAATAAACTTACCTTTGCTTGGCCTAAATTGAAGAGAAAGAGACAAGCGATCACCGAAAAATAGCAAAGCAATCCTTTTTCCGAATTCGGATTCTGTCAAACAACACCACCAAATTACTTGCTACTTCACATCAAGGGGCATAAATTAGGATAGACCATGTTTAAATAACCAAGAAGTAATTAAAAATCCCCAACAACACAACCTATATAGTCAAATCCTCTTTAATCTTACTACTACATCACAACCCAAGCAATTCATAGTCCTACAAATGCGATTAAATGTTTAACACCACGTATTTCAAAAGCTATTATTTCTTTCCTAAATTATAGACCTATCAAAGAGATACACATAAATTAAAATGAAGAGACTAGTAATAGTAGTTTTAAGATATTTTTTAAGTAATACCTACTGTTTTTCAATCACAAAGCTAAGTTCATGTTTTGAACACAAACATCAACATCTACGAATACATTTTTATTCTTTAATCGTTTGTTTATCTTTTCTAGTCTTTGTTTTTCTTTTGAGTGTTTTGAATAATTTGCACTGTCGTGTATAGAAAAACTCAAGAACCCAGATACCAAAAAATTAAGCCAAAAATAATGCTACTGCAAAATTATCAGTGAGATCTGCTGTCGTCGGTGGGTTACTGTGGTCGCTGAGACGAGGTTGTTTCTGTCATGGCTGAGACGACGATGTCACTGTCGTCAGTAAGATGAGGTTATTGCTGTCGTCGGTGGCTGAGACGTTGTTGTCGTCGGTGATATTTCTGTCGTCGATTAGGTCGGTTGCTGAGGGTGGGTAGTTGTGAGGGTGGGTCGGTGAGATTAGGGTAATTAGAATGGAATTTTAGAATTGGGTCGGGCCGGGTCAATAATTGGGTATTATAAAATTATTGACAAAATTAATTATAAGTGCTCAATTTATTTTTTAGAAAATAATATCAAATAATTTAATGCAATATATATATATATATATATATATATAAATCAGATAATTAGTTATTTTATCATCACATTAACACGAGTAGTATATTTTTCCGGTCGTATAATAATATCAATGCATTTCATAAATTAGGATGAATTTTTGATCAATTAGTTTTTAAATATGATATTATATATATACCTCGTAATACAACATGTTAATCTGTTGGATTAACGGTTAATTAGATACATTTATCTAGCTTTTGATTACTGTATATGCCACTACACGAGATATACATATATATACATATATTTGATTGGCTATCATGCCTCCAAATATGTACTATATACATCGATCACATACACGATTTTATTACCCCATAATATACATCGGTTATCTTATCTTACATTATTATACCTTCAACAGTATACTATATATCACCTTGATCGATCGATCGTATGATATCAATATATTCAATATATAACTGGATATATTTTGTTAACTTTAATTTTGACTACGTACTACGTATATCACTACACAAGAGATATACATACATACATATAAATGTAAGCTTCGAACTACGCACTAGGTACATCGCTGCATAATATATATATATATATATATATATATATATATACCTATACATACACACACACATACACACTATCGACTATCAAATTCTGAATACGTACTATATACATCACATACATACACAAGTATATTACACGGCCCCGTAATATAATGCGACATATTTCATATACATACTTTGATGAGTTATCGATTAATTTGATTATCTTACATTAATATAACTTCAACGACAGTATACCATTACTTCAAACGTTTCAAATCTAGGTATTCAATATGTTTGGATAGATTTTGCTAGTTTTTTACTACATCGTTCATCGATCACTATATTTATATTTATATATATATACACACACACACACACATCAACTCTTCAATACGTACTATATATATCACATTCACAAGTATATTACCTTATAATACAAGACTTTCATTATATTCTGATGAATTATCGATTATATATATATGTATGTTACATTATTATAACTTCAATAGTAGCATAATATTATTACCTCAACTATATGATATAGACATATTCATTATACAGAGATTATGTTTAACGTAATTTAATGTATATACAACAAAAAATATTTATTTTATATATTGAAACATAAGTAAAAGATAAAGATTATGTTTAACATAATTTATTTATTTTATTTAATATATTTTTTAGAATAATTTTTTACAAAATATGATTTTAATTGATTTTTTTTCATTTTTTAATAAAAGAATGACCACAAGTGGTCGCTTTTATATAAATATTTTTATTTACTTTTAAAGAAAACTGACCACAAGTAGTCTCAATTTATTTTTCATCAAAAAGTGACCACTAGTGGTTGGTTTCTTAAATAATTTTCTTTTTCTTTTTTTTTTTAATTTCAAAAGAAACCACAAGTGGTCGCTTTATAAAATATTTTAAATTTAATTTTGAAAATAAAAGCGACCACAAGTGGTCACTTTTTTAAAATTATCTTCTTTTTTAATTTTTTAATAGAAAATCGACCACAAGCGGTCGCTTTTAAATAAATATTGTAGACACGTGATTTTTGACCCTCCGCGAGTTTAATATATTTTTCGGCATTAAATATTTTTATTTTTTTTCAATATTTATCTTAACTTTTATTTTATTTTTAAAAAGTTTTAATTGAAAATAAATAAAAAAATAATAATAAATAAATCTACATTTTTTATATATATTTTTATTTTTTGTTTTTAAAATGATACAAAAATTCAAAAAAAATAATATTTTATTTAGACTATTTATAAACTTTTATTATATTTTCTTAAATATAAAAATTAATTAATATCTTTTATTTATTTATTTATTTATTTATATTATTATTATTTTTATTATTTATTGAATATATTTTATATTTTAATTTATTAAATATTATTATTACAACTAATAGTAATTAAAAAACAAATCAAAATTCAAAATTCAAATCCTAAAACTATCCAACTTCTCTCCCCCTTATCTGACTCCCCCTTACCTGTTCCCCCCAAAATTCCTTTATTTAAGGGAATTCCCTCATCCTCAGAAAAAAAAGATAAACATCAAAAAGTGAAAAAAAAAACTAGAAAGACTGAAAAACCCCCAGAGAAACTAGAAAGAAAAAAAAAGATAGAGAAAATCATAAAAGAAGAGAACTTTTCAGAGTTTACAAATTTCGTTTGAAGTTTCCGGTGATGATTTTCGGCTTCATTTTCCAATTTGAATTATTACAGGTTCTATTTCAATCTTGTATCCTTTATATTATAAATTTTATTGTGGAAATATTCAAGATGTTCTCTGTATATCAAATATAGGTGATGATATAATTTTATGCATGACTTTTGCTAGAGAAATATATATGTTAGCACTTTTAAGCCCAAAAACGATAGAAATAGTAGATTAAAATATGTACACATTCTTTTATATGTATTCTCTTACACTGCACAAGCCGGCGACCAACCCTCACTGTACCCAAAATATTTTCCTCACTACGCACACACTAATTTGAACCAAACACCCACATCTCCACCAGTCATCAACCCCCTAAAACCGACCTAATCTTCTAAAAAGCTGACTCTGAACCGTGTCTGTGTTTATATTTCGATTAAATTTTGTATATAGTTGCCTCGGGAAGTTTTTGTATTTAAATTGTTTCATAATCTGTGATTTGAGTTTGTATTAATTTAAAAAGAATAAATTTTGGGGACCAGAATAAAGAGTTATTTAATGGGTAGCTTTGTGTATTTTTTATATTTATTATTTATTTTATTATTTTATTTCATTGTCATCAATAAAATTTAATAAATATTTATTAAATTAATTAATTGCGTTAAATGAATATTACTTTAGTTTATTGTTAATGTTAAAAGCACTCCGGGTTTACAAGAAACAAACTAATGTTTTAACACTGGAAAATTTTAGGCGTGTTTAAAATATTCGTTTCAATTAAGAATGTAGTGTACGCATCTTTCTGAGACATTTACAAATTCAAGGATGCAATAATGCACCTTGACAAATGTTTTTCTAAAATTAAATTTCATTGATTTATTTGATATAAGAAATGTAGACAGATATTTTCAGTATAGTAAAAATGAGTGAATTTAGGTCTAAACATAATTTATCAGAATAGTTTAAGTTAAGATAAGTCAATAAAGAGACAGTTCTAGAACCACGGGACTCGAGGGGTGCCTCACACCTTCCCTTTGGTCAATAGAATTCCTTACCCAGTCTTTTGTTTTCGCAGACCAAAATAAAATAGTCATTTCTTTTTTATTAGGGATTCAATAAGGTGACTTGGAACACCGTAACTCGATTTCAAGTGGCGAGTCTATAAATACCATTACTTTAATTGGAAAAACCCTTCGACCTCGGATCCTTCGAGCGAAAATGGGTGTGACATCTCTGGCAACTCTGCTGGGGAAAATATAAGAATTTGAGCTTTTGTTATTGACTTTACTTGCTTTAATTATTTGATATTATATTTGTTGGCCTTATGTGCTACTTATCGCCCATTGTTGAACTGTATTATAAACTGTTTTCTCTTGCGCACCCTCTCTGAGTCTCTGAAATAGGATAAAAGGAATGCAGCATATGCATCCTACTTTCTTTTTGAGATAGTCGGAGTGTCAAGGCACCTGGTGAAGGATTATAGTCACACATATTAGGCGGGATTCGTATCGGCAATAAAGGTGGAGTAGCACTGCTACCGAATAAGTTGTCCCTCCCCGACTCGAGTGTTTGCTCGGATAAGCCAGTCTAGACTCCTATCCTTATTAGGCTAAACTTAGAAGAACTGAAACTCAGAATCTGGTTATCCCTATTAGGTTTTGCTTTATTTGCATCATGAGCATTTGACTTAGCGGGACTCGGCACAGGGGTCGGGTCTGTCTAGGACAAGTGATCTACATTATAATGACCAACATGTGCATCCTACGTGCTCTTTGACATTTTTTTGGAAGGCTATTTGTTTGTTGGTCAACTTTTAGGCAACTTTGAAATGCAAGAGATTATATTATCTTCAAATTTAGTGAATCATTTTTCAAAGAAAGGAAAATTTTCAAATATATAGTAACATAGTTTTACAGTCTTCATGAACTACGAGGGTCTGATTCTCACTATTTAGCGGGATACGTAGGAATTCCTTTTTGGGGTGCGACCCTATCTTTTGAAAAATTATTCATAGATTTATTGGGGAATATTTTGAAAATATGATTACTTTCATAATTATTTATCTAATCCTCAAGTCCAATTTTTAGATATCTTAATAGCCCTGAATCTTTAGGGATCATGAGGCTAAGTTTTTACAAAATAAAAAATATATATAAATCTTAATAGCCCTGAACCTTTAAGAGTCTTGAGGCTGAGTTTTGTACGGCATATATTTCATGAACTATGCACACCTGATTCTCATCTTAATGAGATATGTAGGCGGTCCTCTATGAATTCAGTGATTTAAAAAAAAAGGTTATATTTCCTTCTAAACTAAAAAAAAAAGTTTTGATCCTTATATAGATAAAAACTAAAACTAATTTGTTTTTAAAAAATTTTAAAAATAAATTATTATTATTATTATTAATAATAATAATAATAATAATAAATTCAAACAAAATTCTCATTATTCAAATAAAAAAAATATATTTCTTCATATCTTCAGTTTTCAAGAACTACGCACACCTGATTCTCAACTTGATGAGATATGTAGGCAACCCATGCCGGGCTCGGTGATATTCTTAAGAATTTTATTGAAAATGTCAAGTTTTGACATATTTTCTATCTCAAAAATCAAAATAATATTAAGGTGGTTGATTTGTGGCTAAATTGGAATATCACTAATACAACACCGGGTCCAAAGAACAGGCAAGATGACACACAAAAATGGTATAGGGTCTGATATGAGGTGGTTTAGACTGTTAGAAATGAGGAATAAGAAGAAATGGCTAGGAAGGTGAGAAGTTTGAAGCAAATTATGAGATACATGCAAGTACTTGAAGAGAAAAAAGAGAGTTCCTTACTAGGAATTGTACATGTTTCATAATGTTCACTTGCCTTTAGAGTCCAAAACACCAAAGTTGGATATGTACGAGGGTCGTGGTGATTCTTTGGCTCATCTGAAAAGGTTTTGTAATCAACTAAGAGGAGCAAGGAAAGAAAAAATGTTGATAACTTATTTTGGATAGAGTCTGGTGAGGATCGATAGACTCAAAATGATTCAGGATACTTTGGGCTTAAGAAGAAAACCTGATGAGGTAGCAATGATTATGGAGACTTCATTAAGACTGACGTGTAAATCAGTGACTAAGATGTCAAACTCGGTAATTCAGAAGTCACTTTGCTTTCTGTAAAAAGAGAGCCTTGGTAGTCTGTTTTATTTTCCTTTCTATTATTTGAATTATTTCAGGGTTATTGTTCGGAGTCTATCTTGTCTTATTTATTTGCCGGTTATGTTGAAACTTGATCATATTTTCTTTTAACAAAATATAGTTTCACTTTTTTTTTTTATATTTTATTTTTATTTTACTTTACTTTATTTTAATATATATATATATATATATATATATATTATTTGTTCATCTTTCCTTTCTTTACATAGTTCTTTTGTGTGGATTTTAGTAGTATGATATGCATGCTGAATTTTCACCGAATCTTAAAATCCAATCTAATTCGGAAACACTTGACCAGGAAGATAGAGTTGAAAGGAAAAATCATGTGAGGAAATAAGTAAAGTGTTGAGATATTTGCCGATCGAGTTAAAGCCTCACTTGAATGGATTGAAGCAATTGCTTTGTGAATTAAAAATAACCTGGTCATCAATGAGAAGGTCAATCTCAAGTACTTTAAATGAGAGCGATCAGAAGATATATAGTCTCCACTGTTAGAAGAATCAAAAGAAAGTTATCTTAAAAAACGCATGAGTCCTCTAATGGGAGAAATGTAGAAGAAAATTTGACCTTTATGCTTGACAAGTGCATAAGAAGTAGTGACACAAGTTCTTAGTCATGGTCAATGTTGAAAAAATGTGTATGAACTTCATGTTCTACTCCCAGATCGCATGTTATGTACTTGCATTTTTAAGGATTGATATGATGAAGGCATTTCATTCTGCTACCCAAATGTTGTGTTATCCTTTGTTACCCCTTTTGAGGTGTAGTTTTATCAAGAAAGAGAAATAGAGTTAGAAAAAAAAATCCTCAAAAAAAAAAAGTTCAAAGAAAAAGAAAAAGAAAGTAAAAAAAAAGGATCAGGCAAAAGAACAAGAGGTCTGAACTACGTTTGACCTGATTCTTGCTATGACAAGATATGTAGGTAGCCTTACTCTGGGGTTCGGTTCAACTGAAAGAAAATTCAAGTTACCCAGAATGAAATAAAATTGGGGAAAAAGTTTATTTCCTTAAATAGTTGATTCCAAAAGTTGTATGCTTCACCCGATATTATGTATATTTTTTGATCCTCATGCCGTCCTTTCTTTCTAACCCTTTTCAAAAGCTAAGTTACAATCAAAGAAAGACCTTCAGATCAATCTTTGAGAATGTTAAGGCTAAACATGTTATGGGTGCATGATGTTTCATATTTTGGGTGTCGTTTTCTTTAAAAAAAAAGTCTTATTAGTGAAAACCCTCCTAGGCACCATAAGGTGACACGAGTTGTGAGATTAACAAAAAATGAGAGAGTCTTATTGGTGAAAACCCTTTTGAAGACCATAAGATGATAGTAAGTTGAGAAAGAAATGAAAATGAGATAGGCTCGTTGGAAAAACCCATTGAGGTGCCATTAGCCGAAGGAGGATTGTAATTTGGAAAGAACAAGGTCAACAGTGGCTCAGTTTCATTTCAATAAAGGGAAAAAATTGATCATGATTAGTGTGGAAAGATCAAGTGGTTTAATTCAAAATGTATGTCATAATCATTGGAATCGGTTACCACACTCAAATAAGTTTTTCTTTTTGTCGTTTCAAAATATAGATGCCTATTATATTCTTCTTCTTTTTATTATTTTTATTTTGATTTTTGATTTTTATGTCTTTGTGGTCAAAAGAAAATCACTATCATCATATTTCACGTATTTTTGAGTCAAATTTATGTCAAGACAAGTGAGTAAAGTCTTCAAAACTTTCTACCAACTCCTTCAGTTGTGCAAAACAAGACAAAAGACCAACACACAAAGATAACATATTTCAAAAATAAAGTAAGTTACTCGAGAATGCTTGTCATACGACAGTTTGTGGACTCATAGATGTATAAAGGGTGTATTTGAAGCTGAATCTAGAGGCATCATGCAAGAGAAATATGATTTGAGTCAAAAAAAAATTTGGTAGTCACTAAATAACTCTGAGCCTCAACAACGACTGATTACAAAACTCTTGTAACCAACAAATAGGAATTATAAACTCTAATCCCTATAACTCAACAACTAGGAATTATAAACTCTAATTCCTAACTACAAACACACCTCCCAAGGTATGTGTTCCCAAAGTCTCTGAGTTTTCCCCAACTCGAGGACTATCTCCTAATTCAGTTTATAACACACTAAATCTAATATTACATCAATAGTTCAAACACAATGGACAACTCTAAAAATCAACGCTGAAACTCTTAGCTGAATTTTATACTTAGGACCAAGTTCTTCAATATGTTTCTACAGTATTGAGTAGCACTTTGTGAAGTCAATTTGTCGATTGTGCTTTTCTGCTTTGTAAGTGCTTAAGTTATTCTGACTTATGCATCTTCTATTTAAGCACAGCTCCTCAAAGAGGCATTCTTTATTTCAAACTCCTCCTTTAATCAAAACTCTCATTAAATAGAGTTCTACTTCAAGTGAGACTCCTTCTTAAATTCCAACTCTTGTCTCCTTAGTGTTGTAGTCAAACTTCAACTCTTTAAATCAACTTATCTTCAAGTATTTTACTCAACCACAGCTTCTTCAATTTCTCATATGATCAGTAACTTGAGTATATCAGAATTAGGCTTGCTCATTTGTTCCTGACTTTAAGCAATCTTTGTCTACATCTATTAGTGAAACCTGAAACCTGTTTTCCTATATTGGACCAGCTCAAGTAACACAGTTCATTCATGTGCCAGTCATCAGAAACTTCATTGATCTAACAAAGAGTCTTATAATTTGTATTTCCTATCTTACGTAGACTTCTTCAATCTGCAAAATCTTTCTCCTTCTACACATAGGACTCTTCAAGATATGCTCAAAAGTGAAACTCTTTCTTTCCATAGGACTCCGTTTTCAACTCAACTTGTTTTCTCTTATCATAAAGTGTTTGAATCAAATTCAACTTCTTCAAATTAGCACATGTTTATTTCCTTGAGTTTATTAGAATTATTTCATATCACTTTGTTAGTTTGTCAATCATCAAAACTATATCGTACCTAACAAATTCCCCCTTTTTTATGATGACAAACCTCTTGTCTTTGTGCATTCAAATATCTTCACCTGCAAGCCCTAAAGTATTAAACACTAGAATGAACTAAGTTTGTCAATGGGTTAAAAACATTACACAACCCTCTTATCTTCCCCCTTTTGGCATCATCGAAAAATCATTTCAATACAATAATATACTAGCCAAAGTGATTTGTTATGTTATTCATGGCCACTAGGGCTATCACCAAAACAATCAGATAAAGACTTTAGTCAACCTAGTAATATATTAAAGAGAGCAAAAATATGAGTCAAATTAATAAAGATAACCATTCCATTTAACCGATAGAGCATATTCCACATTAAACCTAAGCTAGTACTGAACAAAGCGAAATAATTGAGCATTAAAAAAATATGGTTTAAAAGTGGGACATGGCTAAGGATACAAATAGTGAGGATATGATGAGAAAGGTGGAATAGGTGATATCAACTATGTCAATTGATGAATGACTTCAACATTTTCATCCCTCTATCAATCAAGGTCAAGCTTCAAAGTCATGATCCTAGCCTTAAGGACCTCTTATTCCACTTTATGATTGTCTTGTGCAGCTTCTAGTTCAATTTTTTTTTAAATAAGTGTTAGCCCTCCTTATTGAAACAGGTAGAGCAACATGATTCATCTGTTCAAGAACATCTATTTTTTAAAAGTCAAACATGATTTAGGACTGAGAAGTCCAAATAAAATAACCAATTAGGAACTAAAAGGTAAAACATGTCCCTTTTCATTATTCAGAAACATATGCTGCATGTGATTGATGATCAAGTTTGGCACATTCATGGTACAAAAATTGATATTTTGGTTGATAGAGAAGAAGAAATTTCTGGTGTAGAATTAACATATTTGTGCACAACTATTTGGAGAGAGTTAAAGAAAATTTGGTAACCAATTCGTCAGCATCATAGGACAAGAAGAGGATGAAGTGTGAGGAATGAAACAGGTGTGCTCAACTATTTTAACTTAGACAACCTATGCTTATGTCAGTGTAGAGAATACCTGATAAGAAGAACTTTTTGGTCCCAATTACTTGCTTGTACTTATTTTCTGCACAATCTAATACAAAATTAGGTTAGAAGAGTTAAAAATATAGAATTGGGACACACAACTAAATGTACAAGACTGAATTGAATAACATTTTATCTAATAAGATTTAAAAGAAAAATGGTTATTCTAGTCAATCATTGAGGGAAGGTCATGCAATTTTAATCATCCCCAAATCTAACCTATTCCTTTCAAAATGCTCTCTAGTTAGTACCTTTGGTGCTTCTCCAGTCATTTAAGTAACCCACGTAGTCAACATTTTATAGCCCTCAAGAGTGAAATTACTTTCGTTTGAATACCATAGTCTCAAGCCATTGATTACCATGAGATATCTCAAGATTCTTATGACAACACCAATTCTTGTGAATTACCAACAAAATTATCATCAGCTTGTGTTGGTGTTATTGATGCATCAATTTTTTGATTTGTTGTTCCCTCCGTCAATATGCTCTCAGTCTATACAATAGTTGAACCAGGTGGTACAACATGTTCCTGTGCATGCTCATCAGTTTCACTGTCATCCTCTTTTTTTTTTTGCCATCTCTAAAAGATCCATTCCCCTTTTAAATGTGGTGAGTGAAAGAAACTTTATTTGCTTCCAGTCTTATACCTTGAGCAATCTTTATCCATGTATAAATTTTGCTTGCCTCCTTTCACTCTCATCTACAAAACAAATTAAGGGTTAACTTTAGGCACCCAGACAAGCTTGGGTCCTTTCTTATGAGAAAAAAAGATGTATGAGGTTTCTTCTAGCCCATCGAGGCGACAGGTTGTGTGACATATTTCTCTGACTAGATTTGACCTTCTTGTTAGCTTGTGCTAACATGGAATCAAATTTTTTTCTAGACTTATGCTTCTTGATTTGATTTTTACTGCAACTGGACATTCAGTGGTTGGATGCCCCTGGTTACCACAAATATAACACATATCTTTAATAGCATTAGAACTTTTATAAAAGCCCAACCCAGCCTTTTCATTATGAGTTCTTTGACCCAACTTTTGAACAATTCTTAAAAAATGTGTCCATTTATTAGCTCTTTCAAGATCAAGTTTCAATTTAGAAACTTCTTGACTCAATTGACTAACCTTTTCTTTTTCATAAAAGTATTCATGTTAAATCTTAGTCAATTCTGACTCAATTTTTTCTTGTTCCTCACTTTTGACCTTTTTTTCTTTTTCAGAAAGAGACAGTTTCAAGATTTCAGATTTGAGGGTCAAGTTTGATGAATCAAGTCTGCTAACCTATTCCTTAAGAGTGCAGTTTTTCTTTTCAACAGTGTTCTTACAAGTTTCTATATCAATAAAATCAAACATGAGACTTGCAAGATTATTGAATAACTCATCCCTATCAGAAGTTAATTCTTGGAAATCATCAATTAGAGCACTCATTAAGGAAATAAGTTTTGTTTTAGAAAATAAATACAACTTTTCTTTAAGTTCAAGTATACTTACCTCAGAAGCATCATCTTCTTCCTCCAAGTCTGACTCTCTAAGAGCCATGAGTGTTGTTTCATCAACTTCATCATTATCTGAGTCAGATCCCCAAGCTGCTACCATTGCCTATTCTTCCCTCTTTTTGTTTTTTTCTTTCAATTTCCTTTCAGCCCTTTCCTTTCTCCATTCTATTTTCCAGACAGGACAATCCCTGATCTGATGATCAGTCTTACCACACTTGTAGCATCCACTTGGATTGTCATTGAACCATTTCTTGCTACCTGTTCCCTTCTTATTTTTGAAGAATTTGCTGAAGTTCTTAGCTATAAAGGCAACTTGTTTTTCATCAAGTTTAATTTCTTCATCACTATCAGATGCCTTCAGATCTAAGGTATCCTCAAGGGCTGCTAGCTCTTTAGTTCCATCAATTTACATTTCATAAGTTCTCAAATTCCCTACTAGTTCATCTAGTGTCATACCTGTGAGATCCTTATTTGCCTCTCTAATAGCAGTCACTTTAACATTCCATTTTGATTTTGGTATTACCTTCAACACCTTTTCAACTTGTTCTTCAGCAGTGAAGACTTTTCCCAAAGAATCAACTCATTTGTCAAGGCAGTAAGCCTTGTCATCATTTTATGTAAGGTTTCATCCGCCTTCATCTTAAAAGCTTTGTATTCAGTAAAGAGAAGAGCAATCCTGAATTTTCTTACCTGAGAGGTACCCTCATGTGCATTAACCAGTGCATTCCAGATTTACTGAGCAGTGGTACAAGTTGATACTCTGTTATATTCAGCAGGTCCTAGTCCACAGACTAAGATGTTCTTAGCCTAAGCATTTTTTTAATGCCACTAAGTCATCAGCGGTAAACTCATTTCTTCCCTTCTTGACCTGTTCACCATCTTTTAACTTTATTGGAATAGTAGGACCATTAGTGATCCTGTCCCATAACTACTAGTCTTCCCCTTGAATGAAAGTTTCCATCCTAGCTTTCCACCAAAAGAAGTGAGAACAATCAAAGAGTGGAGGTCTAATAATAGATTGACTTTCACTGTGACCAGTAGGTGGTGCGGAATTCATCATATTGATCTTTGTCTTAGGTGTTAGCCCTTTTTAAGACAACCTCGTTCTGATACTACTTGTTAAGAATTTGTGCCCTACTGATTATCTTATTTTTGCCTAACTGTTGCTTATCGATGGAACGGGTTGCCAGATGTGTTCCACTGATGTGTTCCAAGGAAGCAGTAAAACAGAAAGTAAAGAACACAATGATTTTTACGTGGAAAACACCCGGCTCAAAAATATATAAAAAACCATGACCTGCACCTCTACAAGATTTAATCCCAACTTCACTAAATAACTCTGAGCCTCAACATCGACTGATTACAAAACTCTTGTAACCAACAAATAGGAATTATAAACTCTAATCCTTATAACTCAACAACTAAGAATTCTAAACTCTAATTCCTAACTACACACACACCCCTCCCAAGGTATGCGTTCACAAAGTCTCTGAGTTTTCCCCAACTCGAAGACTAGCTCCTAATTTAGTTTATAACCCATTGAAACTAATATTACATCAATAGTTCAAACACAATGAACAACTCTAAAAATCAATGCTAAAACTCTTAGTAGGATTCTATACTTAGGACCAGGTTCTTCAATGTGTTTCTTCAGTGATTGAGTAGCAGTTCATGAAGTCAATATGTCGATTGTGCTTTTCTTCTTTGTAAGTGCGTAAGTTATTCTGACTTATGCATTTTCTATTTAAGCACAACTCTTTAAAGAGGCATTCTTTATTTCAAACTCCTCCTTTAATCAGAACTCTCATTACATAGAGTTCTACTTCAAGTGAAACTCCTTCTTCAATTCCAACTTTTGTCTCCTTAGTGTTGTAGTCAAACTTCAACTCTTTAAATAAGCTTATCTTCAAGTATTTTACTCAACCACAATTTCTTCAATTTCTCACATGATCAGTAACTTGAGTATATCAAAATTAGGCTTGCTCATTCATTCCTGACTTTAAGCAATCTTTGTCTGCATCTATCAGTGAAACCTGAAACCTGTTTTCCTATAATTGGACCAGCTCAAGTAACATGGTTCAGTCATGTGTCAGTCATCAGAAACTTTATTGATCAAACAAAGAGTCCTTTAATTTGTATATTTCCTATCTTACGTAGACTTTTTCAATCTGGAGAATCTTTCTCCTTCTACACAGGACTCTTCAAGATATGCTCAGAAGTGAAACTCCTTCTTTTCATAGGACTCCTTTTTCAACTCAACTTGCTTTCCCTTATCATAAAGTGTTTGAATCAAATTCAACTTCTTCAAATTAGCACATGTTTATTTCCTTGAGTTTATCAGAATTATTTCATATCACTTTGTCAGTTTGTAAATCATCAAAACTACATTGTACCCAGTTTCTTATAAATAGAGATGTACTTTTCTATTTAAATCAAGAAAAAGAATCAATCAAGAGTTTAGAGTTTTCATTCAATTTCTGTTTAATTTTCTTTCTTGTCTTTTTCATTCCATAACAGTGGTATCAAGAGCTTTCATTGATCCTCATGGATCTGTGAATTTATTGAAGAAAAACTGTTAACTATATTTTAATCCTTACTATTGAAACATAATTTTTGCCCTCCACGACTAAATTTAATCCTGAGTTTCTTTGATTTTTAATAAAATTAAAATATTTATTTCATCCGAATAAAAATTTATCAAATATATTTGTACGTAATTTTTTCATTTTAAGTAGTGATTATAATTTATCGTATTCAATTATACGAGATTTTATAATTTTGTTACTTAAATATTTATTTTTTAAAATATCGGATTTTAATCAAGGCTTATAGATTCAAATGATTAAAGTTTTGATTTAAATATAATTTACTCTCAAAAAATAATTTATTCGGATAAATATGTGTTTGATTTTATAAAATCAAGAAGCCCGGGATTAAAGGAAGTATTAATTCGCATCGAATTTTAATTTAATTTAGCCGAACTATTAGATTTGGCCATAATTGTAATGCAATCCGTCAATTGATTTATAATTTGATCAAAATTAAATAAATATGGCTAAATTTTAAATCCCAATTGAGGTTATAGTTTAAATAACCCCAAAATTCTCAAAAACTCTCATAACTTCTACCTAATTCCACAAAAAAACAATTTCAAATTGTACTACATTGTACTATTTCCCCTCAACTTTGTCTTTTCCCAATTTTGAAATTCAAAAGTTGTACTACATTGTACAATTTCCCCCCCACATTATCTTCCACCTCACCTTATCTTCAATTTAAAAAAATTCCAAAAACACCCTTATTTATTTTTTCTCCCACATTGGTGGAGGACAAGAAATAAATCCTCATCTTTTTCTATAAATACTTTTCTCCCACATTGGTGGAAGAGAAAAAAAAAATTCATTTCTCTCGTATAAATACTACCACTACTTTGGTAGAAAAAGGGAAAAAAAGAAGAAAAAAAAAGAGGCTAGAAAGGTGAAAAACTTCTTTTGAGCAAGATAGTTATTTTTATTTAGTAAAAATTTTTATTTCATAGAGTTGGTCGGCTAATCAAAATTTTTGAGTTGCCGGCAACGTTTTTTGGTGGTGGTTGATTCCGACGAAGCTCGTAGTCTCGTTTTGCTGCCTCCCAAAAGGTAAACACACCTTTTTTTTTTTTTAGTTTTTATTATCGTTTTTTTTCTTTATCTTTTTTCTTCTTGGTAGTTCGTAGATATAATTTTATTTGCTGGGATTGTATATTGCAGATGGCCTTGAATGCCCTAGAACGTTGTGGTATCGATATTCTAATTATTTTCATGTTCATGATATAAAAATGAGCTAGCAATAGTTGTATGTGCCTTTTTTGACTTTATTCTTTGATTATTTTGGATAAAGTTTCAATCTTTGCATAAAAGATGTATTTATGCTTTGTTTAAACTCATTGTTGTTGGATATATTTGTTTTTAGAATGTAAAGTTATTTTCTTTATATTGAAAAGAATAGTTAATGTTGAATGTTTCGCCTTTTCACCTTATTCTTTGATTATTTTGGATAAAGTTTAGATCTTTGCTTGAAAAACGTAATCATGTCTTGTTTAAACTCATTGTTGGTGAATATGTTTATTTTAGCATGTAAAGTTATTTTCTTTATGTTGAAAAGAATAGTTAATATTGATTGTTTTGCCTTTGACCTTATTATTTTATTATGTTGGATAAAGTTTAGATCTTTACTTGAAAAGACATACCCATGTCTTGTTTAAACTCATTATTGGTAGATATATTATGTTTAGCATGTAAAGTTATTTTCTTTATGTTGAAAAGAATGGTTAATATTGATTGTTTTTCCTTTTGACTTATTCTTTGATTGTCATGTATAAAGTTTTGATCTTTGCTCAAAGGCGAACTCATGCCTTGTTTAAATTTATTGTTGGCCGATATATTTGTTTTAGCATGTAAAGTTATTTTTTTTATGTTGAAAAAATAGTTACTATTGTTTGTTTCGCATTAATAAAAAGAGTAATTGATTAAATCAAGAATTTGTCATTTGTTTGTTAATTATTTTAAGGGATCTCCAAAATCTTCGTATTAAGAGATGAAGTGATAGCTTTATTTTTCATCCACGATGTTTATTTTTTTTCTTTTTTTCTCATATTTTTAAATTTGTCAAAATGATGAGAAAGTTCGGATTTTTGTGGCTAAATAGAATTATTTAGATATTTCTGAGTCATGCATAGTATGATTGTGAAACGATATTACTTTTGGAAATGCTAACTTTTATTCTAATTTTCTTACTCCCTTTGGATTGTTATATGTGCTCTTTGTGAGTGTAAAGATTTGATTCATGTTTCTCTTTTATTCATAATATCAAAAGAGAATCAACGATTTTTTAGAAATAAAAATCATAGGTCGTTACATGTTTTCCAATAAGATGTTGGTTGTAATTTATATGTATGAATTTTCATTAGTGTTGCCTTAATTGAAATTTAAAGATTCTCTTTCTTGAAAAGTTAGCCTTTATTTGTTATATGGATTGATGTCTATGTTTGTTCAATTCTATAAATCATGAGTATTTTTCTGGTTGCCTCATCCCTTTACTTTCGCAAGCTTACGTTGTTTGTTTCTCGCATTAATTCATTGAATATGGCCTTCTTCCTTTTACCTTTATTCATTCTTAATATGAACATAAATCATGAGGCATGTAAATGAGTGTCTTTGCTTTGCATTTTTTGTTTGTTGACTCTCATTCTTGTGCAAGTGTGCTTATTCTTGTCATTCAAAAATACGTTCTTGATAGTTTCTTTTACTTTAAAATATGTCACTTTTATGCCTTGAACATATATTAATTTCTTTATCTTTTCTTTGCATGCAAGAAAATGTCTCGAGTCCAAATGGACTCCTCTCCTCTTGCATTTCGTAATGGGTAAATGAGATTCACCCCTTCGAGTCAAGTTCGAAGTTTAAACCCAAGGTCCACTACATAGCGTGCGGGTGCTAGAAGATAGATGAAGAACGAAAATGGGTCAAAACTCATTGATGAGGTCACTAAGAGACATGAAAAGTCTCAATTTTTATTATTGTCTTCTTTTTATTTATTCATTTAGTCATTTATTTATTTATTCATTTCAGCCTCGAAGCCAAAGTTGTATTTAATATAGGTGGAGCAAGACTCGAGCCAAAGGCTCGAAAAATAGTTTAGGACAGGTGAAATGAGTCGGAAACCCAACTAGACTAGGACAGGTGAAATGGGTCGGAAACCCAACTAGACTAGGACAAGTCTCGTTGATTTGGGCCCAATGGCCTAAATCCTTTACTTTCTCCTCCCTTCCCCTTTTATGTGTTTATTAGTTTTGTTTATACATAGTTAAAATCCCTACTAAGTCGCCTAAATCTATTTTACACACGTCTTTTTTAAAAAAAATAAAAATCAAATCACTATTTCAACAAATTATCTTTTCAGAAGTTAATCAAAAGATGTTTTCAAACAGTCCGGATAACCACAAGTTAGCGGACGTTTTAGGTGCCTAACACCTTCCTAAAACGTTAATAGGAACCACTTACTCGGAATCTTCAAACTTAAAATGATTTTTCTATTTTGAATCGTTTGAAGTAACTCTCTAAAGGTTTCTTAATTCCTTTTCAAAATTAAGTGGTGACTCTCTTTCAAAAGTCAAAATTTCTGCAAAACACATACTTATTTTTAACCTACTTTTAATCCTTACATTTATTTTTACCTTAGGACTATTTTTTACCCTTACTTTTATTTTTAACGTAGGGCTATTTTTAATCATTTTTTAAGCCATATTATTTTAAATCTTATTTTTTAAACCATGACAAGCAATACTCTCTCTTTCAATGCCCCACAAACCTTCACTGGTGGAAATTATCAAATTTGGACAGTTAAGATGAAATCTTATCTTGAAACTTATGATTTGTGGGAAGTTGTAAAGGAAGACAAGCTTATACAACCACTCCCTACAAATCCTTCTGCTGCCGAAATCAAACTTCACTCAGAAGAGAAATCAAAAAAATATAAAGAAAAAATTATAATTCAAAATTCATTTGTTGATTCAATCTTTTCTAAAATCATTGCATGTGAAATAATAAAAGAAGCTTGGGAAAAACTTGAAAAGGAGTATCAAGGAAGTGAACGAGGCAGACAAAATCAAATTCTGAATTTGAAGAGAGATTTTGAATCTCTTAGGATGCAAGAAGGTGAGACAATTACTAAGTATTCTAATAGAATTTCTTTGATTGTCAATAGAATCAGATTGCTTGGTGAAGATTTTAAAGACAATAGAATAGTTGAAAAAATTCTGGTGACTATTCCTGAGAGATTTGAGTCCGAAATCTCCGCTTTAGAAAAGTCTAAAGATCTCTTTGTCATCTCTCTTGCTGAATTGATAAGCGCTCTTCAAGCACAAAAGGAAAGAAGAACTCACAGGGAAGACAAAATTGTTGAAGGTATTTTTTATGTGAACCATCAAAAAAGAAAAGTTGATTATCATTGCAAATATTGCAAAAAGAAAACACACTTAGAAAATTTTTGTTAGTGGAGATCTGATGCATTATGTGGAAGTTGCAAACAAAATGGTCATGTCACAAAAGTATGCAAGTTCAAAGACACTCAAAATAATTCAAAAGCACAACAAAATTAAGGAAAAATACATTTTTTTTCAAGAATAATTAAGTGTTCAAACTCAAGTTGGATAACCAACTTAAGTTTGAGGGAGAATGTTGAGATTTACCTTCCTTATATTTTAATTTATGATTTTCATTAATGGTAGAATATTTTTATTTTTTATTTTTTAGTCTAAGAATATTTTACATTATTTATTTTCTTTTAAGTCTAGGGTTTATAAATTACAGAATTTTTAGTCTTATAGCTATAAGGAAAATATCATATTTTTCTTATTTATTTTATTTAGTTTCTTATAAATAGAGATGTACTCTTCTATTTGAATCAAGAAAAAGAATCAATCAAGAGTTTTCATTATTTTCTTTCTTGTCTCTTTTATTCCATGACACTATTTACATAATTGTACTTTCAATGCACCTCCTCATGCGCAGACTTGATTTTTTTAATTTCATTAGTCAAGCACGTGAAAATTCTTTTTGATAATATGTGGCACTGAGATTCTCAGGACCTCTGTCTGATTGAAGTGTGTTCAATCATCTTATCTAAAATTCTTTTTGATAATAGGTGGCACTGAGATTCTCAAGACCTCTGTCTGGTTGAAGTGTGTTCGATCATCTTATCTAAACTTTTAAGTTGTTCGAGAGATAGCACACTTTTATCTTAATTATATTTTCAATACTATGAAAAGTCATTTTGCATGCAAGTTGTGCTTTATTTTTGGCATTGGCTTATAAACATTTCAATCAAAAGGGGAGAAATGATTTCGCTTATGGGGCAGAAGTCATTTCCCTTATAACTATCTTAACTCGTAACTTCATAATTTATCACCGACTCCAACTAATATTTTGACGAGCTATTACTGATATTTACCTATATCTTAACTTGTTAATATCAATATTGTTAGTATTTTTTTTTTTTATAATATACTTTTCACTTACCAATCTACTACTAGAAAACATATTTTTTTTAAATGTTTCAAGAAAACATTCAAGGAAAAATGACTCCACATAAAGGATTTAATCTCATGAAAATATTACATACCATTATTAGCAAGAGCTCCATGGACGAGAAATGAGAAAACAGGGAAGATAATGAGTTCCATGTTTGTTAAACCATAAAAGGATTTATATTCTTAGTGAGGAGAATTTGCTTACGAGATATATGGAAGAGAAAAGGGATGTTTATATAGGCAAATTTTAGATGAGTCCAATAACAAATGCCACTCTACTAGTAAAAGGTTTTCGAAGCTAATTATTTATTTTAAAATCAGTTTTTTTATATATAAGTTGATAGATTAAATTATTTTCAAATTGTCAGTAACTGTGATATACCAATGGCAATGACATACATTTGATTTTGTATAAGCAGTGTCGATCGATGGTCAGAAACGAGTATGAATCTGGATTCTCGGAGTTGTAAAGCTTCATTTAGTCTTAAAACATACATATTATAATTTCCTTAAATAATTGTTTAAAGACAATATACAAGGAAAAAAAAGAATGTGTTAAGCAATGTCTAATGACTTATTAAAGCCTTACAGGGTGTGTCTGCCATTATACGTTGTGTACTTTTTCTATAATAGCGAGTTCAGGATTTTCAATTATGTAGTTTAAATATCTACATATTTAATAGTAAAAAAATTAAAAGAAATTTAACATTTACTATAAATACATAAAAAATAATTTAATCGTATATAAACAATGTACTTTTCATCGAAGAGATTCAGATGAACCCCTCAGCCATAATAGCTCGCTTTGCCCCTACTTTGTAGGTTATCAGTCTATATTTTTTACAGATATTTAGGGGCCGTTTCGGAAGATATATTGGAAAAAATGAAACATGTATTAGATATGGTATTATCTAAGGGGAAAGAACAGAAACGACACTTCAAATTAAACTATTTCCTTGAAAATGGCCATGGAATTTAAATTCCACTTTTTAGCCGTTTTAATTTACTGACTGGTTCTATACTATTTTTACACAACGTTTATACAGGTTTTATACAAATTTTATACATAAATATTCTATACGGAAATTATATAGTTTTGATACATAATTTATATAATAACTGTACATTTGCACTTCAAATTAAACTATTTCTTTGAAAATGGCCATGGAATTTAAATTCCACTTTCTAACCATTTTAATTTACTGACAGGTTCTATACCGGTTTTACACAACTTTTATATAGGTTTTATACAAATCTTATACATAAATATTCTATACGGAAATTATACAGTTTTGATACATAATTTATATAATAACTGTACTTTTTTTTACACGTTTTATACAATAATTATATAATTTGTATACACTTTCTATATATTGTACATATACATATTTGATAGAACTATACAATTTCTATACATATATCTTATATAGATTCATATTCTATTTAATAATTATATTGTTTTTATATAATTTAATTATTATTTCTAAACAATAAAAAAAAGTAGAATATTTGATCAATTTAAAAATTTATAGTAAAAAAAAAATTGAAATATTTTTAAAAGGGCCGAATTGCCCAAGTTGAATATTGTATCAGTATTGTATATAGACTGTATCAGTATCGTATATGGACTATATATGGACTACATGGATCAAAATGACCCAAATTGGGAAAGATTAGGAAATGGCATAAAATGACATTTGTTTAGCCGACTGGACATTATTTGTCCAAATGCCAAACTTGGGCAATAATTGGGCTATTATTTTTTAAAAAGGTCATAGAGTGTCCTTTTCCCATTAACTAATCACTTGTTTGGTAATACTATTTTTAACTAGGGGTGTCAAACGGGTCGAGCTGATCCGGCTCAACCCGTCCCACCTAGTCAACCCGGCCCGCTCAGTCCACGGGTTGTAGGGTACCGGATCCTGGAACAGTTTATTTTTTATTTTGGGCCCGATTAACCTGACCCAGATCAAGCCCGGTCCAGGCTCACCGGTTAACCGACCCAGTTAAAATTAAAAAATATATATATATAACAAACGAACTAATTTACTATAAAGTATTATTAATTTATTATATTAAGTAGCATATGTTTTATTTAAAGAAGTACATATATTTTATATGTGTATGTATATATTGAATGGTACATATATATGTGTGTATATTTTCTAAAATAGTATATATTTAACGTATACATGTATATATATTTTAGAAATTAGTATATAACTATATATTTAGTGTGTGTGTATATTGTAGTATATATATATATTGCAGTATATGTTTTATTTAAAGTAGTACATATATTGAATGATATGTATATATGTGTATATATCTTCTATAGACGTATATATTTAACGTATGCATGTGTATATGTTTTATAAATTTGTATATAACTATATATTTAGTGTGTGCATAGATTATAGTATATATATTGTAGTACATTTTATTTAAAATGGTACGTATATATTGAATGGTACGTATATATGTGTGTATATTTTCTAAAGTAGTATATATTTAACGTATACATGTGTATATGTTTTAGAAATTAGTATATAACTATATATTTAGTGTGTGTATATATTATCGTATATATATTTTAGTATATTTTATTTAAAGTAGTACGTATATATTGAATGGTACATATATATGTGCATATATCTTCTATAGACGTATATATTTAACGTATACATGTGTATATGTTTTATAAATTAGTATATAACTATATATTTAGTGTGTGTGTATATATTGTAGTATATTTTATTTAAAGTAGTACGTATATATTGAATGGTACGTATATATGTGTGTATATTTTCTAAAATAGTATATATTTAACGTAAACATGTGTATATGTTTTATAAATTAGTATATAACTATATATTTAGTGTGTGTGTATATTGTAGTATATATATATATTGTAGTATATGTTTTATTTAAAGTAGTACATATATTGAATGGTACGTATATATGTGCATATATCTTCTATAGACGTATATATTTAATTAACGTATACATGTGTATATGTTTTAGAAATTAGTATATAACTATATATATAGTGTGTATATATTATCGTATATATATTTTAGTATATTTTATTTAAAGTAGTACGTATATATTGAATGGTACGTATATGTGTGTATATTTTCTAAAGTAGTATATATTTAACGTATACATGTGTATATGTTTTAGAAATTAGTATATAACTATATATTTAGTGTGTGTATATATTGTAGTATTTATATATTGTAGTATATGTTTTATTTAAAGTAGTACATATATTGAATGGTACGTATATATGTGTATATATCTTCTATAGATGTATATATTTAATTAACGTATACATGTGTATATGTTTTAGAAATTAGTATATAACTATATATATAGTGTGTGTATATATTGTCGTATATATATTGTAGTATATTTTATTTGAAATAGTACGTATATATTGAATGGTACGTATATATGTGTGTATATTTTCTAAAGTAGTATATATTTAACGTATACATGTGTATATGTTTTAGAAATTAGTATATAACTATATATTTAGTGTGTGTATATATTGTAGTATGTATATATTGTAGTATCTGTTTTATTTAAAGTAGTACATATATTGAATGGTACGTATATATGTGTACATATCTTCTATAGACGTATATATTTAACAAATACATGTGTATATGTTTTATTAACTATATATTTAGTGTGTGTATATATTGTACTATTGTAGTATATATATATTGTAGTATATGTTTTATTTAAAGTAGTACATATATTGAATGGTATGTATATATGTGTATATATCTTCTATAGACGTATATATTTAACGTATACATCTGTATATGTTTTATAAATTATTATATATATCATTATATTGTAGTATATATATCTTGTGGTATATGTTTTATTTAGAGTAGTCTATATATTTAACTAACGTATAGTCGTATACACGATTACATGTGTAATTGTGTATATGTATATATTTTTTAAATTCTAATGTAGTATATACTATATATATAGTGTATATATATTGTTTAGCGTATTTAAAATGTATATAGGTGGATATATATAGTGTATATTGGAGAAAAAAAAAATTCTTTGTTTTTGACCCATTTTTTAACCGGTTTTGATCGGGTTTAGGTGGGTTGGACCGGGTTAGGTTAAGTGGGCCGGTTCAGGATTGTTTTTAAAATTTTTACTGTTGGCCCGGAAACGAACCGGACAATTTTAATTCGGCCCGGAACCGAACCGGCCCACAACCCGGCTAAATCTCACGGGCCGGTTCCAGGTTGACCCGACCCGACCCTCTTGACACTTTTATTTTTAACATATATATATATATATAATTAACTAATTCATTTATTAGTTATACAACATATTCATTATTATTTTTAGAGAAAAGGGTCTAATTTACCCCATTACTTTAATAAAATTAACTAAATATACCTTTCGTTGTATTTTGGGGTCAAATTTTATGCTCGTTGTCACACTTTAAGGTCAAATTAGCCCTTGTTGTCATACTTTGGGGTCAAATTTATCCTCATTGTTAAGACAATTTTCACATGTAACCTTCATTTAACAGAAAATTCTAAAGCCTCAGCCTTTATCTATCCTTCTGTAACGGATGATAACACTCAACAATAGAAATGTTAAACGCTCCGTTTGAAAAAAAAAGTCACACCCTAATTTAATCCACCCATCCCACCCGACTCAAAATACGACACGAACAAATACACCCCTCCCTCAGTTTTGTTGCAAAAATTTGACCAACAAAATAAAGGGTGGGGTATATCTGTTTGTGTCTTTTTTGTGAGTTTGTTCGTCTGAGGGGGTTAGATTAGGATGTGTTTCATTTTTAAAAATTAGAACATTTAACATTGATTTGGACTTTTCTATTAAATAATGGGTATAGGTGAAAAGTTTCATAATAGCGAGGGAAAATTTGACCCTAAAATATGATAATGAGGGTAAATAATCTCAAAATATGATGAAAAGTATATTTAACTAATTTTTTAAAATAGAGGGATAAATTTAACCTTTTTACCTTAAATTTATATATAATAAATCGTGTCATTAACAATATGAGATATTATTTCTATTCTAATAAGTCTTATTCTGCATTATACACTCTTTTCACTTAATATTACGATTCATAATATTACTAGTACCTTAGTACGTTTTTAATACTACTATTCTTATAGAATCTAGCCAATGATTTATTTAGATTGTTATTTGTTGCTATGTTTGAACTTTGTCAAGTGATTTGTCTTCTAATTTTCTGCCGTATGAGAGACCTTTTTCTCGTTATTGCTTTAATTATATAGGGCCTGCAGACTGGTGATTTGGATTTGTTGTTTGGGGGAAATCCCAAATTGCCATGTGTCTTTCTTTTATTAATTATAAATTCATTTATTTATTCACTGAAATCTGGAATTTCATTTTTTCTTAAAGAATCAAGCCTCATGATGAATTGTTCATTACTTAATTGTTAATTTTGACATAGAAACCAAAGTCACTAGTTGTAACTTGTACGCATGTGCACTCAAATATGATTTTCACCCGTGTTCGGTACTTGTTTTGGGATCCCATCGGCTAATCCAGTATGTTCAGAAGTAGGGGTGAACATGATATGATATATACCGAATACCAAATTGAAATCGAAATTTTTTATATTACAGTATGAATGTTATGGTATTTGGTATGAATTTTAAATTATTTTGGTATTTAATATGGTATTTGATATTTATGTAATAAATACTAAAATATCGTATACCGCACCGAAGTTTTTAATAACATATAAAACCCATATATATATATATATACATATATATATATATATATATATATATATATATATATATATATATATATTTAAGATTATTAAATATATTTATATATCATCAATTAGCCAATTGAACATAAAAATAGTTTTTATTCAGAAATAAATTTTTTGGGAAGCTTATTATTTAGGAGTACTATGCTTAAGTTTAGATACTGTTGTTCAGAGTTTGCATCTCGAACTATTCAATCGTGATTGAAATGTTATTTTTGTGTAATTGATTAACAAAGATAGTTGTTAGCCTAACATGATTGAAACGTTTTTAAAATTTAAAGTTATAGTTTTTTTATATGAATATATGTAATTAGAAATCAAATAAAGTATGGTTACCGAATTACCATACCGTAAAATACCAAAACCGAATTTAAAAATATCAAACCATACCGAACTAATTTGGTATGGTAATGGTATTGTTCTTTTAGATACCGAAAATCGAAATTACCGTACCAAAGTTTAAAATATCGTACCGTACAATACCGTACCATGCTCACCCCTAGTATTGGGTGTGCGGGGAGAAATCAATAAATTTAGAATGACATTTATAAAATTTATTGGAAAAATTCTTTTGACCACAAAAATTTGGCCCAAATTTGGCCACAATAGTAAAAAAAAATCATTCAGACTATAAACTAGTTTCTTTTTGAATATTTTTTGTCCGTTTCATCCTAAATTTTAAATTCTATCATTACTTATTTATTACTATTTTTCAATACATTAAAAACTATCCCAATACATGGGAATGAACAAGTTAACATGATTTTCATAAATATGATTGTATAATATGTAGGGGTGGGCATGATATGGTATATACCGAACCGAAATTTTGATACCGTGATTTTTGGTATTATGGTATTTGGTATACATTTTAAATTTTTTTGGTATATGCTATGGTATTCGGTATTTACAAATGACATACCGAAATACCGAATACCATACCGAAGTATATATAGTTACATAAGTAACTTTATATATATATATATATATATATATATATATATATATATATATATATATATATATATATATATATATATATATATATATATATATATATAAAATAATACTTAGTATTAGTATAAAAATGTTTAGACATTGAAACTTTCGCTACTCTATCTTGATTGAAATATATTTTTGTTGTAATTGACTTATAAAAGGAATTGTTTGTATTTCTTTTTCAATATTTCTACATGTGTAATGTGTATTTATGATATAATTAAGACATGCTTTTGAAAAGTAGAAGTGATAATACTCTAGTATACGAGTATATATTGTCAAAGTTAAACAAACTATGGTTACCGATTACCATACCGCAAAATACCGAAATCAAACGTCAAAATACCAAACCATACCGAACTAATATGGTATGGTAATGGTATAATTTTTTTATAAACCGAATACCGAAATTATCGTACCGAAGTTTCAAATACCGTACCATACCATACCATGCCCACCCCTATTTAGAAGTTCCACTTGAGGGTAAAACGCTACCTATCTAAAGTGACTTCATTTGCAGCACTCAAACCCAAGAGCGTTGGTTAAGGAGGAAGAATGAGCATCGCAAAGTTGAAGTAAATCCAACATGACAAATAACTAAGGGAACACAAGCTCTAAAGTTTCTTTCTAAGGGAATAAACTTTCTTATGTTTAACAAAAGCATGACTGCATCATTATGAGATGCTCAGATTTTTATGTTTAAATTGTAATCAATATTTTAAAAGCCAAGTTGAGAGTTGAGATTTTAGGCACGTACTCCTTTAACCAGCATTACACAGTTTGAAAGAACTGCGCTGAATCCGAATGCTAGCTAGCTAGCTATTCAATATACTACTACGTGGTATGAAAGACCAATTTTCGAGCTCTTCTGATGATTATGAGAATTCATGAGTATCCAACGTCATAGGTACTTACCACAGTAATATTAAGCTCAGAATCATTATACTGGTAAAAAGTAAGTATTATGAGTATATACTGATTACAAAATGCCCTCTCATCAATTAATCACAGATCTTAGCAAAAGCAGCAAAATATTCAATTTGCAATTAGAGATAGTGACAAGTTCGACAAAAGTTACAGGTTAGTCGCTTTCTCTTCACTACTAAAAGTTCATCCACAGTTGAAAGGAACTATTACTTAAAATATAAGATAAGATTTCCCGGGCATAAGCACACTAGTCATGATATGCTTCTTCTTCGTCCTCGTATCCTTCATCCTCATCTGCTACTGCATCTTGATACTGTTGGTACTCGGAAACCAGATCATTCATGTTGCTCTCTGCCTCAGTGAACTCCATCTCATCCATTCCTTCCCCCGTGTACCAATGCAAGAAAGCCTTCCTCCTAAACATGGCTGTGAATTGCTCACTAACACGACGGAACATCTCTTGTATTGATGTTGAATTTCCAATGAAAGTTGATGCCATCTTTAGACCAGTTGGTGGAATATCACAGACTGTTGACTTGACATTGTTGGGAATCCACTCAACGAAGTATGAGGAATTTTTGTTCTGCACATTAAGCATCTGCTCGTCAACTTCCTTGGTGCTCATTTTCCCCCTAAACATAGCTGATGCTGTCAAATAGCGGCCATGCCTAGGGTCAGCAGCACACATCATGTTCTTTGCATCCCACATTTGCTGAGTAAGCTCAGGGACTGATAAAGCTCGGTATTGTTGTGAGCCACATGAGGTAAGTGGAGCAAACCCAACCATGAAAAAGTGGAGACGGGGGAAAGGAATGAGATTCACAGCAAGTTTCCGCAGATCAGAGTTAAGCTGTCCAGGGAATCTGAGGCAACAAGTGACTCCAGACATGGTTGCAGAAATTAAGTGATTCAGATCACCAACTGTCAGAAAACAAATGCACCATAAATAGAAGGAAAAGCTCCTAAAAAGTTGCAGGAATAGTGATGACAGCATGAAGCATATTCATAATAATTGTTGCTATGCAAACACAGTCAACTAACCCTCAATCCTACATGAGTTATGGTCAACTAAGCAGATACACAATAAAGTTGCTTATGAATGGAATCTGAGGAGGGGTGTTATAGCTAAACGGTTGATGAAACACATTTCATGAAGATTAATTAAGATAAGATTTAAGAAAACGAAATGGCTACATTAAAGGGTGGCCACTGGCGCTAATCGGAATATTAGTTGCAAAATCTAACACAAAAGAACATATTGAAGATTCCATCACCATGGCTCAAAGTCGTTGCATGTTGAGCTAGACACCTAAGTAAATGGGTGATGCCATTCATATGAATAGAGGATACTTACAGCTAGGAGTTGTAAGTTTGAGAGTTCGGAAACAAATGTCATATAAAGCCTCGTTGTCAAGAACCATGCACTCATCTGCATTTTCTACAAGCTGATGAACAGACAATGTAGCATTGTAAGGCTCTACAACGGTGTCTGAAACCTTTGGAGATGGGAAGACAGAGAATGTTAGCATCATCCTATCTGGGTATTCCTCTCGTATCTTTGAGATGAGAAGTGTTCCCATTCCAGACCCAGTCCCCCCTCCCAGGGAGTGGCATACCTGAAACCCTGCATATAGTTCCACATATGAGAAACAAAACTAATGCATGTATGACTATGTATATACTGAGAAATTAAATTCCACAAGTTAATAATCTTGAAAGGTATAAACATTTCGAGAAGACCTTTAAGAAATAGCAATTTCCAGGTTCGTTGTGCATAACATCAAGAATACATTCAATCACCATAGCACCCTCTGTGTACTGACCATTGTTCATCTTTTAAAGAAAATCGAGATTCTCTAAAAGTAGAAATCCTCTAAACACACACACACACACACCAGACCTAAAGTGTGATAACACGGCTATATTCACATATCAAAAGGAAATCACAAGAAAATATGAAATGGTAAAACAACAGAACTTACCATATCAAAAGTAATCCCACAAGATAAACAAATCAGGAAATGCACAAGCATTCAAAACAGAATTGTATGAGCAATCACAAACATTTAAACATAAATGTAAGCAATTGCGATTTTAAGCTTCCCATATGAACAAATACATCATGACACTGAGGTAATACATAACCACATGCATAAAAATTTAAGCAAACACCTTGTCAGCATCATAATTTCAGCTTCTCAAATGAATAAAACCAAAACCGCTGAACGTTCAACATCAAAAACAATCAGCATGAGTTAACAAATCAAATAACATGCATTAACATTTAAAAACAGAGAAGGGTCTAAAATGTCCTGAACTATGAGATTTGGCACAATGTTGCTCTCCGTTACATATCGGGCAAAAAATGCCCTGGACATTACCTTCGAGCCAAAAACTAACACAATCAGCATGTGTTAACAAACCAAAACATGCATAAACATGTAAACAAGTATCTTGTAGGCAATTACAATTCTCAGCTTCTTTACCAACAATACCAAAGACAATCCCACAAATTAAGAAATCAGGTTAAACCTTCAAACAAACATCTATTAAGCAAACACAATTTTAAACTTCTCAAACACGTAAAACCACAATTAAAAAAAAACAATCAGCACGAGTTAACAAATGAAAATACACATAAACATTTAAAACAAATACCTTGTTTTACAATTTCCCCTTCTCAAATGATTAAAAACCAATCAGCATGAGTTACCAAATCAAAATACGCGTCAACATTTAAACAAACACCTTGCCAGAATCACAAATAAAAAACGTGCATAACCATTTTTTGCCTTGGATGTCTTCTACCCACCCTCACAACCACCCACCCCCACCACTTACCCCAACTCTCCAATCGTCACGTCCCACACTCCCTGCCCTGCCCAGCCCTCCCCCAACCCCCACCACATGCTCATAATTTTGTGTTAATTATATACAATTACTGTTGAAGATATGTCTCAAAAATAAAATAAAAGTAGATAATTATGTGGATTAGACTTAGTAATTAGTTATTCTTTTGTTATTTGAATAGGAATTAGTTATCTTGTTATTTGAATTTGAATTGAAGTTTAGAAATTTGGTTATAAATATGTCTTTGTTTTATTAATAAAAGAATTTCCTTTGAACAGTATTTTTTTCTCTCCAATTCTTTCTCTGTTATTTCTCTAATTTGAAAGCTAAAAACCAATAAATACAAATGCTTTTAGGATAATATTTTTTTACGTACATATTGAACACAATTATGAATTAACTAAGTAACGAACCGCTTTTTTCCTCAAAAATATTTTGCCTACTACCGAACACACCTCTTGATTCAAGACACTAACGTGAGACGTGACGAACACGCATAAATACTTTAAGCAACCACCTTGTCAGCATCACAATTCTCACTTCTTAAAATAAAATTAAAAACAATCAACACAATAACGTTAAGCCCTACATTTCTGCAAGGGCTATTTCCACACTTAAACTCATAAACTCTTGGTCACAACTTTACCAACTACTTGACTCCCCTTTTCAATCAGCACGAGTTTGTACAAAAAATATACATGAACATTTAAAAAAATACCTTGTAGGCAATCACAACTCTCAGCTTCTTTACGAACAACATCAAGAACGGAATCAATCAATTCAGCACCTTCAGTATAATGGCCTTTAGCCCAATTATTACCAGCACCAGACTGACCGAAAACGAAGTTATCAGGTCTAAAAATCTGTCCATGAGGACCAGATCTAACACTATCCATAGTACCAGGTTCTAAATCCATAAGAACAGCACGAGGTACGAAGCGCCCACAACTCGCCTCGTTATAATATACATTAACCCTCTCAAGTTGTATATCTGTCTCCCCATGGTACGCGCCCGTTGAATCGATACCGTGCTCGGCACATACCACTTCCCAGAATTTTGCCCCGATTTGGTTGCCACATTGTCCACCTTGAATATGGAGAATCTCACGCATTTCTTTTAATAGATTATTACGAATACGTTTCGTTCGAGGGAGAGGATGAAAGGGAAGGGGGAGGATTTCAATTTTTCGAGGGAATTATGTGAGAAATGAAGAGGAACCAAGAGGGATAAGGGAGTTTGTATATGGTGGGGTAGGGGTGGGGGGTGGGGTGGGGGGTTTGGAATTTGAAATTTTGTTGAGTGGTGGGAAAATGTAAGTCCGGACAAGTGGATGGATGGAAGAAATTTTAGGATGTGATGTATATAAGTGCTACATATTCCATGGTTTAGTTTATAAAAGAGAAAATATACTTTTTTACCTCTAAAACTTATCCGCACAATTTACTTTATATTCTTAACTTTATGAACAATTATATACTCGCTTAACAATTTTAAAATTAATAAATTTCACCCCTAATATTAACGTGACATAAAAAAATTTAAAAAAAAACTGAAAAGCACATAATTTCTTTTTAAAAAATAATTCCACCGTTAATATTAATATTATATAATTATAAAAATATAAAAATTACCCCCTACCCCACCCTCTTCATCTTTGTCAAATCCACCCACCCCCACCCTTTTCTTCTTCTTCAGAAACTTCAATCTTCTTCTTTAAATCCATCCACCCCACACATCTTCTTCTACAAAATTCCATTTTTTCTCCTTCAAACCCCCCACCTCCACGATACCCCCACCCCCACGATACCCCCCACCCCCATTGTCTTCTTCTTCAAACACTCTCTATCCCCACCTCTTTTTTTTTCGAACCTCTCTATTTGTTTATTCGTCTACAAAACGTCAATCCCCTTCCTCATTCAATCTGATGTACCTCAATTCTCATTTTTTGAATTTTTTTAATTATTCCTTTCTAGATAAGCTAAAGAAATCAAACGCATCAATGAAAATAAAAGGGGATTGTATCTTATAAAGATTAGGATTTTCTAAGGTCAAATTTTATTTCTTTAATTAGGAAAAATTGAAGTTAGTCAATGAAGAAGACATTAATGTCAAATTTTATTTCTTTAATTAGCAAAAAAAGAAGTTAATCAATGAAGAAGACATTAATGAAGATAGAGGGTACCTTTATAGAAAAGAGAGGTGAAAGGAAAAAAGTTAAAATTTAAATAATTTTTGACGTAGCAATAATGTGGAGTTGACGTGGCGCTGATGTGGTGGCGTGTGTGATACACCTTCCTAGTGAGACTGGTATACAGTCATAGGGTGAGATTTAATTCAATTTAAAGTTGTTAAGGGGATATATAGAGAAAATTGAAGAAAAGGTGTCTTTTAAATCTTGAATGAAGGATTGGTGACATTGACCAACTTAAAGGGTCAAACATCATTAGGAAACTTGATTAAGTTAATTGTGGACTTGATTAATATTTTCAAAACTTTTCAATCTTTTTAAAAATATAAATCAACCCAACCCATGCCCCTCTTCAATCCAAATCAACCAGTTTCTCTCCTCTCTCTCTCGACAACTTCTCTTAACTCTCTCCCAACTAACAGTTCTATAAATTTCTCATTTCAATCCTCGACGACTTCAACCTCTAATGATAAATAGTTGGGCTTCGAGTTTCTTTTCAACTCTAATCTTCAATCGACGTGACAGTCTTGTTCTCCAGCCACAACAGGTTTGAATTCTTTATCGTTCCTTTTCTTCTTTCACAAGTAAAAATTTATGGCTTTTTTAGTTTTGAAGAAAACGAGGAACTTGAGCCAACTTCTCTTATAGTATTGGTTAACAATTTCTGTAAATTTCTCCTTTCAATCCTCGGCGACTTCAACCTCTGATGATAAATAGTTAGGCTTCGAGTTTCTTTTCGACTTCAATCTTTAATCGACGTGACAACCTTGCTCTCTGGCCACAACAACTTTGAATTTTTCATCATTCCTTTTTTTTTCATAGGTAAAAATTTATGGCCTTTTTAGTTTTGAAGAAAATGAGAAACTTGAGCCAACTTCTCTTATAGTATTGGTTAACAATTTCAATATTTGTTGCTTTAATTTGAAATGTGGTCTGAATAAAATCCTAATTTCTGATATTGCTTCTCCTCTTTTCAAAGTGAATTATGATTTTTTGTTATTTGTTGCATTTTTTTGAAGTTTGATTTTCGTTGTTTGTATTTATATAAATAAAACAACGATTTGAGCTAATTTGTTCTGTTCTTGTTCTTGGTAAAACTAGTGATATTGATGTTTTCTGTTGAGCAAAATCACGCTACTATTTTTTTCTCCAATAGATTATTCATCTAGTGCAACATATTAACCATCTGATGCAATATATTTTTCATATGATGCAACAGAGGAACCATCAGATTAAAATTCTGATGTAACATATTAATCATCTAATGCAACAGAGGAACCATCAAATAAAAAATCTGATGCAACAGATTTGTCATATGATGCAACAGTTTAATTATTTGATGCAACAGATTAACCATATGTTGTAACAGATTAATCATCTGATGCAATAAATTTACTATTGGATGTAACAGAGGAACCATAGGATAAAAAATCTGATACAACAGATTAACCATTTGATGCAATGGAGGAACCATCGGATTAAAGATCTGATGCAACAAATGAACCTCTTGTTGATTTTTCCAACTGATCATTCATCTACCGCGATAGACGACCCTTCTGTTGAAATAAATCTAAATAATATTGATCGTTGATAACTGTTCCAATAGATCACTCATGTGTTGCTACAGATGTGCGACCTGTTGCACAGACAATTCATCTTTATCAATAAATGAGTGATATATTTTATATTATCGCAACAAATTACTCAATTGTTGCTATAGATTAGTTAACTGTTCCGATAGATCACTCATATATTACAACAGATATATGATCTGTTGCACAGACCATTTATATTTCTCAATGGATGAGTAATATATTTTGTATTATCGTAATAAATTACTCAACCGTTGCTACAGATTATTTAATTGTTCCAACAAATCACTCATATATTGCAATAGATAATATTGCAATAGATGTGTGATCTTCTGCACAAACTATTTATTTTTCTCAATAGATGAGTGATATGTTTTGTATTGTTGTAACAGATTACTCATCCGTTGCAACAGGTTATTTAACTATTCTAACATATCACTCATATGTTGCAATAATGTGTGATCTGTTTCACAAACTATTCATCTATCTTAAAAGATGAGTGATACATTTTGTATTATTGTAATAGATTACTCATCTGCTATAACAGGTTGGTTATATGATGCAACACATATACTACCTAGTGCAATAGATCAGTGATCTGTTGGAACTATTATTTTACTATTTTGCTTGTTAGATTTACTATTATCCCTTTTTAATGATGCATTCATCAACTATAATATATTTTTTATGTTCCTGTTAATTTTAGATAATATGGCTCCCAAAAGAACAAAAACTGAATCAAGTCCAAGTAAAGTAACAAGTGAAGCAGCTAGGCTACATCCACCACTCTATGAGCTTGCTTTACAAATGTTATCTCAATCAGGAGCAGAATATGATGAACACCGGGAGGAGGAATGTTTCAAAAATAGATGATCCAAATGCTAATAGCCCTTCCATTGAAGAGTTGGTCAAAACCTTCAGTATTGATCGTTATCTTGTGAGAATGCAGTGCGATGGTGTCACAAATTTAACAGGTGATTTTGTGGTTAAGTCAACCATGGAAAAATCTTTCGACACCTTCTAAAAAATACTTCGAGAATAAAAATTAGATGTTTATTTTAGGGACAGCTGCTTTGGGAAATATCTTGATTTTTCGGAGGACAACAATGCTCGTTTCCAAATAAAAATGGTATATGAACTTCTCAAGTGTAGGTTTATGTATGAAAATAAAGATAAGATGAATGAGGTGTGGATAAATTAATGTGGCATGTCTGTTTGTTTTGGTTGGAAGGAGTTTGCCATAGTTACTGGACTAAAATGTTATCCTCCTTCTCAATTTATACCTATTCTAACCCAAAAAAGCACCCCGCACGCCCAAAAAAGGCAAAGACAAGTCATGTGATCGTGATGACTTGGTGTCCATTGTTGGTCTAAGCTTCAAAAATAAAAATTTGATAGAAGCGTTGAAAGGTAAAAGACTTTCAAAGAAGCACAAACAGTCATTATGCTTGGTTTGGTTTGTACATAATATTCTTTGGGCGAGAGACGTTAACAACAATATAAACGTTAGTTTAATAAAGCTCTCTGAGGATCTTGAGGCATTTAACAGCTATCCTTGGGGTTATGAAAGTTTCAAAATGAAAATCAAATATTTGTTGATTCCACTAGCGCCAAAGACTGTCAACGTACATGGCTTTTCATAGGCTTTCATGGTAAATGTTTCTTTCTTTTATTATGATATCATTCATTTTTTTTACTCAATAATGGTTTTGATTTATTGGCATTATTTTATAGGCTTGGGCATTTGAAGTCATTCCTTATTTGAGACAACAAGTGAACTATCAGGAAGAAGTTTTCGGTCTAAGAATCTTGAGATGGTTGTCGGCCAAAATTGATAAAAATGCAAATTTCTTGATCTCTTCAACCCCCCGAAGGATGAAGTAAGTATAATTATAATTAAGTTTTTGTTTTAATTAATGATTTTTGAATGATCTAATCATCATTCTAATATATGTAATGATTTAGGTTAGATTGTGCATCCGTTGCTAGTTTCGACCAATCGAGAATTGAAGATGTCATTTTATCTTACTTTACGGTCAGTGCAAACTTTATCGGACCCTAGGATTAATGACATAATAAAAATGGAATTATTTGCAGCCATTACTAGAAAAATAATTTTGGAGGGTGGGCTTGTTGTTGTTGATGGTCTTAGTGGCGATGGAGTTGTTGGTGGTGGTAGTGGTGCAGCTGTTGGTGCTAATGATTCTCCTCTTATAGTATTTAAAATAAACCATTATAAGTATGATCATACTAGTTATACAGATTTTGCCTCTCCCGGCGAATGTTCTGCGTGCAAATATCAAGACTGCAGGGCTAAACATGATGTAGTGATTAATGCTATTAATGCATTAACTGCTTCTGTAAAGGATTGACATCTAAGAGGGGTGTCATTCCATCAAAGAGGATTTTATATCATCCACTCTATTAGAGATTAAGGCTAAGGGGAGAAGGAAAATGATTTCCAATATATATCAAGCATCCAAAAAAGCAAAATTGCAACTCCTCTGTCCGTGTCTTGCACTGAGCAATGTACAATGTCCAAAAGAAAGCAACACGAGCTAAAGAAGGTGAATATATATGTATGCTCCAACTAACAAACAGACACATATCTGTTTCATTAGATGACACATCTGCTGAAAATTATCAAACAGATATATATATATATGTTGCAACAGTTGACTAACTTGTTGCACCAGATTAAGTATCTGTTGCGACATATGTCTCGTCTATTTTAGTAAATCAAACAGTTCTTTGCACCTTTTTTATTTGTATCAACAAATGACCTATCTGCTGCAATAGATGATTTATATGTTGCAACAGATGGTTCATCCATTGTAAATTATCATACAGGTCTTTCTTATGTAGAAATTTGTCCCACCAGTTAATTCATTGTTGAAACAGAAATATAATATGTTTGAGATAATTTAAAATAGAAGGAAGACCTGTTTGATTTGCTAAAATAGATGAGTTATTCTTTTTCATTTTTTTGTATCTCCGTGATTAGCATTGACCAATTCTGGATTTTCAAGTGGATGTAGAAGCTACTGCTGAACAACATTGACAATATGCTACTCTTTTTATGGAAATACGGAGAACAGAAAATGCAAAAAATCATACGTAAGCAACAATAAAGATCCACGACGATCAAAGCCAAATTTCATAGCACCTGATGAAGAGCAACTTATCCATATTGAGTAGATCTTTATAGCTTGAGTCTGTCAAAGTAATAATCTGACCCCTTCTTATGAATCCTTGACATCAATACTTAAATTGTTGATGTATTTGTTGAGATCTGTACCCATAACAATTTTTTTACATTTCATTTATTCGTTGATTTATTTCAACTAATTTTTAAAGGCTTTGATTTATTTTATTTTGTCTATGAATTTTATTTTCTCCTTAGGTTTGAACTTATTAATTGAAATGAAATACTAGATTTAAATATTGCAATAGATAATGTATCTGTTGCAACAGACAACACATCTGTTGGAAAATATCAAACAAATTTAGACTTATGTTGCAACAGGTAGTTAATCTATTGGAATTTATCAAACAGGTCTTTCCACTATTGCAACAGATAGACTTAGATAGAAATATTGGCATAATACAACAGATGACCAACCTATTCAACAGATAAACTATATGTCAGAACAGGTAGAATATCTATTACAACGGATGGAGAATCTGTTGCATTATAAAAATTCAACTTTCATTGGACATAAATAATTGCCACTATATGTAAAATAGTGAAAGTGAATTAAAATAAAAAAGGCGGAACCCATCGACAGTGTTTAGTTCAAAACACCTAAAATAAAATAGGCATCGAGTAGACAGTGTTTATTTTAAACACGTAAAATAAAATAGACATCAAATGTGTCAGTTTGGCACTTTTTGTCCTGTTGGCTGCTTGCATGTAATTCACACTGCCAAGGCTTGTTGAACCCCCATTTTTGCTGACTTGGCGTCGAATTTGGCCCCCAATTGTCATTTTTTTCCCCATTATCTTATATATTCATCTTCTTCCTAAAATTTAACTCTAAATTTTCAAATCTTCTTCTTCATCATCTTCTTTTTTTATCTATCCAAAATTTTCAAATTATTTGCATTTGGTCTTTCTTTTCTTCATTTTTTTTTCATTTTTTCCAATCGAGCTTGACAATATCAAGCTCATCTTCTACTATTTTTTGTGATAAATATTTTTGATATTATAAGTGCGGTCATGAAGCTCTATTAAAGACTTCTCGGACTCAGTAAAATCCAGGTCGTAGTTTTTTACTTGTAAGATTTCAAAGGTATATTTTTTTTATTTAATTAGTTGATTAATTATTGACTTATAATTATTTTGTAATTGTGTTCATGTTCTTATAAAAATTGGGTGGATGTGATTACTTTGATTGGTATGAAGAACATCACCCTTCACAAGCAAATCGTGTAATCTGGGGTTTGTTGAACAAAGTCAAGGCTTCTGAAGAGAAACAAAATTGAGCAAGAAGATGCTACATTGTTGCCGTTATTGTTACTAGTTTGGTGTTGTTAGGCACATGAATATTCAAGCCTAATTGCTAAAATTTTTATGGTAGTGTATTTGCTACTGATTTGGTGTTGTCGAGCACATCGATATTCAAGCGTAATTGTTGGAAAATATCAAACAGATTTAGGCATATGTTGTAAAATTTAGGTCATTGTTAGAAATTATCAAATAGGTCTTTCCACTGTTGCAACAGACTAGATAGAAATAACATCGACATAATGTAACAGATGACCAACCTATTGTAACAGATAAACTATCTGCCAGAACAGATAGAATATATTTTACAACAGATTGACAATTTATTGCATTATAAAAAACTCAAATTTCATCAGAAAAAATTATTGCCACTATATGTACATATAATTTAAAGTAAAGTGAAGTGTGACTTAAATAAAAAATTATTATTTCACAGGCTCTTCTATATACACAGGCTCTAAGCATCCAGTTAGTAGCCCATAAGCCTAGACCTCTTGCAGGTTTACCATAGCGTTATCGCACAGAAAATTCATTGGCTCGGCCATTTCTGTGCCGGTTAGCAAACATTCGATGTGTGTAAGAGCATGCGAGCCACACGCGTAACTGATATTATTTTTTTGAAGGTTCATGCCCTTGTTTCGACCTTCAAAATCTCATGATTTCTTCATCAACACTATCTTTGGTAAATGATTCATCAGTTTACTCTCCCTCAACAAGATGGGGAAGAGTTTCATCAGTGGCTGTACGTGGAAAAAAAGATCGACCTCGCCGATGGCAAGTTCGTTGTAGTCATAAACTTTAATTTTCCCCTCCTCGAGTAGTATCTCAACAGTCCGATAATGTATGCCATTCACGCTAATGACTACAAGAATCCTCTTTGCCTAGGTTCAACTCTTGCCATGTGAATTTGGCCTTTCCCTCTAACATATTTTATCATTTCTTCTTCATTCCAGTCCACTATAGAAACTAAGAAATCAAATCCCGCGCCATAGTCTAACGCAACATTATTGAGTTGGTCATACTTATCCTTGAGATTTTTGCAAAAGTCGAGCTCCATTATCCTATCGGCAACATCATAAGCTTTCGGGTATGTTAATTGTCTTTTCCTCATGAGGCAGAGAGTTTTATCAACATGCTTTGATATAAAAAGTCAATTTTTAAATAGGTTAGTAATTGTAAAAATGCAACAGATGGTCCATCTATTACATAGGGTTCTCTGAATCAATAATTCAACACAACTTATGCAACAGATGGATAATAAGTTGCAACAGATTTACTACCAGTTGCACCAGAATACCCAACTGTTGCAACAGATTTCACATCTGTTGCGTAGCTTCTTATTCATGGGATAGATTATAAGGCTAGGTTAGGAAAAGTAAACTTACCTTGTCCTCGTACCTCATACGCATATCTGCCATAATCTGGAAGTCTTGGAGGAAAAAGGAGGCCTGGGGTAATCTGTTGCGCCTAGCTTGACATTCTTGGCCTGTCGCAGATCCCTCTTCTCTTTGGCGCCAAATTTCACATATATGTCCATCTTCTTAAATGACCCTTGAACTTCAACAGATATTGTAGAGGAAAGAGTTGTAATTTATTTTTATTTCCGACCGGAGAGTACGTCGTTAATTGCTCTTTTCTTTCTCTTAACTGCCGCTATAGAAGTGTATGGCTCCCTCACCTTCTTAGATGGTATGAAACCCCTCTTGTATTTGAATTCCTTAGCATCTTTATAGATAGCCTCTACTTTTTCAAAGAGTTTATCCTGGTTGTCCTTGCATTCTTCACATTCGCAATGAGAACATGAGGGTGAAGTGGGGTAAGAGGGATCTGTGTAAGGGTGAAAAGAGGTGTTTTCAAACATATTTATTTTTCCTTGAGCACCAACATGATCATCATCACGAGTGGTAGCAGCATCAACATGCCTTTCACCAGCACCAACAACTCCACCAGAAGAAGCATCTAGATCTGCCTTAGTAGGTTGGTCATGAAGAGCCTCAACATTAGGCTGACCTTGCCTAACTGCTCTTCTTATGGCTGTTACTCCAGCCAATTCCTTCTATATTAACTCCACCGTTGGGTCTGCTATAGTACCAACATGACTTAGAGTAATATAAGAAGTCATCATCGACTCCTTCTCAGTAGACAAGATCCATGGATGCACAACCTATAAAAAAATAGGATATTTAAATTATATAATATAATAATTTTCATAGTTGGGTTATATTTTAACACAGTCAACTTTTGTAATAGATTAACAATATATTGCATCAGATTACCCATTGTTGTATAGTTTGTAGTAGATGGTTAAAATCTGTTTGAGTTGGGTTCAGAGAACCAGACCAACACATGGATAATCTGATGCACCAACACATGGATAATCTGATGCAAAATAGCAATCATCTGTCATAACAGATTACCAAATATTGCACCAGTTGTACAAGATGGGTAATCTGTTGAGTTATATGTTATGTAACAGATGATCTGTATATCGCAATAGATTAATAATATATTACATCAGATTACACATTTGTTACATAATTTACAGTAGATGGTTGATCTTTTAGGAGTCGGGTTTAGAGAACCAAAGCAACAGATGGGTAATCTGATGCAAGATATCAATCGTATATTGCAATAGATTATTCATTTGTTGCACTGGTTGGCACAGGATGGGTAATCTGTCGCAATAGATATCCCATCTGGTACATCAGATATAACTTCTGTTGCACCAGATATAATATCTGTTCAATATCTTTTATTAAGTAAAATTATTTTACTTGAAGAAGATGTACTGCATCATCCGAAGGGTTAAATAGATCAGCCTCCTTAATTTTGGTGTTGTTCTTTGCAGCCAACCACTTAAACATCCTTGGATGAGAAACCTCATTCGGGTAATCCATTACCAACTTTTGGAGGGGAGGAATGGCTTCAAATGGCCAAGCCTAAAAAATGTAAATAGGAAGCAAGCAAAAAAAATTCATAATAACTATATTCAATATAAATTAATGGATAAGTAAAAATAGTGATTAATTTTACCATGAAAGCCCAATGAAAGCCGTATAATGTGGTCATCCCTGAGGATAGTTTTGTCAGTAAATATTGGACAGTCAAGTAGAAGTTGTTATATCCCCAGGGATAATTGTTGAATTTATCAAAATCCTCAGCACGCGCCAACAAATCATGTTCTATGACCTTGTTGACTTCTCTTGTCAATATAACCGAATAGGCAAACCAAACTAAGCACAATTTCTCCCTGTACTTCTTGGTATGGTTTTATTCATGAGATCTGTTAACAAATTCGATGCTTTTTAGCCACGTCGAGCAATGTCAAACAACCCATCTATTTTTTCCTTGTGTTTTCTTGCCTTGAATCTTTTGCGGGGTGTTCCCTTGGCGATAGGTGGTTCTTCTGGATGATGGCATCTCAAGCCCATCACTATGGTAAACTCATGCAAGCCAAAACAAACCGGCATGCCACTGTAGTTGATCCAGATTTCATCCATATTCTTGCCTCCCCTCCTTCGAATCTTTATCATCCCCCACGTACTTGGTCCTGCGCTTGAGAAGACCATATATCATCCTCATATGGAAATGGGCATGGGGTCCTCAGGTAGCTCAAGAAAGCGTCCAAAGCAGCTTTTCTTAAAAAGTCCTTTTCGTTCTTCATAATTTTCCTAAAATAAATAAAATTTCTCCTTATATGACATTTAAGTACAAGTTCACCAGTTAGTTATTCTTCTTCTTTTGGGTCATTTATCAGCATCACAACTTGAAACCTGTCAATACTAAAAGTTTTGACAGGATATGCTGGGATGTCGATATTAATTCACGCCCTATTGGTGATCCATTATCATCATGTTGATGACCATTCTTTTTCTCTCTCTCACTCTCTAATTCCTCCTCTTTGACACTTTCATTTTCTTCATCGCCATCTACAGACCCTTGTCCACCTCCCTCAATATTATTTTCATATCTCTCCTCATCTTCACTTTTAAGCTCCTTCGAATCCCTCTGTACTGTAGCCTTTTTTTTAGGTGGTCAGACATTGATCCACTTTCACTTTCTTTTCTTTTGGGAGACATGTTTTACCTACAAAAAACAGAAAAACAAAAATTACATTACAATTGATGTATGAATAAGTTTTAAAAAATACATTACAAATACCACCAATACCGACACACCAACAGCCACCACCACCATCATAAACACCACCAACAGCCACCACAAGTGCCATCATGAAGACCACCAACACCACCACCAACACCACAAACACCATCCAACAATACCACGATAGTCAACGGAACACTGGGACAGAAACTAGGGTTTTCTCGAGTTCTTCCTACAATTTTAACATCAAAACTTCAAATTGTAAACCCATTCTCGAAGATAATCCAAGTAAAAGTTTTCTTTTTTATCATTAACTTAAAAGTCCTTATTTTTTAGAAAAAAATAACAAATATAGAACTCTTCTCAAACTCTTTTACCTATGAAGACAGAGAAAACGACTGATACAAGCACGAATAAAGTCAAAAATAACAGCTATGTTATCGAAAATGAGAAGAAAATTGATCTTTTGTCAAGGGTAGAGCAATTTGTTAAGTAGTTGTTGTCGGTACTATATAATTGAGTTAGAAAGAGAAAAGAGCGAGAACTCAAAATTTGAAATGATGAAATATTTTTCTCGCAAATGGGTGATTTGTATGGGTTGATTTGTATTTTGGAAAAGAATGACAAATTTAGAAAATGTTAATTTGGTCCGAATTGATCTTAATTATTTTTTAAAATTATAAAAGATATGCGTAATTTTAAACCCTTTCATCATGCAATTGCCAAAAGACTCAATTGAAGTTGTAGTTGACCCTATGAACTCACCCCTAATCCTAGATTAATCATTTTAGGTATTAGAATCTAACATATGAACTCAATTGAAATTGTATAAAAATAAATGTTTAACTTGTTGCATCAGATTACGCATCTGTTGTAAATTATCAATCAGATTAAGTTATTTGTTGCAACAAAGTAAGCATCTGCTATAAATAATCAAATAGATTGAGTAATCTATTGCGATAGATTACCCATCTGTTGTAAATTATCAAATGGATTGTCATTTGTCGTAACATATTACCCATCAATTGTAAATTATCAAATAGGTATCGCCATCTGTTGTAGTTGACCCGGTGAGAACTCACCCCTAGTCCTAGATTAATGAATTAAGGTATTAGTTGAACATATAAGGTAGTAAGAATCGATTTAGCTCATAGTGATCGATAGACGACTCTGGTCGGGAGAAACGTAATACCGTCTTATTATGTAATTTCCAAAAGAGTCAATTGAAGTTGTAGCTGACCCTATGAGAATGGACCCCTAGTCCTAGATTAATCAATTAAGGTATTAGTCTAACATATAAAATCAATTAAAATTATATAAAAACAATTATTTAACCTGTTGCAACAAATTAACTATCTATTGTAAATTATCAAACAGATTAAGTCATTTGTTACAACAAATTACGCATCTATTGTAAATTATCAAACAGATTAAGTCATCTAGTATGACAGATTACCCATTTATTGTAAATTATCAAATAGATTAAGTCATATGTCGCAACAAATTACCCATCTATTATAAATTATCAAATAAGCACTGCCATCTATTGTAGTTGACCCTATGATAACTCACCCTTGATTTTAGATTAATCAATTAAGGTATTAGTCTAACATATGAGGTAATAATAATCGGTTCAGCTCAGAGTAATCGATCGATAACTCTGGTCGGGAGGAACACAATATCGTCTCATCATGCAATTTTTGAAAGACTCAATTGAAGTTGTAGTTGGCCCTATGAGAACTCACCCCTGGTCCTAGATTGATCCATTAAGGTATTAGTTGAACATATGAGGTAGTAAGAATTAGTTCAGTTCAGAGTGATCGATTGACGACTCTGGTCGGGAGGAATGCAATACTATCTCATCGTGCTATTACCAAAAGACTCAATTGAAGTTGCAGTTGACCCTATGAGAACTCACCCCTGGTCCTATATTAATCAATTAAGGTATTAGTCTAACATATGCAATCAATTAAAATTGTATAAAAATAAATATTCAACCTGTTGCAACAGATTAATCATCTGTTGTAAATTATCAAAAAGATTAAGTCATTTATTGCAACAGATTATGCATCTATTGTAAATTATCAAATATATTAAGTTATCTTTGGCGACAGATTACCCATTTATTATAAATTATCAAATAGATTAAGTAATATGTCGCAATAGATTACCCATCTGTTGTAAATTATCAAATAGACACTGCTATCTATTATAGTTAACCCTATGAGAACTCACCCCTGGTCCTAGATTAATCAATTAAGGCAAGGTAGTAAGAATCGATTCAGCTCAGAGTGATCGATCGACGACTCTGGTCGGGAGGAACACAATACCGTTTCATCATGCAATTTCTGAAAGACTCAATTGAAGTTGTAGTTGACCATATAATAACTCACCCCTGTTCCTAGATTAATAAATTAAGGTATTAGTTGAACATATGAGGTATTAAGAATCGGTTAAGCTTAGAGTGATCGATCGACGACTCTGGTCGGGAGAAACGCAATACCGTCTCATCATCCAATTGCCAAAAAACTAAATTGAAGTTGTAGTTGACCCTATGAGAACTCACCCCTGGTCCTAGATTAATCAATTAAGGTATTAGTCTAACATATAAAATCAATTGAAATTGTATAAAAATAAATGTTTAACCTGTTGCAACAGATTAACTATTTGTTATAAATTATCAAACAGATTAAGCCATTTGTTGCAATAGATTATTCATCTGTTATAAATTATGAAATAGATTAAGTCATCTGTTGTGATAGATTACCTATTTGTTGTAAATTATCAAATGGATTAAGTCATATGTCACAAAAGATTACCCATTTGTTGTAAATTATCAAATAGACGCTGCCATATATTGTAGTTGACCCTATGAGAACTTACCCTTGGTCCTAGATTAATCAATTAAGATATTTGTCTAAAATATGAGGTAGTAAGATTCGGTTCATCTCAGAGTGATCGATCAACGACTCTGGTCGGGAGAAACGCAATACCATCTCATCATGCAATTTTTGAAAGACTCAATTGAAGTTGTAGTTGACCCTATGAGAACCCACTCTTGGTCCTAGATTAATCAATTAAGTTATTAGTTGAACATATGAGGTAGTAAGAATCAGTTCAGCTTAGAGTGATCGATCAATGACTTTGGTTGGGAGGTACGCAATACGGTTTCATCATACAATTGCCAAAAGACTCAATTAAAGTTGCAGTTGACCTTATGAGAACTCACCCCTGGTCCTAGATTAATCAATTAAGATATTTGTCTAAAATATGAGGTAGTAAGATTCGGTTCATCTCAGAGTGATCGATCAATGACTCTGGTTGGGAGAAACGCAATACCATCTCATCATGCAATTTTCGAAAGACTCAATTGAAGTTGTAGTTGACCCTATGAGAACCCACCCCTGGTCCTAGATTAATCAATTAAGTTATTAGTTGAACATATGAGGTAGTAAGAATCCGTTCAGCTAATAGTGATCGATCAATGACTTTGGTCGGGAGGTACGCAATACGGTTTTATCATACAATTGCCAAAAGACTCAATTAAAGTTGCAGTTGACCCTATGAGAACTCACCCCTGGTCCTAGATTAATCAATTAAGGTATTAGTATAACATATGAAATCAATTGAAATTGTATAAAAATAAATGTTTAACCTATTGCAACAGATGTCTTTTCTATTGGATTAATCAAATATATTAAGTTATCTGTTGCAACAGATTACGCATCTATTGTAAATTATCAAATAGATTATGTCATCTTTTGCGACAGATTACCCATCTGTTGTAAATTATCAAATGGATTAAGTCATATATCGCAATAGATTACCCATCTGTTGTAAATTATCAAATAGGCGTTGTCATCTGTTGTAGTTGGCCCTATGAGAACTCACCTCTAGTCCTAGATTAATCAATTAAGTTATTAGTCTAACATATGAGGTAGTAAGAATTGGTCCATCTCAAAGTGATTGATCGATGACTCTGGTCGAGAAGAATGTAATATCGTCTCATCATGTAATTTTTAAAAGACTCAATTGAAGTTGTAGTTGACCCTATGAGAACTCACCCTTGATCCTAGATTAATCAATTAAGGTATTAGTTAAACATATGAAGTAGTTATAATCGGTTCAGCTTAAACTGATCGATCGATGACTCTAGTCGGGAGAAACGCAATACCGTCTCATCATGCAATTGCCAAAAGACTTAATTAAAGTTGTAGTTGACCCTATGAGAACTCACCTCTGGTTCTAGATTAATCAATTAAGGTATTAGTCTAACATATGAAATTAATTAAAATTGTATAAAAATAAATATTTAACCTATTGCAATAGATATCTTTTCTGTTGGATTTAATCAAATAGATTAAGTCATCTGTTGCAACAGATTATGAATCTATTGTAAATTATCAAACAGGTATTGTATCTGTTGTGACAGATGACTAAGCTTTGGAAATTTTCAAACAGAAATTGTCATCTGTTGCAGTTAGATATTTTAAGACCTTTTTAAAAATAATTTAAGTATTTCCTGTCCGAGATAAAAAATTTAAAATACTAAGGCGTTAAATAATATTACTTGGATAACTCAAAAATATCTTGAGTGAGTAGTTTTATCTAGTCTTTTCAATGTCACTGTCTCCTCGTGCCCCTCAAAAGTTATTAATAAATATTTAAAACCCATATCTAGAAGAATAATACTCTCTCCTTCAACCATAAAGTAAGACTCAACTCATCTATCACTCTTTTTTATTCTCAATTCTCTTTCTTTTCTTTTTTTCTCTCTTTTCTCTCTTCTTTCGGATGAGAATCCTTTCATATCTCAATCGATCAATATCTTTTCTCGATTGAACTGGATGTTCTGATCTCTTTGCTTTTTTCACATGTAGGTATGGTTCACTATTGCTCTTTCCATCTCGTCTTCTTCTTTGTATGTCATTTAAATTAGATATTTACATCTATTGCTATTAATGATTTACCAATTACTGATTTCCTATTTATTGAGAAAATTAAAGAAAAGGTGACTTTTAAGTTTTGAATGAATGAACCATTATTTTTATTAAAATATGCAAAAAAAGTCATCTGTTGGGAGAACTTAAAAAGCCTTGTTGTCAGTATAGTTTGATGAATCAGCTGTTGGAAAAAATAGAGCAATTGTTTAAAGAAATCAAACTAGCAGCAACGCTGGTTTGATTTATTGTCATCCAACTGTTTAACAATGCCTCATCGATTAAATGGATGGGTAGTCTATTGGATCAGATTGGTCATCTGTTGATTCTCTCAACCTTGTGTTACCCTTTTGTACAGACAAAGAAACTATTTGAAAAAATCAAACTAGTAGTAAGGTTGGTTTGATTTATTCCAATAGATGAACCATCTATTGCAACATGTCATTCATCTATTGCAATAGATACCTCATCTGTTGAACAGATGGGTAAGTTGTTGCATCAGATTGGTCATCTGTTGATTCACTCATTTTGTGTTACCCTTTTGTAATATTCTTTTTGTTCTTCTCTTGTTTGACATCAAATGTATTTCTCTTATTTGCAGATAAAATAAAGTGAAACTGGATCCACTTGTTCCTGACCAACATTAAAGGCTACAGTAAATATGGGTTCAAAGGAATAAGTTACTTATAGATGGAACCACTTCATATGTGGGAGGTATGTATTACTGATCAACTTATCGTGAAAACATATATATCCAGTATAATGATTTTGTGAATGTTTGTTCTTTACCTATTTGGCGTTAATCCTTCAAACAAGATATGGCATTTAACAGTTAAGATTGTTAGGTTCAAACTGGTAAGGCTGAGGGACCAAGTAGGGGTGTCGATACCCTATTATAATTTAATGACCGTTTATGCTCATGTTTTTATGTTAAGTTAGGGGAAGAGTTTAAGCTTTTTATGGCAGTGTAATTATCCAATAGTGATTGGACCGGTTTTAATGGCTCAATGGACTTCTTGAAAGGCCTTCGAAGCCTCGCACTGCAGCAAATAACAATGGAACCAATAGAAATTTCCCTAGTCCAAATTTATATAGATGGGTTGCTGGAGGAGACTATTATACAATAGTAGGTGCTTGGGAGAATAAATGTGCGATAAAGGGGAGGTTGAGAAAGCCATATATCATCTCAGACCTTGTTTAAGAGGAAACACAGGGTAGGAAGAAAAGTGTAGCGAAATTGGCTGATGAAATTGATATAAAAAATAAAAAAAACTGGATGAGCAACAAATGTTAAAGTGTATCCAAAAATGAAAATCCAACAATCGTTGAAGAAAAAGAAGAATGGTCAAGAGGACTAGAGCTAGTCACTTTGCTAGAAACTACAACTAGTGAGCATGGCCTCAACGAAGACCCACAAAATGCAGGACCAGAACTCTAAGGAAGCAGCTTCGCGAGCACGAAAGGTGGTAAGATTGTCGGTCAGAATTAAACCTGAACCAACTACTCCTAAATTAAAAATACGGAATTAAGCCAATGTGGAAATTTCTCAAGTTAAGCTTGCATCCCATGTCTCCTATTTATGGCTCTGGTCAGGTCAATGGCAGTGAAAACAATAAGGCATGGGATTTCTGCCCAACTTCAGACCTTTTTGTTTCTACTGCCATTGACCTGATCATAGCCACAAACAGAAGGCATGGTATGCAAGTTAAACTTCAAAAATTATCGCCTTGGCTTCCTTTATTTTAATTCAGGATTTGTTGGCTCAGGTTTTAATTATGACCGATAATTATTCCAATTTCCTGTGCTCGCGAAGCTTCTTCCTTAGAGTTCTGGTCCTGCACTTTGTGAGAGTCTTCATTGAGTCCACGCTCGCTAGTTGTATTCTCGAGAAAAGTGTCCAGCTTCAGTCTTGTTTACCATTCTTTTTTTCTTCAATGACTGATGAATTTTTTATATTTGGATGCATTTCCACATTTAAAGCTCATCCAATTTTTTTGTTTCTCATGTCAATTTCATTGGCCAGATTCGCTAGAATTTCCTTACTTGCTTCCCTGTGGTTCTTCTTAAACAAGGTCTAAGATAATATATAGCCTTCTCCACCTCCCCCTTCCCGCACAGGTATTCTCCCAAGCACCTTCTGCTGTATAAAAGTCTCCTCAAGCAATCCATCTATATAAATTCAGACCAATAGAATTTCTATTGGTTCCATCATTATTTGCTGCAGTGCGAAGCTTTAGAGGTCTTTCAGGAAGTCCATTACACCATTAAAACCGGTCCAATCACTATTGGATATTTACACTGCCGCCAAAAACTTGAACCCTTCCTCAAACTTAACACAAAAATATGAGCATGGACCATCATTAAATTGTAATAGGGTATCGATACCACCGTTTTGGAACCCTTCAGCCTTATCAGTTCGCACCTATCAAACTAAACTGTGCAATCCAGGATTTTATTTAAAGGATCAGTGTCTAATCGGTAAAAAACAGCATTCACAAAATCATTGCACTTTATGTGTGTCTGTCATGGTAGCCTGAGCAATAATACATAACTCTCACGCATGAAAATGGATCCATTGCACGCACCTTATTCTTCCTACCCTATCAAGACATATCAGACAGTGTTGTTTATTCATTTGTATGCATGTGATGAATATTAAGAAAGAGGTGTGAAAAGTCATGACTTTTTATCTTAACACATTCAAATCCATCTGTTGCAACTGATGAATCAGTTATTGGAAGAAATCAAAACATCTCCTCCAATATATGGTTCATCTGTCGCAATAGATAATCCATATATTGGAACAGATGGTAAATCTGTTGCGACAGACCAGACATTGTTTATTCATCTACATGCATGTGATGACTATTAAAAAAGAGGTGAAGATCCATGACGTTTTATCTAACACATTCAAAACAACTGATGAATTAAATTCTCCATCTATTGCAACTAATGAATCAGCTGTTAGAAAAAATCAAAACATCTCCAAAAGATGGTCCATCTATCACAACAAATAATACATATGTTGCAACAGATATCTCATCTATTACGCATATAAGCCATCTTTTGCAATAGATGGTAAATCTATTTTGACAGACTATTTATTATACATACAAACAATCTGTTGCAACAGATGGTAAATCTGTTCAGACAGATAGATGATCTGTTATAACAACTCAATAATAACGGATGTTATCAAGTCTCAAAACTATTTTGAAAAGGTGAGAAGTATTAATATAAAAGAAAAATTCGCGACTTTTCACAGCAAACAAATTACCATCAGTTTGGATGTAATTAATACAGTGGAGCTTAACAGACGTGCCTTTTGGCCTGACACATCCAGATTTAATCCTCTATAAATAGGTCCCTCCTTAATGTTCATTCTACTAAACTTTATTTACTTGCATTATTTCTTTTCGTGTGACATCTTCAACCACTTCTCTTCAAATATCATATTCCTTTCTCATTGAGGTAAGTTTTTTTTCGGTGTAAATCTACCAGTTGATAGTATACGTTGTATTATATTTGGACTCTTTTTCTTTATATTTGGCAATTCATGCGTGTTCTAGATATGGCTTATCCTGTTTGGGACATTGTTATTTTGCGCAACACAGTGCAAGAACTTCAGAGGCAGGTTAATGACCTGTAGAGGGAGTTGGTCGTCGTGAGAACGATGATGTTAAGAAAGATGCAGAGGCTGATGAGGGCCCTACTGCTGTGAGTTGATTGGCCGACTGTCATTAATGATGATGATGATGATGATAATAATTAAAATTAGAATGTATTTTTCTTTTAGCGTATGTATTTTAATTTTTCTATATCGGATCTATACCTAATGTATTTTATTTTTCGTTTAATGAAAAATTTATTTTTAGTCAACTTTCAATTTTTAATTCTTATTTAATTTTCATTCTGTGTATTTCTTCTAAATATACATGTTAATGTTAACATATCGACGGTTGGAGGTAAGGAGCAATTTTGAATCCAGTAGCAATAACAATTTTGGCTTTTGAGTTCTTTTAATAGATAGACCATGTGTTGGAATAGATTGGTCATCTGTTGGGTTTTTATCAACAGATTATCCATCTGTTGCGACAGATTTGTCATCTGTTGGAGGAAAACATTCCATTTTGATGGAACTGTGTTATGTTCTTCAAGCTAATGTCTATCTGTTGCCACAAATGGTTAATCTGTTGAGAATAATTATGGTCTGTTGTATTATTTGGTTCATGTTTTGCCTCTTTTTATTGATGTGCAAGTTATTAAAAAAGATATTTTATATATAATAAAGGATAACATTATGTTCACAACAATGAGTTAAATTTATAAAAGTCCACAACAACAACAAAAGTTTCTGCAATTACAATGATCATGGTGGATTATGATCTGGGCATGTAGTTCTTTTGTAGCCAGCGCACTTACATACGGAGCACTTGTTTCTTCTTGATGAAAATGATTCTCTGACTCCATGCCTCATCTTATATGTCTTTCTTCCCGGTTTGATAGTGGTTGGGTCAATATATGGAGGAGGTATTAATCTCTCCAAAATCTCTACAGGAATAACTCAAGATTCTTCAAGAGGCAACGGAGTAATATACCCACTATATGTCATTTCATATTCTTCCACAGAACATTATTAAGAGGAGTGCTCGTAAATTTTAGGTCCATATTTTGGACCGTATTGAGCTCGAAGTACTGCCATGGCATGTGCACAGGGTATTTTGTCCAAGTCAAAAACTCTGTACGTACAAGATCTTATTTGAAGATCGACCGTGGCAACATCACCATGACCGGTGATACTGAATTTGTAATCTGCTATTTTATGAGATAATAACCTATTCCCCAAACTGATGTTCGTTGATATTATTTTTTTGATTTTGAGAACAAATTGGGTTCTTTTTAGGCCCTTGAACTGCACACACCTTTTGTTAAAAAATCGACCATACTTCTTATTTATTAGTTCAAACAGAGCCTTGATGGGAAATTTCCTTTCATTACCAAATAATGAATTCACCGATTCAGCTATGTTTGATGTCATAATATTGTACCTATACAAAAGAATCACTTAGTACGACATCATACTAAACTTGTAACTCAAACAAGACATTAAATTCATAAGAATGTACCTATCTGCCAAAAAAATGTCCGGCTCCATCTCTCAAAATCTACATGTACGAGAAGTTTTGCTACCTTGGGATTCACATTCGTTATTTGATTGAAATGGTCTAAAAACTCCTTTCTACTATATGCTTTAGCTGCTCTATAAAAAAGGGTCACGACCCTTTTGTTATGATAGTTGGTCCGAATATTCTCTCCAAGATGCCTGATGCAACAACCAAAGTAAGCTGAAGTGAATAAAATTGAACTCATCTTTGGAATACTTGGATGCCTATCCAAAATAAAACACAACTCTTCGGTATCTTCGACGCAGCTTCGCAGTTGTTCATAAAAAATCCATCATTCTTTGTCCGCTACACAAAAAACTGACAGTAAAGATGTGATTCTCCGCATCCTGCACCACCACCGCTAGCAGAACTCCATTATACCTGCTCCTCAAGAAGGTACCGTCGATGGCTATTACTTTTCTCAAATATCGAAAACCTTGAATCCAAGCACCATAGGATACAAAAAAGTACTTGAACCTTTCATTTTTATCAACATGCAATGTCATCTTACTTCCGGGATTTGTAGACTCAATCATGTAATGGTAGGCCTCCAGGACTACATACCCACGCTTGTGTGTCCCCCTAACCAAGTCCTTGGTAATCCCCATGGTTGCATATATCTTCCAATAACTGACCAGGATACCCAATTTCGTAAGGAGTTGATTGGTCATAACCCTTGTTGAAGGGCCTTTGCCATCGGGGAAACTACTCCTGAAATATTTACTAAGGACCTTTGTCGCGGTGTGAGGATTTTGGCTCGAGATGTGCTCCGAACCACATGTGTAATGCTTTTCATATTTATGAATGAGGAATCTATCAGAACTTGCGTACTTCACTGTTCTCAATCACCACTTGTAGTTTGGATTAGCACATTTGAAGCAAAAGACACTACTCGAATTAGTGACCTTCTTTATTCTGAAATCTTTTTTCAAGCAAGAAATGAACAAAGTGGTAGATAGTTCGTTCTTGTCCTTGAATGACATTTCAATAAAAAAGCCGGTCCCGTCATCTTGAAGATTTCCAGATTGTGTCGATTGAGAAGAACTACCTATCGTATTGGTCGCATCAACGGGCGTAGGTGTTTGATCATCATCTGGAATATTCATGTCTAGATCATCCAACCTATCATCAAAGATGTATTGTTGTTGTTCTTCTTCTACATTTTGGTTCTCATTTTCTCTCATTTTTTCAACCACGTACACCTTTAACACCGGCCTAGATGAATTACTAAAATAAGCACACAATCGAACCTGGTCGATTATCTTGAAAGGCAGTACCCTCTAATTTTCAAAAGAGTTGTGCATGTAGCTAATGACGAGTTTTTTCGATTGATAATTCAGTCCACAATAACTGATGATTAAGTTCACAAAATCATCATATGAAACATTACTTTGGACTGTCATAGCTATCGTCTCTATTATTTCACCCTCGTTCCAATGTCATACATATCGATTGCTCTTCTTTATCCATTGACTATGACAATCCACCCCTATTATTATTGATCCCTCCATTAGTGGTAACTAAATAAATTTATTTGTTAAAAAAAGGTAATAGTGATTTCATAGTGCCGTAAATGAATCCCAACAGATGTGTAATCAATCGCAATAGATTACTTACCTATTGGGATTCATATTATGCTCCTGAAACTGATTTCAATAGACGAGTCATCTGTTGTAACAGGTGAATCATATGTTGCAACAAACTATATATCTGTTGCAATAGATGAAAAGCCTATTGGGATTGATGTTACAGTATTGAGGTACCTTTAAAGCTGATTCTAATAGATGAGTGACATGTTATAATAGATAATGATCTGTTGGAATTGAGGCCAGGTTCTATCGCAACAGGTTACTAATATGTTTCAACAGATATTTACCATCTGTTGGAATTGAGTTCAGGTTCTGTTGTAATAGATATTTATCCTGTTATGACAGACAACACGTCTGTTGGAATCGAGTTCAGGTTCTGTTGCAACAGGTTACTAATCTGTTGCAATAGATTTTTATCATGTTGCACCAGATAACGACCCATATGTTCGATTCATGTTACGACACTATAGAACCATAAATATGAATCCAATATATGAGTCTTCCTTTGAAATAAATCTATTTAAACAGATGGCTCTTATGTTGCATTCATGTTCGCTTGCTATCTATTGTTTAAAAAACAACACAATAACAGATACCCAGATGACAAGTTCAACTAAAAATCATAATTTAACTTACCAAAGTCTCCTATGAAATAATGTCAAAGTGGAAAGTGATGTATGAAACAAAATTTGACCTAAGAAATTGATCAAATAGCAACAGTAGCGGTAACAATAACAACAACGGCGACAATGGTCAACAAGAAGAAGATGAAGATGATAATGAAGTAGAAGATGATGAAAATGAAGCAAAAGATGATGAATAAAGCAGCAGCAACAATGAACAACAAAAATCGCTAAGAGAGAAAACAACAATGGATGAGAAGAGACAAAAATGCGCCTTTTTTCTCTCCATTTCCCGTTATATTAGGTAAACATTTGAATCAAAGTATAAATTTAAAAACTTCTGGGCTATTCTCAAACTTTTTTAATCCATAATAAAGTAATTATCACCTTCACTCAATAATTAAGACTTGTGTCACCTACACCTCATTTTAAAACTCTTTTGTCACCTACAACTCAAAGCCCCGAGTATATAACTGTCCGTAAAATTAAGGGTCTAAAGTAAGTTATGCAAACAAGTTCAGAGCTGAAATGATGTATTTTATCTTTATAAAAAGTTAAAATAATTTATTTTTTTAATTCTTATTTATGTGATTAGTGGTCTCGATTTTCCATTTTATGTATTAAAAAAATGGGTAGGGAGTGTTTTCTTAAAATGGATCCTTTTCATTAACAGACTAACTTTCTGATGGTAACTCATTTAATTTTTTACTCTTTTTCAGTAATTCAATAAATATATATTCAATTTAAAAGCTCCAACCCGACGGACAACCCATATCAATAAAGTAAATAACCACTACTACAAAATGCATTTATAGCTACAAAAAATCTAAGCTGTGAATTTAAAAACCATAGCTATTACCTAGCAGTAGACACAAAATTTAAATTCTCTAGATATTTTTATATTCGTAAAATTTCATAGCCACAAAATTAAACTGATAAAGCTAATTTCTCATTTTTGCTACTATTGCTAACAATCGTGATAATTGTTGCCTAAATAGCTACAACTTTATTGTCATAGTAAAATTTTCTAGTTGGTCATAATTTTTCGTGACACAAAAAATTTATTGTAGCAACAGTAATTTTTTAGCCACAATAAACTATTTGAAACAAAATATTGTAGCTAAATCAAATATTTTGCTTCAAGTTATAAAAAACTATGGCAATAGTTAAACGATATAGCCACATTTTTTTGTTATGATAAAATTTAGAAGCTAACTAGTATTCTTTGCTACAAATTGAAATTTTTATAGTAATTAATAACATTTTATCCACAAAATAATTTAAAATAAAATATTGTAGCTAAATAAATCTTTTTGATTCAAGTTATAAAAGAAATTGTTGCAATAGCTACATGATATAGTCATAGATTTCTTGATATGATGAAGTGTCGTGGCTAAAATTATTAACTTTTACCATGTGTTGGACTTCTTGTAGCAATAATGACCTTTTAATCAAGAAAAATGTTATTTAAAACAAAAAATAGCAGGGAATAAATATTTTTATTTTGAATATTAAAAAATTATGGAAATAATTGACTTAGTATAATTGATAACCTTTTAGCCACAAAATATTTGAGATAAAATATTATAGCTAAATAAATCTTTTTGCTTTAAGTTATAAAAGAAATTGTTGCAATAACTAAGGTCGGTCTGAAAAGCTACCTGGTAATTGAAATTAGTGTAATTACTAGCATAGTAATTACGCCGACATGTTTGTTTGTCACACTGTAATTACAAATATACTATTTGATTGCACAAGTGTAACCACATGATTATATTAAATTTTTCAAATAAAATTTAATTATCAAAAATTAAAAATCACTAATATTTACAAATAAGTGAAATTTTAAAGAATATTAACTTAGGTATTTAAGATATATTGCCTCTTGAAAATATATTAATTAACAAACATATGTTCTTAACTAATACTATAAGAAAATATAATTTATATATATTTTTTAAATTAATATATTTTAATAGGTTGATGATAAAGATTAAAAGTACATAATGTTTTAAGAACATCATGAAATGCATTTTTGACAAAAATATTAATATTATAAATATAACGTAATAAATTATCAAGCATTTGACCAAAAAATAATATATATAATTCTAATTACTAAAACAATATGAAATGTCAAGTTAATAATACAAAGCAAATAAATTGGAACCAAAAATATCACATAAGTTCAATTTTGAAAATGAAAAAGTTAACATAAAACTTACGTAAAATTTCAACTTAACGTACATAAATACAACAACAACAAACCCAATATATTCACACATAGTGGGGTTTGGAGAGGGTAAGATGTACGCAGTCCATACCACTACCTCCGATGAGGTAGAGAGACTGTTTCCGATAGATCCCCAGCTCACGACATAACGTACATAAATATAATTAAAAAAAAAATAGAAAAAAAATGTAAGTGTATAACCTTATTCTACAATGAATTTTACATTAATCTAAAAAAAAAATTAGAATAGTAACAGAATTGTATTAAATGAAAGGAATAAATAACAAATAAATAGAAAAATAAATAATACTAACAATTGCATAAACTCACAAGAAGTAAATGTTGAGAAATGAGAAATAAGGAAATGGACTATAAATGTTGTAAAATAAAATGTATATTTTTAAAAAATAATATACTAATAAAAATAAAAAATTTAAAATAGTAGAAATAACATGTAAATCAAAATAAAAATAAAAGAATAAAATTAAAAAGTAACCCTGTAATTACACCATGTAATTATCATCAATTCACAGTTCCTCCCTAAGATTTGGAGAGTATAATTACCCCCTTATCAATTACACCCAATTACCTGCTAACCAAGTAATTACCTGATCAACTAATCATGTCAGATAGTGTAATTACACTTAGTTACAATAAATTCAATTTTCATGGTGATTTTCCAAATAGGCCTTAAATGATAAAGTCGTATTAGCTTTGATACGATGAAGTTCGAGACTAAAATTATCTTTATTGTAGCAATAGTGACCTTTTAATCATGAAAAATATTATTTAAAATAGAAAATTGCAATGAAATAAATATTTTTGTTTGAAAATTAAAAAAATTATGGCAATAACTGAATTAATAATAACTATATAGTAATACATGAAAAAATAATTTAGAATTATTATTGTAATAAATTTTGTAGCTAATAATTATTTTATATTCCGAACTAAAATTTGTTACAACAATACTAATCTAGTGTATTTAGAGGTATGGATCGTTCAATTCGATTCAATTTTAAATGACTTCTTATCAATTTTAAATATAATTTAAATAAATAGGTGATCCATCTAATTAATGTTAATTAATTAATTATATCAAACTTAATTAGAACTTCACCAAGTCTCACTGAAGCTTCATCCTAATCCAGAGCTTCCAAAAATGTTATTTTGATTCAGATTAAACATGTTCCATCAAAACAATATATTTGTCGATCTAATGTATTGATCGTTTGAGTTAATTCAATGATACAACTTGCAAGTCCTTAACTACAACTTAAATACATACTTGATCATGTCAAATTTAGGAAAACTTTCAATTATTCTAATTCATATTTTATCCAGCCTAAGTGTTTTCAAAATTGTTATTTAACTTGAACATGATTTGTTGAGGTAATATTTTTAAAAATTTACTTTAATTAAAATTTTTATTATTCGACTTGGTCCAATTTTATAGAATCTCACTTGCCAGTTTTAAATTAGTATGGGCGCAATATTAGTTCATGAATTTATTTATTTTGAGTACTGTAGGTTAAGTATTTTTTAAATTATTTATTTAAAGTAAGTTTATATATATATATATATATATATATATATATATATATATATATATATATATATATATATATATATAAAATAAGTTATTTAAATATCCATAATTGAATTTTTCTTGCACCAATTATCAATTTTTGTAAGGGCATGTGTTATAAACTAAAGTGCGGAGTTTACGTGGGTTCCACAATATCGGCGAAATTATTTGTATCCCTTTTTCTACTCCCTCTGTCTCAAGTTATGTGACACCTTTCGGATTAACTATAATTTTTTCATACGTCTTTTAAGCTAAAAATATTAATTCAAATTCGTATTTTTTTTAAAAATCAAATTCAAATAATCGAATGTTGTTGAAGTTAGGTGTGTGCAAAAATCGAACCGAACGATAAACCGAACCGATAAAAATGCTATTGGGTTATTGGTATTAGGTTATTGGGTTAATGGTTTTTTATTGGTTTTATAAAAAAAATTATTGGGTAAACAGTTCGATTTCGGTTTTAGCTTACTGGATTATCGATTAAACCGATAACCCAATAAGGATACACTAAGTTATTGTTTTATCCTTATTCATGTTTATAATATATATATATATATATATATATATATATATATATATATATATATATATATATATATATATATATATATATATATATATATATTATGTACTACTTATTCACAATTCAGTGATTCACAAAGTATTAACCTATTCAAGGCAACAAAGGCACAATATAAAGCTCGAGTATTATCGTATTGAAAAGCTTGAAGCATTTAGTAGTTTTCAACAATTAGGATTCAGTTTTTTTCCGAACTAACATTCATTTTAAGTTTGAAGATTCTTGTAAACTAAAATATTTTGCGTAGGATTTTGGCGGTAACTAAGATTTCATTTTTTTTATGTTAGTTGTTACTATTTTTATGAGTATTTTCTTATTGGTTAAACCGAAAACCGAACCATTAAGGACCAAAAATCGATAAGAAAATATCTTATTGGTTGGTTATTGATTTTACATATTTAAAAATCGAAAATCGATAAACCGAACCAATAAGATATAAAATCGAACCGAACCGACCGATGCACACCCCTAGTTGAGGTATGACTCTGCCATACTAAAACATTTTAATACGAATTTAAATTTACGTTATTAATATAAGAAAAAGTGAATTGATATTTGTTTATTTGAAATTTCTATCTTAAAATAATTTTCAAACTTGAATTTATAGTAACTAACTATTGTCATCACAATATTATTTTTCTTCTCTGATTTTGTATAGATAAATTTTCTGATATTAATAATTTTATTTTATTATATAGTTTTCTATTTTAAACTTGATATGTTATTTTATATAAATCATTCTAAAATCATATACAATCTAGTATAGTATAAGAAGAGTAGAGACTTTATCCTTACCTTAGAAATATAGAAAATCATTTAAATTCAAATACATATAATTATTTTTTTGAGTTAGTATGTTTAGAGTAATTTGAAAGTATAAATTAAATTAAGAATAATCATAAATTCAACTAAACATTATAAGTTACAAAAATTTTAAAATAAGAAAAAAGATAACAAAATTAACGATATCATGAAGGACAAAAAAAGTTGAAAAGGAATATATATTTTGAAATAATATTTATTTTAAATAAAATAGTTAAATTTTTCTGAGATAATTAAATTAACGATAGACCAAAAAAGTTAAAAGAAATATATATTTTGAAATAATATTTATTTCAAATGAAATAATTAAATTTTTTCATTAAGTTGAACTAAAGTATATATTGATTATTATTTCATTAGAGAAAATTTTTTAGTATTAATAATATAATTTGTAAAAAAAAAAAATCATACATAGATTACTAAGGCAAATGAAACGAAAAGGGCTAAACAACAAAATTTTTAAACATCTACCAAACAAATAAAAAGTAAAAAAATCTCAAACTTTAATCTTTCTCCACTCTCTAACCGTGCCCCCCTCCCTTTCCATTTAAAACCAAACCCCAAAATCTCCCCACCCAAAAAATTAAAATTAGAAAAGCCTAAAATTTCCCTCTAAAATTTTAAAACCTAATCAAATAATTCCTCTGTCTCAAATTACTCGTCCCAAATTTTCTAATTTGATTTCTCATTTTACTTGTCTTTTTTCATTAATCAAGAAAAGATATATTTGGTCATATTTTACCCTTTACATTAATTACTTTTTCTTTAAATTAAAATATAAACATCATTTAATAGGGGTACTATGGTAAATTAGGCAACATATATACTACTGCTGTATTTTTTAAATAACTGGGCTCTGATACCATTAGTAGGGGGTGCGGATCTATACGGACAACTAACTTATGAAATAGATCTATTAGTAATATAATGAATCTATTTTTCTTTGTACGTGGATATTTTTTAAATCTTGTTTCAATATCTTTTAATGATTTATTCTTTTCGTAAGATGTATTCATTAATTTGTGTAGTTTATTATTTTATCCTGTGGTAATTACAGAGTTACAGATTTCTGTATAATAATTTATCCTAGATGTACTGTAATATATATCTAATTCTAGATTTTCAATGTTATTTATTATCTTGTGTTGTTCTTCTCGTAGTGAGTTTTTTAGATTAAATAAACTATCCCATGTACTTTTTCCTAAATTTTCTAATGTTTCTTCTATCCATATTAATTTTTCTTTTAGATTCTCCATTATTTTTCTAATTCGGTTTCTATAATAAATTTCTTTATTTAGATTATCTTGATTTTCTCTAGTTTTTCTAATATATTCTAACATCTCTTAATCTGAATAATATCCTTCTGGGTAATTATCCAGGTATAACTGTGTTATCCAATTTATAGTTTCAATTTCATAGTCTAATACTTTTTCTAATATTATTTTCTTAATATCTATAATTTCTATATCTCTAAGTATATATAAGATTAAGACTTTAAGATTATCTATCATTTAAAATTGACTAAATATTTTATTATAATATTTTGTAGTTGTTTGTTTTAGTCTTAGTAGTTCTTGCATATTTTCATTAAGAAATTCTATATATTTTATATCTTTAGTTTCCATGTATTTGTCTATATTTACTTTCATCTGTTTTTCTATCAACTGTATGTTTCTCATATCTTTTTTCAAAATTTCTAGATATATGTAATTTATCATGATAAGTATTTGTAAGAGTAGTTAGGTAGGTATGGTATGTAATTTATTCTAGTCATATAATATTTACCAAATGCTTTTTCTAATATGATTTTTCTTATATCTACTACTTTTATATCCTTAAGTGCATACAAAATAAGTATTTTAAATTTATCTACCATCACATCAGATAAATAATTATTCATTTTCATAAAATTGCTATTTTCAAAATATTCCCTCCAATCATATACATAACAAAATATGGTCATCTTAGATTACTATATACTAGATTATTCTTAAATAACATGTTCTTCGGTCACTATTAGCATGGTAATTTGGATACTTTTCCCTTAAACAACGCCTCTACTCTGGTTACTCCCCACCACGGCTTCTTGCCTCATTGGTTTCACCTTTAGGATGGCATAGTTCTTAGGGATTTTTCTCCGTTTTCACTTTGCTAATAAACTTCTTAACATATTATTCTTCGAATAATTCTACTATAAAGTAACTAATATGAATTTATTTTATCATACCATGATTGTTGGGAATTATGAATTTAGCTATTCATAATCATAAATAAATATACCTGTTCGGGTAGGTTTGATATTTCTGAGGTTTGTTCCTCCATAGCTTTTTCCATTGAAATATATCTATTTTTTAATTAACTAAGCAAAATATTTGTTGCGGACAGGAGAGAGTATTTGTGCTTCAACACATGAAGACTTGCGTTGCAATGCCTTCGGTTCCTCTTATTTATAGAATGAATTTTTACAAAAGTATTTACATTTCTTGCACGTTTTCTAAAATTCTAAAAAAAAAAAGTCTCCTAATAAGACAAGAATTATTAGTGTTATAACCTAAAAAGTCTAAAAGGCTAAAAAGGCTACAAGAATTATTAGTACTATAGCCTAAAAAGTCTAAAAGGCTAAAAATCTATACAACAACTTTACGTAAAATGTATTTAATATCTTGTCTTCTATTATTACTCCGTTGATATATTCTCGTTGTCGAATCTGCTGCTTTTCCATATCTCCATTATTGCTTCTTATCTTATCTTTCAGTTGGCATGCTTATCTTCTTGATTCTTTTATTCTAGGTGGACTTCTGGGATAATATTATCTTCTCCATTACATCTTGAATATTGATGGTCTGGATATTTGTGTCCAATTATCTTGCAATATCTTGTCAATAATCCGTCTGAAATAAATCCCCTCTTAATTGCTCTTGCAGTAGATTGTTTTTCTGGGTTAAGTAATGTCATTATTCATTGCCTAACATCTTCCATATCTGCTTGTCCTAGTTCTTTTGAATTTGAATAAATCATCTGATGGTCTCTTGAATAATAGCTCCATATTGGATTTCCATTGGTATAATTATTTGTTAATTCTTGAATAATTATAGCTAGTCCAATGAGTCGTTTGTTTGCGTAGAAATCAGGTATCTCAATTCTGGGTATCTCTGGCTGTTGCATAATATCTTCCGGTATAATCATATCTCTGGTTAATCCTATTTTTACAACTTGTATAACTGGTTTTATTTCGTCATATAATATCTCTGCCGGTGCAGTATAACACTTTATGTAAAATAGATTTTCTTTGGTTATCCTTTTATAGGTAGTGAATATTTTATGTAATTCTTCCATAGCTGTTAGTTCTTCTCCTTCTTGGGTGTATATGGTATTTAATAATCCATAGTCAAAACAAGTTTTTATTAAGCTTGGGTTGGTTTTGGGTAGTGCAATTAGCTTCTTGTAACCTTGTAATTTTTGGGTTATATAATTTGTGTTTGGTTCTTTGATATTTGTAGCTCTGGGGTTAAGGTTTAGGAAAGTTTGTACTCTGTAGATATTTTCTATGTATTTTTGGGCTGTATAGTTGTAAACTTTCTTATCTTGGTTCAGACTATCTCGGTATGTGATAATTTGTGGGGGTATGAATAAGGGGTCTTTTTGTGTTTTTGGTATAAATGGTTTCTCAAATATCTTATTCATATTCATGTTCTGATATCTTTGTCTACTAACTCCTCTGCTTGTACCTGCAGAAGTAGATTGATAAGCGTTATGGGTTTTATGGAGTGTCCCATCGTCTCCTTCTAGCTCTGGAACTTTAATGTCTTCCGATCGACATAGCTCTGCACACTGCTGAGTTAGCTGATTTGTAGCTATAGACTTCAATTTATCTTCATTAGTCTTTAGCTTTTCTATCTCATTACCCATACTGTCCACTTTCATTGAAAGTGTAGTTAGGGTGTTGAGTATTTTTTCTAGAGTATCTTCTTTTATTATATCAGTCTGTGTAGCTTTGTCTTGATATGTAATCTGCAATAACATTTTTGTTAGTACTAATTACTTCAATTATAAATGTGAAATTTAATATATTCAAGACTAGTCTCCGAATCTCTTTTGTTGTAACTGAATTTTGTATTTTCTTTGTTAACCACCAGCGCACCTGTGTATTATCTGTTCGTACAATAAATTTGTTATATACAATATATGGCTCAAATGCTAACAAACATTTATATAATGAACATAATTCTTTCCTATTTATTTTCCATTTTATTTTTGTTTCATTGAACGTTCCTGAGTAGTATCTACAATGGTGTTCTAATTTTTCTGCTTCATATCGGTATTTAAGTACTCCTCCATAATTACATTCACTAGCATCTGCTTCTACTATATATATAAATTTTCTATTTTCATCTGGAAATTGTAGTTTTGGTAATTCTTTACAAAGCAATGTTATTTTCTAAACTTGCTTTTTATCTTCTTCATTATAGTTATATACTACATCCTTTTTTAATTTTTTCTGTAGTGGTTTTAAAGTTTCTGCTAATTTTGGAATATATTCTCTTACTTGGTTTACTAATCCTAAAAATGATTGTAATTTCTTTTTTGTATCTAATTCTTCTTTCGAATTTATTATTTTTTGTACTATATGTTGTTGCATTTTTACTCCACTCTTATCTATTTGTATTCCTAAAAATTCTATCTGATTTTTCATAATTTCAGCTTTCTTTTCACTTAGACTTATTCCCAATCTTTCTATTATATCTGTAAATTGTCCTAATAATTTTAAATGTTCTTCTTTAGTTTTTGTATATAATAATATATCATCTATGTATACTATACAATTAGATAATTGTTTAAAATAACTATCCATAAAATGTTGATATCTACCTGGTGCATTTTTATATCCAAATGGTAATACGTTCCATTCATAAAATCCTTGTGGTACCGTAAATGCGGTTAATTCTTTAGATTCTTCTTCTAACTTTAAATGGTAAAATCCCAATTTACAATTGAATTTGCTAAAATAATTGTATCCCTGTATTTGTCTTATTTTTAATATCTTATTTGGTATTGGATAATTATATGTCATAGTTTTTGCATTAAAATTTTTATAGTCAATAATCATTCCACTTTTTCCTCTTTTTTGTTCACTATGTTTATTTACTATAAATGCTGGACTATTATGTTTACTATTACTTTTTTGTATAGATTGTTTTTTCTAATAATTCATCTATATGCATTTTAAATTCTTTTAAATTGTCAAAATTATATGTTAATAGTTTCTGGATTATTATGCTATTTTCATCTATTAATTCAATTTTTATAGTAGTTTTATGTTTCTCATCCTTTTAATGGATCTTCACTATATAATTGTTCTAATTTTTTCTTAATTATTTCTATCTTATTTATTGAAAATATAGTTATTTCTGTTTTATTTATCGAAAATACAACTAGTTCTATTGTATCTTCAGTATTTTTTTATATTTTCTAATTTTTGTGTAATTTTTTCACTTCCTTTTATCCAATCAGTTTTCTTTCTTATTTTATTATTAACTCCTTTTGCTCTTACTTTCTGTTTACATGGTGTTGTAAACCACCAGTCTGTTCTAGTTATTATATGTGGGTATAATTTATCTAAAAACGACATTCCTAAAAGTATATCTTTTGATGTTAGTTCATAATTATAAATTTCTTCTATTGTTAATATCTTATCCCATACTTGTATTTTTACATTCCTAGCTTTATAAGTAATTAAGCTTCCTTCATTATTAAATCCTTTAACTATAATTGGTGTTTTTAATTTACCCCATTTTCTTTCTGGTAAGCAATTATATCTACATAAATTAGCTTCTGCTCCTATATCTATCATAGGCGTATAATATCTATCTACTGCTCCCAATATGTATTAATGAATATAGTAGTAGAAGGATATTACAATAGATATTATACGTCTATGATAGATACAAGAGCAGAATGGCTATTATCTCTGCATGATCTGAAGATGTAGCAATTATGATTTGTTTTGTTGAATGCCATGATATAGTTGTACCTCCACATATAAAAAAATAACTCATCTGAGATCGACCTTTATGTGGGTCAGACAAATGTCCTGTATCTGCATAACCAATTAATTGTGAATTGTATTTATTTGAATAAAATAGTCCCATATCAATAGTTCCTCGAAGGTATCTGAATATATGCTTAATACCATTCCAATGTCTTCGTATTGGGGAAGAACTAAATCTTGCTAATAAATTTACAGTAAGAGATATATCTAGTCATGAGTTACTAGCAAGATACATTAATGCCCCAATTGCTCTAAGATATGGTATTTCAGTACCAACAAGTTCTTCATCATTTTCATGAGGTCGAAATGGATCTTTGTCAATATCAAGTGATCGGAAAATCATCGGGGTACTTAATGAATGTGCTTTATCCATATAAAATTTCTTTAAAATATTTTCAATATATGTGGATTGATGGACAAAAGTTCCATTTGTAAAATATTTAATTTGTAGACCAAGACAAATTTTTCTCTTTCCGAGGTATTTCATTTCAAATTCCTTTTCCAAACATTCTACTGTCTTTGGAAGCTCTTCAGGAGTTCCAATGATATTCAAGTCATCAACATATACAACTATTATGATAAATTCAGACCCAGACCTTTTAATAAAGATACAAGGACAGATTGGGTCATTTTTATACCCTTCTTTTAATAGGTATTCACTAAGGCGATTATACCATATGCATCCTGATTGTTTTAATCCGTATAAGAATTTCTGAAGATTGATTGAACAATTTTCTCAAGAATTTTTATACGCATCAGGCATTTTGAATCCTTCAAAAATTTTCATATAAATATCACTATCTAATGAGCCATATAAATAGGTTATGACGACGTCCATCAGATGCATATTAGGTTTTTCACAAATTGCTAAATTAATAAGATACCTGAATGTGATTGCATCCACCACCAAAGAATATGTCTCCATTTAATTAATGCCAGGTCTTTGCGAAAATTCCTGTTCCAAAAGTCGTGCTTTATATCTTACGACTTTATTTTTCTCATTTCATTTTCACAAAAAAACCCATTTGTACCCCACTGGCTTTATACCTTCAGGTGTTTGGACTATAGGTCCAAAAACTTTGCGCTTTTCAAGCGAAGCCAATTCAATCTTGATTGTATCTTTCTATTTTGGTCAATCATTTCTCTATCTACATTCTTTGATAGATTTTGATTCAAGATCCTCATCTTGTTGCATTATTTCATTTGCAACATTATAAGCAAACATATTGTCGACAATTATATCATTTCGATTCCATATTTTTCTTGATGAGACATAATTGACTGAGATCTCTCTATTTTTATTATTTTCAGGTACCTGCACCTTTTCTGAGGTTTTATCAATTGTTATGTCTTGTTGCTCTCCTTGAGTAGCTTCTTCCATATTATGATTATTTTGATCATTTGCTCCTCTTCTTTTTTGAGGATTTTTATCTTTGAAATCGATTGGTCTACCATGTTTTAAGTATAGTTTAGACTCATTTGTAGTAGGCAATTGTCCTATTGGGACATCAACTCGAATGGGAGCATTAACAATTATGATGTGAGATTTTGTAACTCTTGATAGGTCAGTGAATGCATTTGGCAACTGATTTACAATATTTTACAAATGAATTATCTTTTGAACTTCTAGTTCACATTTACTTGTACGAGGATCTAAGTGAGATAATGATAATGCATTCCAGTATATTTTCTTTTTCAATTGCTTATTTTCTCCCCTAATGTTAGATATATTATTTCATCAAAATGACAATCAACAAATCTTGTCGTAAATAAATCTTCAGTCATAGGTTTTAAATATTTTATAATAGAAAGAGATTCATACCCAACATATATTTTCAACCTTCTTTGAGTACCCATTTTTGTGCGTTGTGGTGAAGCAATTGAAATATATACCGCACATCCAAAAACTTTTAGATGGAAAATATTTGATTCTTGATCAAAAATCAATTGTAATGGGGAGACTTTATGATAACTTGTGGGCCTTATCCGCACAAGAGCTGTTGCATGCAAAATAGCATGACCCTATATCAAAATGGAAAGTTTTGTTCTCATAAGCATTGGTCTAGCAATTAATTAGAGGTGTTTAATCAATGATTCTGCTAGACCATTTTGAGTATGAACGTGTGCAACCGGATGTTCAATTGTTATTGCAGTTGATACAAAATAATCATTAAAAGCATGGGATGTAAATTCACCCGCATTATCAAGAGGAATTGTCTTTATTGTATAATCTGAAAATTGTGCTCTCAACTTTATTATTTGAGCAAGTAATCTCGCAAATACCAAATTATGAGTTGATAATAAACATACATGTGACCATCTTGTAGATACATCTATTAAAATCATATAGTACTTAAATGGTCCACATGGAGGGTGAATGGGCCTACATATATCACCCTGTATACGTTCTAGAAATGCAGGGGATTCAATTTCCACTTTAATTGTTGATGGTTTAGTAATTAATTTGCCTTGAGAACATGTAGCACAAGAAAATTCTATAAATTGAAGAATCTTCTGGTTCTTCAATGAGTGTCCATATGAATTCTTAATTATTTTACGCATCATATTAGAACCGGAATGGCCCAACCGGTCATGCCAAATAATAAAATTATTTAACTTCTGATTTACTATGGCATGTGTTTCACCAGTGCTAATACTTGTGTGGTATAAGACGGAAGAAAGAGCGGGTAATTTTTTAAGTATATATTTGTTACCCGACATTATTGTAGTAATACAAAGATATTCAATCTTTTCATCATTGTAGTCTCAATATGATAGCCATTTTGACGGATGTCTTTGAAACTTAATAAGTTTCTTTTAGACTTACTACAATATAATGCTTCATCATTTATCAAATTTGTTCCTACGGTAAGTAATAAGTTATCTTTTTTGGAGCCTTCAATTAATCTTGTACTACTAGATATAGTATTAACATTGGCTTCTTTCATCACTAAATAAGAGAAATATTTCTTATCTTTTAAAATAATATGTGTGATAGCACTATCTATTAGACATATATCATTGTAATTGATTTTAGATCCAACTGATGATTGGGGAATTTCCATATTCTTCAAAAAGAAAATCATACTATAAGAAATTTGAAAAACTAACATAAGAAATTGCATTAGAAATGTAGAAGTTAGAAATACATAGTATATTAATAAAATAGAAAAAGACATAATTGCAAACAAAAGAAAATAATAACTTTCTTTATATTTTATTCTACAACAAGGTAATTATTTCTTCAATCAATATGCTCATAGAAATCTTCATCTCTCAAATGAGTAATATCTGAGAGACCCTTAAAGTCATCATCTTTGTAAGCAAGGTTTGCCTCAATATCATTATATGTATTTGATGGAGCTGCTTCATCATCATCACCTCTAAAGGTCAAGTGCACTTCCACATCATTTTCTTTTCTTTGAAGGAAAGCTTGATAAAGTTTGACAAAATAATCAGGCGTACGACAAACACGTGCCCAATGACCTTTCAAACCACATCGGTGACAACTATTAACTTTACCCTTTGAAGGATTATTTTGAGAACCTTTATTGTTCTCATGTTTATTTCCACCATTATGACGGTAATTATTTCATCATCTGCCACGTCCTCGCCCACGTCCATGACCATGGCCTTGACCACGATTGCGATAATAATTTTATCTTATTTCAGGCTGATCATTTGCTGCTACAACATTTGCTTCAGAGAATGGAACAAGTTCAGTGGGATGAGCTTTATGATTTCTCATTAACAAAGTATTATTATGCTCTGCCACAAGTAGGCATGTAATCAATTCAGAATATTTTTTTAAATCCCCTTTCACGATGTTGTTGTTGTAGCAATACATTAGAAGCATGAAAAGTGAAAAAAGTTTTCTCTAGTAAGTCCTCATCAGTGATGGTTTCTCCACATAATCTTAATATTGAACTTACTTTATGAATAGCAGAATTATACTCAACTACGGTTTTAAAATCTTGAAATCGAAGGTGTATCGAGTCATATTTAGCTTTCGATAATACCATCAATTTTAGGTGGTGATATTAGTCCTTCAAGTTGGTCCATAATTTAAGTGGATCTTTCATAGTTAAATATTCAGTTTTTAATCCTTCGTAGAGGTGATGACGAAGAAAAATTATAGCTTTTGTCTTATCTTAACTTAATGCATTATTTTCTTGTTTAATAATACCCCTAAGACCTCTAGCGTCAAAGTGAATTTTAGCATCAAGGATCCATGATCAATAATTCTTTCCGGTAATGTCGAGTGCCACAAACTCAAGTTTCGACAAATTTGACATAGTGAAACTGTCATAAAAAGATTAATAAGTTAGATATAATGATATTTTCAAGAATAAAATAATCAGCTCAAATAAATTTAAATAGAATCATATATTGTTAATAGATTATTATCAAAAGTTGGTTTCCTTTAGCAATATATATATATATATATATATTGTGTGTGTGTGTTTAGAATCTGAAAATAAATAATTACGTAATAAATACATATCTTATAAGGGATCTAGTGCTGATAACGTGTTGTAATATAAAGACCGAATAATAAAACTTATTAAAAGAAAAGAAAGAGAAATAGAAAGATATTCAAAAATATGTATAAGGAAGAGAATAGAAAAAATAATTTAGAAGTAGTTTATTGATTGTGTTCTTTTACATGTGAAGTAAGGGGTATTATATAGGCATTAAATGCCTTGGAGAAATAGACAATCAACAGTAAGCCTTGGAAAAATATACAATCTACAGTAAGTGGTCCCACATGGGAAACCACTTGTACTTTCACAACATTTAATTTGTAATATGTAAGTCATATCAAGGAATTCTTTGATTCTTTTATTAATAATGCTTATGGTTGAATTCTTCAATTTATAGCGATGAATGTTGTAGTTTACCCACAACCTATATATTATTTAAAAAATATGACTATGTATTTTCACTTTTAATACAAAAAATAATTAGTTATAATCTATGTATTTCGTAGAAAAAAGAATGAACTTTTAGCCATTTATAAAAATATTTGTGGCAAATAATTTCGTTTATAGCTACAGATATTCTAATTCGTAAGTAAATATTGTCATTAGGAAATTAAAATATAAAATAACCACAACTTTTTAATTTTCATAACAAATAAATCTCGTCTTTTGCCACAATAGAACATATTGTGGCTATATATAAAAAATGCTATAGATTTTATTTATCGTGGAAACAAGGTAAAACTTTTTGCTACAAGTATATATTTTGTAGCAAGAACTTTTTACTATCACAACTACAACGCAATATCTTTTGTAGTTGTAAGTTTTCATCCTTAGCCACTGGCCATATAAAGTCTATTGCTAACTTTTAGTTACGCCGCTTCTTGCTACGAATGTTACGGAAGAAAAAATTATGGCTAAAGTATTTAGCCACGAAAATTTTCATATTTAGCTATGAGGTATTCTATAGCTATACATATCTAATTTTGTAGTGAACCCTTAAGGGTCGGTTGGTAGAGTGAATTAAGAAAAATAATACATGCATTAATTTTTTGTACTATTAATACATTGTTTGATACTATTTTTCAGCCTATGTATAACTAATACATTAGTTATACACTCTATTTTGTATTAAAGCATGTATTAGGGATCGTTTGTTAGGATGTATAAGAATGGTACAAAACATGATGTATTAATAATACAAGTATTAGTTATGCTTGCATTAATTATGATGAGATTATTTCTTATGTAGTGTTTGCTTTTATGTATTAAAAATAACTTTCATTGTATATTTTTAAATAAAAAATTATTCATAAAAATACCCTCCACAAATATAATGAAAATGATGTGGAAAAAATTTAGAGGAGTTATATTGTGTCTTTACCCATGTTAATGCATGCATTAAAGTCCATTGCATTGCTAATACCAAGATTTTTCCATGTATTAGTTATACATAACATAATACACAATAGAGTGTATAACTAATGTTTGCATTAGTTCACTATAAAAAAAATGCCAAAATTTCGGTGGTTAACTTTGCATATTGTGGGAGTCAATAACCCCCGCTATTCGTTGTAGCGGCAATTCCCCAAACCCCTATAGAATGGGGTGTAACAATTGATGTTACGGGAGTTTTTTTATCAACCCCAGGTGTAATACCCCCAAAAATCCAAACCAATATTAGCGCCACATTTCAAGCTCATGCATAGTAAATCATGGTTCTTTTATAGTTTTATGAGAAAGTTACATGTATATTAAGTCTTCAAATAACTCCCAACTATCAGACGAATCAAAACATTCCTTACCGATTGAATTCTTGGGAAGGATATTGCTATAGTCAACTTCAAATGAGAATATCTCTCGTTATACTACAAATTTTTGAACTCATGACCTACCAAAAGATAGATAATTTAATTATCTTTCCAAAGATACCAATTTTTCCTAAATCCAATATCGAACCAAGGAGGTATGCCCATTTTACTCCAGCATGTCAGGCTGGGAAACTGAGTGACGACATCCATGAAAAGCTGTCTCGCCCATGAAGGCCCATCACCAATGTCGTTAGCCCTGGACAGATTTCCACCCCCAGTGATGACATTTTGTGACAATCCGTCATGCCCGTGACGGCCTATCACCAATGTAGTCAACCTTAACCAGAAAACCAAGATTTCACCTTTTTGTGACGACAATTCGTGATGACCTATCACCAGTATGATGGCTTGTCACGAATGTCGTCAACTATTTTTTTCTGCAATTGAGGAATTTTTTTGCAAGGGAATTTTGGTCTTTTTCTTTACTTCCCATGACTTATAACCCTCAAGGAGCGTATTATCTTTCATTCTCTTTAGTTAAACATCTCAAAAAGCTCTCTCATACACTCTCAACCACAAGATTAGGGTTTTCTCTCAAGATCATCTCCTCAAGAACAAGAACATTCTCTCCCAAAGAGATTAATCTCTAGTCAAGAAAAATCATGAATAAGCCTAAGGATTTCTTGAAGAACCTTCAAGAAACATTAGATCTCTTTCAAGATCAAGCTTTAAGGTATGCGTAGTGTTTATCCATGGGTCCCTTTCATCCATGGAGCTCAAGAATCATGTTCGAAATTATAAATTATGATTTCCTTATTGTGTTATGGCTATAATCATGTTGATGATTGTTGTTTGGATTCAAGGTTGTATCTTGATGTGTTTTTCATGAAGCATGTGAGTAGGTTAGTTGAAACCCATGAATTTTGGATGGATTAAGATTGTCAAATTGATAAGTATACCTATACCCAAAGTTGTGCATGTAAGGTGTTTGATAAAATGCCAAGAATGATAGAATCCATATTTTTATGACTAAATAGTGCTTAAATGACAAGCCCATGTTCTATTCTTTATGATTCCATATGAACTCCATGTTATTGTTGTGTGTTATTGTTGTGATATGTAATGAGCATGATATTGAAGTAACGCGAGTATATACATGTTGTGCGCATCCCCTTCCATGTATAAGATGTTGAGAATCAAGTGTAGTATGAAATCCCCTACTTATGATATTGTGAATTGTGGACTCTATTCTTATGATCAAGTCAGTCATGTGTGTCAGTTTTCTTCCATCGAGTCCTGGGGGTACTTGTACCCAAAATAATATAGTTGTGTACCTAGTGCCATGTCATATTATCACGATGCTCTCAGTCAATCCATGGTCTATAGAATTCAGTTAGTCATGTAACTCAAAAAAACTCAGAAATCTCAGCAATCTCAGTAGTTCAGTAACCTCAGTACTCAGTAACAAAAGTATTCATAGCAATCTCAGTAATTTTAGTACTCTCAGTCAGTCCTCAGAACTCAGTACGTTCCTTCAGTCAAGGGAACTCAGTAAACTTAGTTTAGCTCCGCTAAACAATACTACTAGTATCAGTTCAGTTAATCACTATAAGTTCAGTTTAGTTATTCAGTTTAGCTCAGTTATCCAGTTCAGTGTCTTTCAAATGGGAGTAGGATTCAGCACCGAGTGAGCCTAGGTATGGGGACTCAACCGCTAGAAAGGACGGGGATCCTTAGAAACAATCCCTAAGTTCCAGAACTACATAGCCAGTGTAGGTACGAGATGTCACCCATTAGATAGGACTGACATACTTAGGGGTTACCCGTTAGCATATTTGTATGTATAAGACTGATCCCAGGAGTCATCTGCTAGATTAGGACTGACTCCACAGCAGTTGTCTTTACTGGTAGCGCGGTACTGACACCCTTCCAGTCAGGGCAGAGATTGGACCCCAGTCATCTTAGCATGGGGAATGTCGGTTAGATGAATATATCCCACAGTTTTAGTTACAGATTCAAGACTGTCTGATACAGTCAACTCAGTTCAGTAGTACAGATTCAGTACTGTTAGAGACAGTCAATCCTTATCATTATAAATAGACTTCAAGATCACCCATTAGACAGGACTGATCTCAACTATAGTTAATCAGTATCAGAATCATCAGATTTAAAGATCACTCGCTAGATAGGACTGATCTCAAATTCTGTTACTCTATATAGAACGAAACTCAGATAGTTCTATCAGAACTCAGACTGTTAAATACAGTTGCTCAGTATCAGTTACATCGGTCTTGTCGATCATCACAGTTATATCGGTTATGTCAGTTGTCATAGCTTATGTTATCAGTAGTCAGTTTCAGGACTATTAGACACAGTCAATCAGACCAGTTCTTTATAATTTGAACTGTCAGAAATAGTCATTAATCTATTCAGTATCTCAGTATCAGTAAAGTCATGTCGTCAGTATTCAGACTCAGTAGTCAGTATCACCACAAGTTCAGTTATAGTTGCTTATGCATGTATGTATTCTCATGTTCATATTAGTAAGCATTGTTCATGCATATAACCCTTTGCATTTAGCCTACCTCACTTGTATACTTAGTACATTCAGACGTACTGACGCATTTGCGCTATGGTGCTTTCTCTTATGTTACACCATAGGTTCAGAGGTACGTGTTCCAGATCAGCAGTAGCATTTCAGTTGCAGAGTTGCAGTGAGTCCTCATCCATTCGGGGACGGTATTATTTTATTTCATTTATTATTTCAGTTTAGTTTTGCCAGATGGAATTAGTTGGAGACATGTTCCTTTAACTCGTTACTCATATAGTATTTAGAGGATTTTAGATTTAGTTCAGATTTGATTCAGACTTCAGTTATTTTTGGGTATTTACCACCCATATGGATATTACGTTTGTCAGATATTTTATTCAATTAAACCTTATGGACTATTGTTTATGTTTTTCTGCATTATTACATCATATATTGTAGTGTACAGGTACAGATATTAGTCATGGGTTAGCTTATGGTCCTTTGGGGTCATAAGCACCATGTAGCATTCTGGTTCAGAAAATTGGGGTGTTACAAACTTGGTATCAGAGCCTAAGGTTCATTAGAGTCCTAGGAAGTCTGAAAGCCGCATCTAGTAGAGTCTTGTACATGCGTGTGTTGTGCACCACAGTTATGTGCATGAGGCTATGAGATATTTTAGGAACAGTTTCCCTTCTTTCAGTATTTATGTCGTGCCAGTGAGAATAATCTCAAGTCACTCTCAGTCTAATCCATTTCTCCCTTTCTTCTATAGAACATGCCTCCTAAAAGAAGAAACGGGAATCAGTCAGCCCCTCAACCCGAAGACCCTTTAGGAGATCATATTTCTCTTACAAAGTTTAGAACTGCATTCACCACTCTTGCTCGGTCAGTTGCTGCCCAGAATGAACGACCAACTGTCGTTCCAGCCAACCTAGTGGCTAATTCAGCTTCAGTTAGAATTCGAGACTTTACCTGAATGAATCCTTCTTCTTTCATTGGGTCTAAGTCAGATGAGGACCCGCAGGAATTCTTAGATCAAATTTAGAAAGTGATAGATATTATAGGGGTGACTACTGTGGAAAGTGATGAATTAACTGTATATTAGTTACAGGATGTGGCTCATACTCGGTACAAACAGTGAAAGTTAGAAAGGTTAGATGATGTAGGTTCTATAGAGTGGGATGTGTTTTCCTTTACTTTCCTTGATAGATTTTTCCCGCTAGAGCTTAGAGAAGCCAAAGTGCTAGAGTTCATCAACCTCAGGCAGGGCAGTATGACAGTGAAAGAGTATTCTCTTAGGTTTACTCAATTAGCCAGATATGCCTCTCAGGTGGTTGCAAACATTAGAGCTAAGATGAGTAAGTTCATTTAAGGGGTGAATGATAGCGTGGTAAACGAGTGCAGATCTGCCATGTTATATACTGATATAACTTTAGCCATACTTATGACTCATGCTCAGCAGATAGAGGATTAGAAGATTAGAATAAGGGAGAGACAGAGTAAGAGAGCAAGGACAAGTATTTTCAGCTTTGCTCAGCCTAAATCACAGGGTGGTAACCATTCTCAGCATAGTCAGAAGTTTTTAGCCCTAGCTCCATCCTTAGCTAGTACACCAACACCTAAGTCTAGAAATGACCGTCATGATAGAGATCCAGGCTTCGACTCCCAGGGTAGTGAGAATAGAAGTCTTACTTATCCGCTTTGCGAAGAGTGTGGTAAGAATCACCTAGGTGCATGTAAGGCAGGTAGTGATGTATGTTTTGGGTGTGGCAAGCCAGGCCACAGGATACGAGAGTGTAGAGTTCTAGCACAGAGGGGTAAAGAGTTGCGTCAGCAAGGCACCAAGAGTGGTCAGCATCAAAATAGACTTCATGTACTCCAGACCCGTCATGATCCAAAAAGTTTACCTGAACTAGATTCGGGTATGTTACCAGTCTTTTATGTTCATGGTATGCATTGTTAGATCTCTTTCTCTGATTTGGATATATGTTTCACCATGAGTTAGTTAGTAAAGCCAGCAAGTCAGTTTAGCAATCGAGCAGTCAGATTTGTATAGTTTGTTTCCTCATCCTTGCATCTATTCATGCTATCAAAGATCTCAGGGAATGTAACTATTCTAAGTAGAACCTCCTAGTAGTTGCAAGTTCAGTTTAGTTCATGCATCATGCACTAGTCCCATACTCCCGAGGTTCAGTTATAATTTAGTTTGTCGATGCCTTGTGCATCGCCTCAGCTTCCTTAATATCTCAACAACGTCAGTCCAGCATCCTTTAAGGGACATAGTGTCCCAAGGGGGAGATACACTATAGCCCCCAAAATTTTATGATTTAAACATGTCATTTTCTTTGATGAATCTATCTTGGAGGAAGTGTTACTTATGAGCAACCCCCTAGCTCCAAAACTCAGCTGTAAGCCATGTACTCAATGGCTTAGTTTAGTCCATGATACGATACTCTATCCATGTCATGCATTTTAGAATCAGTTTAGTTCATGTATCACGTTCCAGACTCAGTTATGTTCTTATGTTTCCTCTCATGCATATTGAGTGATTAATCTCAGACTCATCGATATTTTCAGTTCAAGGTAATAGTCTTCTTTGATCTTACTTATTCCCATGTTCAAATTTTAGTACCAAACTTTGTATTCAATTTCATTCTTAGTTTTTAGTTCAAACTTGGTACCTTTACCATTGCATGTTCAGCCGCATGTTCCTGAGCCCGTTTAGTCATATATTCACGCGTCAGATATGCATGATCAGCTTATCAGTACTTTCTGTCATGCATTCATGTATCATGTAAGTCGTATAATCATGAATCAGATATGCATGGATTTAGTTCATAAATTAGGCATCAGATATGCATTCTTATTATGAGAAACTCAGTTCATCAGAACACTCAGTCGTGCATTCATGAATCAGTTACTCATGCATCAGATATGCATATTCAGTATGATGTATTCAACATATCAGTCATGTCAGTCCTGAAACCATGTTCCAGTAGTGTATGTATTGTACATACTTCAGTTGATCTTTTCTTCCATTTCAGTCATTCTCATTCGAGGACGAATGTTCCCAAGGGGGAGATATTATAATACCCCAAAAAATCCAAACCAATATTACATTTCAAGCTCATGCATAGTACATCATGGTTATTTAATATTTTTATGAGAAATTTACATGTATGTTAAGTCTTCAAATAATTCCCAGCTATCAGACGAATCAAAACATTCCTTACCGATTGAATTCTTAGGAAGGATATTGCTATAGTCAACTTCAAATGAGAATATCTCTCGTTATACTAAGAATTTTTAAACTCATAACCTACCAAAAGATAGATAATTGAATTATCTTTCCAAATATATTAATTTTGCCTAAATCCAATATCGAAGCAAGAAGTTATGCCCATTTTACTCCAGCATGTCAGGCTGGGAAACTGAGTGACGACATCCATGATAAGTTGTCACGCCCGTGACGGCCTATCACCAATGTTGTCAGCCCTGGGCAGATTTTCATCCCCGTTGATGACATTTTATGATAAGACGTCACGCCCGTGATAGCCTATCACCAATGTCGTCAACCATAATCAAAAAACCAAGATTTCACCTTTTTGTGATGACAATTCGTGACGAACTCTCACTAGTATGACGGTTTGTCATGAATGTCGTCAGCTATTTTTTTCAGCAATTGAGGGACATTTTTGCAAGGGTATTTTGGTCTTTTTCTTCACTTTCCATGACTTATAACCCTCAAGGCGCATATTATCTTTCATTCTCTTTAGTTAAACATCTCAAAAAGTTCTCTCATATATCTCAACCACAAGATTAGGGTTTTTCCACAAGATCATCTCCTCAAGAACAAGAACATTCTCTCCCAAAGGGGTTAAACCCTAGTCAAGAAAAATCAAGAACAAGCCTAAGAATTTCTTCTAGAACCTTCAAGAAATATTAGATCTCTTTCAAGATCAAGCTTTAAGGTATGCGTAGTGTTCATCCATGGGTCCCTTTTATCCATGGAGCTCAAGAATCATGTTTTAAATTATAAATTGTGATTTTCTTATTGTGTTATGGCTATAATCATGTTGATGATTGTTGTTTGGATTCAAGGTTGTATCTTGATGTGTTTTTCATGAAGCATGTAAGTAGGTTAGTTGAAATCCATGAATTTTGGATGGATTAAGATTGTCAAATTGATAAGTACACCTATGCCCAAAGTTGTGCATGTAAGGTGTTTGATAAAATGCCAAGAATGATAGATCCATGTTTTTATGACTTAATAGTGCTTAAATGACAAGCCCATGTTCTATTCTTTATGATTCTATATGAACTCCACGTTATTGTGTGTGTTATTATTGTGATATGGAATGAGCATGATATTGAAGCAACGCGAGTATATACATGTTGTGCGCATCCCCTTTCATGTATAAGATGTTGAGAACCAAGTGTAGTATGAAATACCCTACTTATGATATTGTGAATTGTGGACCCTATTCTTATGATTAAGTCAGTCATGTGTGTTAGTTTCCTTCCATCGAGTCCTAGGGATACTTGTACCCAAAATAATATAGTTGTGTGCCTAGTGCCATGTCATGTTATCATGATACTCTCAGTCAAGCCATGGTCTATAGAATTCAGTTAGTCATGACTCAGGAAAAGTCAGAAATCTCAGCAGTCTCAGTAGTTCAGTAACCTTAGTACTCAGTAATCTTAGTGATCTCAGTAGCAACAGTATTCCTAGCGATCTCAGTAATTTTAGTATTCTCAGTCAATCCTCAGAACTCAACACGTTCCTTCAGCCAAGGGAACTCAGTAAACTTAGTTTAGCTCCGCTAAACAATACCACTAGTATCAGTTCAGTTAATCACTATAAGTTCAGTTCAGTTAATCAGTTTAGCTCAGTTATCCAGTTCAGTGTCTTTCAAATAGGAGTAGGATTCAGCATTGAGTGAGCATAGGTATAGGGACTCAACCGTTAGAAAGGACGAGGATCCTTAGAAACAATCCCTAAGTTCCAGAACTACATAGCCAGCGTAGGTACGAGATGTCACCCGTTAGATAGGACTGACATACTTTGGGGTCACCCGTTAGCATATTTATATGTATAAGACTGATCGCAGGAGTCATCCGCTAGATTAGGACTGACTCCACATTAGTTGTCTTTACTGGTGGCATGGTACTGACACCCTCCCAGTCAGGGCAGAGATTGGACCCCAGTCAGCTTAGCATGGGGAATGTCGGTTAGATGAATACATCCCACAGTTTCAGTTATAGATTCAGGACTGTCTGATACAGTCAACTCAGTTTAGTAGTACAGATTCAGTACTGTTAGAGACAGTCAATCCTTATCATTATAAATAGACTTCAAGATCACCCATTAGACAAGACTGATCTCAACTATAGTTAATCAGGATCAGAATCATCAGATTTAAAGATCACCCGCTAGATAGGACTGATCTCAAATTCAGTTACTCCATATAAAACGTAACTCAGATAGTTCTATCAGAACTCAGACTGTTAAATACAGTTGCTCAGTATCAGTTACATTGATCTTGTCGATCATCACAGTTATATCAGTTATGTCAGTTGTTATAGATTATATTATCAATATTCAGTTTCAGGACTGTTAGACACAGTCAATCAGACCAGTTCTTTATAATTCGAACTGTTAGAAATAGTCATTCATCTATTTAGTATCTCAGTATCAGTAAAGTCATGTCGTCAGTATTCAGACTCAGTAGTCAGTATCACCACAAGTTCAGTTATAGTTGCTTATCCATGTATGTATTCTCACGTTCATATTTGTCAGCATTGTTCATGCATATAACCCTTTGCATTTAGCCTACCTCACTCATATACTCAGTACATTCAGATGTATTGATGCATTTGCACTGTGGTGCTTTCTCTTATGTTACACCATAGGTTCAGAGGCACGTGTTCCAAATCAGCAGTAGCATTCCAGTCGTAGAGTTGCAGTGAGTCCTCATCTATTCGAGAATGATATTCTTTTTTTTTTTTATTATTTTAGTTCAGTTTTGCTAGACGGAGTTAGTTGGAGACTTGTTCCTTTAACTCCTTACTCAGACAGTATTTAGAGGCTTTCAGATTTAGTTCAGATTTGATTCAGACTTTAGTTGTTTTTGGGTATTTGCCACCCATATGGATATTACGTTTGTCAGATATTTTATTCAATTGAACCTTATGGCCTATTGTTCATGTTTTTCCGCATTATTACGTCATATATTGCAGTGTACAGGTACAAATATCAGTCATGGATTAGCTTGTGGTTCTTTGGGGTCATATACACCGTGTAGCATTCTGGTTCAAAAAATTAAGGTGTTACACCAGGTACCTATGCTGGGGGTTGATTAGTAGAGGTATTAACCCCCACAAATTGATAATAATTAAACTCCAAGAGTCAAAACTCCCACAATTCGTCAATTTTACATTCAAAATAGTTGGAGTTTTAACCCCAGTAATTCATGATAAAATATATTTTTACTATAATGATTAATGACATATTAATTAATTAATATTAAGAAATAGCAACATATTTTAAAACCAAAATATTATCACAAAGTAGTATCATTAGTTTTACCATCTAAAATTGAACGTCATTCGCTTCAACCATTCTAATATTTGGTCCAATCAGTAATGGTCAATGAATTATCTAATACGATTACAATGACTTCAAAAATTGTCACTTAGATTACTTTTATTGGTTCTAATATTCGGTCCTACCAGTAATTGTCAGTTAATCATCTAATACGATTACAATGAACTTCAACAATTGTCACTATAATTACTGTCATTGGTTGATATTGCCTCCATTGGCTGCAAAAATAATACATGATAAGTACCTAACTCAAACTGAAAACGGGACTTGTAACTAAGTATAAAAAGAATGTCACCTAAATAAAAGAAAGTAGGTAAAAAATACTAACGTTTTAAATTTAAAACTGTACACAAATGATTTTTTTATTCAAAGACAGGTGAATGTCAGTTTAGTTGTAGGGACAATTGTCACATTGCTGGTTATGGCCTAATAGGGACAACTATTTGATTCAAATGCTACTTAAACCTGAGTAAAAACATTATGGAAATTCTTCAGGTTGTCATTTTCTTTGTACAAATTCCAATTCAATTCTTCAATATCTTGTAGTTAAAATTTGTTAAAGTGTGTAGGGGGACCTAGATCTACTTGAGAGGTATGCATCACATATTCACATTGCATTCAAGCAATCAAAATGTATGGGTTATGCCTTAGACCTCAATTAGCAACTATAAGGCCGACATGTACATCTTAAATATATGAAAACTAAAGGGGTTATGAGGATGGGGTTCCATATAAAAAATAAAACTAAAGAAGTCATTTCAGAATGGTACAAAGACTCTATGCTTCAGAAGGGACAAACGAAATAAAACAAGAATGATTAGTTCCTAACTACAGGTGCACAACAATTTTGGCTAAAGATATATAAGCAGCAAAAATACTACATTACTAAAAGTGATATGCCACTACTTTGTATACTATTACAACTTTCTACTTAGTTACTAACATGAAACTTACATGCTGAAATAGTATCGATCTATTCACATCAAAAGCTCACCCTTTACTAAACTTATATCAGTGATTGTGGAGAACTCAAAGTAGCAAAGCCAACACTTTCTCCTAGCTCAACCTTTGATATGTTGACATTTGGTTCCATAACATTGGTTCCACGACATTCACAGAGTAGCAAGCAGAATCCATAAACAGAAAAATGAAATATGAAGAGACTACCCTTTGAGAATGTAAGAGTAATACTTATATTATAGGAGGAGAAGCAAATAACCCCACAAATGGTTTTGGTAATGTCCATTCTTTCATTATCATCTATGACTTGAAAGCATTCATCAGTTGATTGTGATTATTCAATAATTTATTGTAGTTCTCTTGGAAATTGGACGAACATGAAGCATTTGAAGCACTCATACCACCAAATCGAGGTCTTGTTTGTTTAAAAACTCTGTTGGGTACAACTCCTAATCCTAAACACCTTACCCTTCCAAGGTGTTCTTCTCCCAGCACTTTGCCAATCGCATCATCTGGTGATACTATAGACTCATCCACAGTGCTTTGACTCACAGTTTGCTGAGTTTTTTTTCTAAAGATAGTAAACACACAAAATTCGTTATCAATGCAAAAGTTTCTCAATACTGAGAACAGAGGTGTATTACCGAAATATAGTACACATTCAGTTGTCTAACTGAAGTTTCTCAATGCAGAAGATGATCATTCTAAATTAAGAAACTTACGCATATATTTTTTGCTGCTTCATTAACATATGCTCCATTTTTATTCTTGTGAGTAGCAAGATAAGGTTGTGCCCGTTCAGGAATTTGTCTAGTCTCAGACATCTATAAATGAAATAATCAAATCAGAATTTAACTTAAATAATTAGAAACGAATACATACAAAGTTAGTTTAGTAATTAAAGTAAAATGAAATGAACTAAAATCTTTCACCATTTCAGCCCTTCTTCTAGAGTTAGCTTTGGATCCACCGGTATGTGGAATGATTTGTTTCTTTCTATTTTCAGCATTCCTTTTGCACATTTCCTAAAAAAAAGATAATTGAAATTCAATAATTCGACAAATAATCATATAACTACACATACTAGCTGAACCAATTAATATATACTTGTATTTTTTTCTTATAATGATAATTAACATAACAAGTCCATTGATCCTGTGGAATTCTAGTAGGAACATGATCCATAATATGAGATTTTCTCTTAAGTGTGTCCTTGAACACTCTTCATATGTTTAGCCTATTCACACTCCACTTCTTTGAAATAGAATTATAAACATATTTTCTAGCAACTGCATCAGCAGTTCGAAAATGAAATCGAGGCTTAAAAAGTAAAATATTAATTAGGTTATCTATTAAATTCAAATATAAAGTTAAAATAAAATAGAGATATAATAGTAATAATATAGAGTTTATACCTTTATAATTTGATCAAAGACGCGATTAAAGTAAGAGATAGGCATATTCGGCCATTTCTCAAAGTGAATTGAAAATAATAAGGTATCAGAAGCTAAAATTCCACAAAAGCCAGCAAGAAGGGGTTGTGCTTCTCCGAATGGAGAATCCAAGTAATCAAAATCAAGCACAATATGATCTTCTCCAGATAAATTTAGCACTTCTTTGACTTTCACTCTGAGTTTCTTTATGTTTTCTTCTGAATCTGAAATTAAAGAACTACAAAAATTCATTTCATACTTTAGAGTCACTCAAAATTAAAAAATTAACAAAAGAGCAGAATAATAGATGAATAGCAAAAATCATGTGTCTACGATCAAATGATTAGTGTTTTGTGAAAAAACAATTCTAGTCCCTCCAACTAAAAGAAGAAGAGGAGGAAGAAGAAGAGGAGGAGGAGGAGGAGAAGGAGAAGGGAGAAGGAGAAAGAGAAGGAGAAGAAGAAGAAGAAGAAGGAGAAGGAGAAAAAGCTTACCTGTTATTTCTATAGTCCAATATCCTGTAGATTCACGTCCAACTACAGGTTTCTTGGATGGTTCTAGTGGTGCTTTGTCCTGATTTGATGGAGTTGATTATGATGTAGTTTGATTTGATGAAGTCCAATGTGATGCGGACTGGACTGGAAAAGTCAATTATCTTGTTGTCTGAACTGACGGAATGGACTATGATGTAGTTGATTGCGCATTGGGTTGAATTGGCAGCGTTGATTATGTTTGAACTAATTTTTGCAAGTTCTCCCAATGCTTGGTCTTTGCCATATCTACACTTAACAAATGATCGAGTAAAAATAGATAAATAATTAAGGCAGTTATTAAATACTACTATTACTAAAAAAGAAAAAAAC